>CM040122.1:1972809-2374739 GCA_022559845.1 Amorphophallus konjac | reverse complement strand
GTGGGTTCGGCCCAACAGAGGCCTTTCCACGCCCCGTTCGTCCCGAGACGAAGGGGATACAACCCTGAACACACATACAATCACATGGACTCCAATCGGAGTCAAAACGACGCACAGATCGCAAGAAACGGGCGATTCTAACGAAATCACCCAAAAAGGGTTTCCGGACTTCCCGGAGCCCTAGCGGTCAAACGGGACCACCAAATGAAACGAAATCAGTGACTAT
The DNA here is from genome assembly GCA_022559845.1 of Amorphophallus konjac. Lineage (NCBI taxonomy): Eukaryota > Viridiplantae > Streptophyta > Magnoliopsida > Alismatales > Araceae > Amorphophallus > Amorphophallus konjac. Next base: position 2,374,513 of record CM040122.1, on the reverse strand, counting down.
GGAACGCTGACGTCCCAGGGAGTCCATTGACAGTAACTGATCTAAAAATGGTTGCCGTTTTCCGGCGAACCCTACAAAACTCAAAAATCATGGTTTAGACTAAACAAGCCCAAACTCAGTCGTTTCCACGCCGAACGACGTGCAATGGCAGGGAAAATGTGCAGGAGGAAGTGAAGATCTGTCACCCTACCTCCACCGAAGAAACCAGTCCCCGAAAGGACTAAATCGCTCAAAAAATCACGCCGCGAGCTCAAACGCCGGCTTTGAATCCACCGTTCGGGATCGCGCCAAAACCATCCCATCCTCGCCCCGTCGCGCACCCAGCCAGCTCCATAGCATCCCCAGCACTCGCCCCTAGGTCCTCCGTCTGTAGCCGGAGCCGAGGAGGCGAAACGGGAGAGAAACGAGAGAGAGAGAGAGCGGCGGCGTGAATGAGAAGGAGGAGAGAGGAAAGGAAAAGAAATAGGAAAAGAAATTAGGAATTTTCCTAATTTCCAAAAATCTGATTTTTGGCCCTATCTTAGAAAAAAAACGTAAAAATAGTCAAAACGACCGGCTCGGAGAGTACATCGTCGTTGCAGCATCCTCGAGTCGATGAACTGACAAATAAACTCACTGTAGGGTTCTGTAACTAGTATGAGACAAAAACCCACACGGATCGTGAAACTCAACTCGGAAGCCACAAAAGTGAACCGAAACTCACCGAAACAGATCCAAAAGATCTAATAAAGATCCAACAAGACCCATTAAGGATCCAGCGAAGATCCGGGACATTACACCTTCTCTGCTTTTATCTCTTGTCGTCTACTTAGTATAGTTGTTTGATCAGCTATGTCTTGTCATACTTATTCATCCCTGCTCTACATCATATACCCTGTATGTGGATAAACTTTTCTCTCATTCTAATTCTCTATTGCTTACTAGAGTTCAAGAATCCTCTCTTGAGTTTAGCGACTCACTTATTCTCTTAAGATATGCTCATGAGTCTTTCTATACTAAGAAGCAACTGTACTTCTTCCTCATGTCTCCAGTAACTGCATATATCTTTCATTTCCTTTTGATGATGTCAAAGGGGGAGAGAGGTCATCTTAGAGGTTCAGGGCACCTGAGGCATCTGAGAGCGAGTTGTAGGGGAGCGGATTTGGAGAGAGAAGAGGTTCAGAAGATGGTGTTTCTGGGAGAGGCTTTCTGGTTTGTCAGTATGCACATTTTGATTTGCTCCTGATTATTTTTGATCTCCTTTTAATGCCATGACGTTGCTTGATTCATAGTGTTGCCATCATCAAAAAGGGGGAGATTGTTGCATCCATACGGTTTTGATGATGTCTCTCACTATAAATCAATTTGTTTTATCGCATTCTTGTAATAAAGGTCCGTGCATTTTCCTGTTCATATGCATTAAATAGATCAGTGCATGCTTTACTCTAGACGTGGTAAGTCCTTGCCTCGGTGCAAGTTTCTTTTAATAAGCTCAACACTTGTGTTCGTCTCATTAGAGCTCGGTGCATCTCGCATAAAGTCCGTGCATATTTTGCCGCGGTGCATTTCTTTGTTTCTAAGCATGAAGGAGGTCTGTGCTTGTTGCATGATTTAGGTCCCTGCATTATTTATCATTCATCTTTTTGCTTAATGCATATTAAGTCAGTACATGCATTGTCTCATTCATAAGCTTGCTCGGTGCAAGTTTCTCAAAGTTCAGCATTTCTCGCATAAAGTGCTTGCCTCGGTGCAAGTCCTTGTTCATGCATAGGTTCTGTCATTCTTACTCTGTCTCAGTGCTTTTTACTAGGTCGTGTGCACCAAGGTCCGTGTATATCATGTCTCTGCATCTCACTTCTCGAGGTTGGTGCAATATTTGGGTCGGTGCAATTCTTGACTAGAATGCATTATTTAGTCTGCTCATTTTTTATCTTAGTGCAAATCCAACTCGGTGCAAGCTTTATCTTGCATCTCCATTTGTTTTGCGCATTTCTCTCTACCATCTCGGTGCTGCTCTTGCTTGGACTGCATATCCCGACTCGGTGCATTCTTTGTCTTTCTAAATAACATGAAGTCGGTGCATCTTTTATTACATTAACATACTCGGTGCAAGGTTTGGTCTGCACCTAGTTGGTGCAACTTTCGGTTAGACGTAGGTATAGGAACACAACTCGGTGCATACTTTGCTTAAGATAAAAACATGATCGGTGCTTAGCCAAGTCTATACAACTCACTGTAGCTGTCTGTGCACGTTTTGCTCCATGCACACCAAGTCTATACAAATCCTTGTAGCAACGAGGTCGGTGCAGTTCTTGTTTCAGGCCTATTAGACTCGGTGCAAATCTTGTAGGTAGCTAAAGTAGATTGGTGCATCTTCTGCTTCATTCCGCATCGATGCTTTTCATGCCAGTCTTAGTCGGTGCTTGTTTTCGACTCGGTGCAAACTTTCCTTTCCGACAAGAATAAAGTCAGTGCAATGGTTGACTTGGAAACTCCTACTTTGTGCAGTTTTTGCTTACTTACTCGCTACGTCGGTACGACTTGTGCTAAGTGTGTGACAAAATATTTATTCCTTTTTTGACAGTTTGTCTGTGCATTCACCATGTGGATGGCCGTGAGAGCAGTGCTGTGGATCAAGAGAAAAAACCAGAGACAAACCACTCCATCAAGAGCAGAGAGAAGATTATGAGAGAAAGCTGTCTGTGAATCTGAAGATCTGCTTCTACGGAAGCTACATTGTTTTGACTTAGAGATAATTATTTTCCATCGGTCTTTTATCGTCGAGTTTCCTTCATTTTTCATTCCATTTTATTACCCTCCAAGCTTGCTCGGAGAAAGGGAGAAGTTCTCCGGTTTCCCTCCATTGTTCTTGGAGGAAGAGAGGTTTGATCCTCTAGTTTTGTGAGTTGCTTGGGAGCAATTTCACAGGGTTCCCTTTGATGCGTGCAAAGGAAGGGAGATTTGTTCTCCAGTGATTCTTCTGGTTGATCAGAAGGCTGAGGAGGGTGTTCTTCAGGGCAAGCTGTTTGGCAGCGGTTGTCGCAGACTGAGTCTGCTGTGTGCGTTTAATCATTGCAAGGAAACCTTACTCTTCTGAGTGAGGGGTGGACGTAGATTACGGGTAGCAATCGAACCACCTAAAAAATTCTCTGTCTCTCTTGTGGATTTGCCTGTCTACTTTGTGCTTGCTCTCCGTCTACTTGATATATTGGTTCATCGTGAATTCCTTTCTCGATCTCAATCCATAGTCTAGATATCTCTATTACCTATCTCTGAAGTTTTTATTACTGCATTTTGAGGGGTTGAGTAATTGTTTCTAAGCTTATTGAATTTGGGAGTGATCTATTCATCCCCCCCTTCTATCTCACTTTCCGCTGTGCGTATTAAGGAGGAGCATGCAGAGCACTTGAGGTTGGCATTGCAGATATTGAGGGACCAGCAATTGTTCGCCAAGTTGAGAAAGTGTGAATTCTGGCTACAAGAAGTGTCTTTTCTAGGGCATATTATTTCTAAATATGGAATCTCTGTAGATCCCTCTAAGGTAGAGGCAGTGAGAAACTGGGATAGGCCTGCGAATGTAACCGAAGTGAGAAGTTCTCTAGGTCTAGCAGGTTACTATCGGAGATTTATTAAGAATTTCTCCAAGATTGCGGTACCTCTGACTAGATTGACCCGCAAAGAGAATCGATTTGAGTTGTTAGAAGACTGTGAACAAAGTTTCCAAACCTTGAAAGAATGTTTGACCACTGCCCCTGTTTTGGCCTTGACTTCTGGAGAAGGAGGTTTCGAAGTCTATATTGATGCCTCAGGCATTAGTCTAGAGTGTGTGCTTATGCATCATGAAAAAGTGATAGCCTATTCTTCTAGACAACTGAGGAAGCATGAAGAGAATTATCCTGTCCATGACTTAGTGCTCGCTGCAGTAGTTTTCGCCTTGAAGATTTGGAGGCACTACTTGTATGGAGAGACTTTTACTGTATTTTTTGATCATAAGAGCTTGAAGTATTTATTCTCTCAGAAAGATCTTAATATGAGGCAGAGAAGATGGCTTGAATATTTGAAGGACTTTGATTTCTCTATAGAATATCACCCTAGGAGGGGTAATGTAGTGGCTGATGCTTTGAGCCGCAAGCCAATAGCAAAGTTGTCTAATCTCATGTTGCAAGAATGGAGATTGCTAGAGCAATTGACTAATCTAGACCTTAATATTATTAAGGATCGGGTCATGATCGCTCAGTTTCAACTTTGTCCCGAGCTATTAATGGAAATTAAGACCCTGCAAGATAACGATATAGTATTAGTAGAAATCAAGGGAAGTCTAAGTAATCGACCAGATTTTCTATTTGCTGATGATAGAGGATTGTTATTCCGAGGAAGGACTTGCGTCCCTGATTTAGCCGAAGTGAAGAGCAAGGATCCTTGAAGAAGGCCACATATCCAAGTATACTATTCATCTTGGAGCCACTAAGATGTACCGAGATTTAAAGAAGACCTTTTGGTGGCCAAACATGAAATGGGAAGTGGCAGAGTTCGTAAGTAGATGTCGGGTGTGCCAACAAGTGAAGGCCGAGCATTTCAGACCTGCCGGGAAATTAAAACCACTCGATATACCACATTGGAAGTGGGAGAGCATCGGTATGGATTTTATAATGGGCTTACCAAGAACTCGTGGAGGTTTTAACGCCATATGGGTAATTGTGGATAGGTTGACTAAATCTACGCATTTCTTATCCATCAAGTCAAAGTGGTCAGTTGATGTCTTAGCTGCTCTGTACAAGAAGGAAGGGGTAAGACTACATGGTGTACCCATGAATATTGTGTCAGACAGAGATCCCAGATTCACTTCACATTTTTGGAAGGGATTACAAGAATCCTTAGCAACCCGTCTAAATTTCAGTACTGCTTTTCATCCTCAGACGGACGGGCAAATCGAGAGAACTAATCAGATTGTTGAAGATATGCTAAGGGCTTGCGTGATCGACTTTGGTGGCAGTTGGCACAAACATTTACCCCTAATAGAATTTGCCTACAATAACCGTTATCAATCCAGTATCCAGATGGCACCGTTTGAGGCTCTTTATGGAAGGAGTTGCCGATCACCTTTGTGTTGGGATGAGGTAGGCGAGAAGCAATGGCTAGGACCGGATCTCATTTTAGAATCATCTAAGAATATCCAGGTTATTCGGGATCATCTACAAGTTGCATAGTCAAGACAGAAAAGCTATACAGATAACAGAAGGAGTGGCTTGGAATTTCTAGTAGGTGAGCATGTGTTTTTGAAGGTTTCGCCTATGAGAGGAGTTCAAAGGTTTGGTATTCGTGGTAAGCTAAGTTCGAGATACATTGGCCCATTTGAGATTCTGGAGAGAGTTGGAGAAGTTGCCTACATATTGGCTTTACCATTCCAGTTATCTGGTGTACATAATATTTTTCATGTGTCTATGCTGCGAAAGTATGTTTATGACCCCACACACATCATTCAACATGCGGACCTAGAATTGAAGGAAGATTTGACTTATGAAGAGAGACCTCTCAAGATTTTGGACAGGAAGCAACAACAACTCAGGAATCGATCCATACCGATGATCAAGTTTCAATGGAGTAGGCGTGGAACCGAAGAAGCCACCTAGGAATCTGAAGAAGCTATCCGGAAGCAGTACCCATATCTATTTTAAGGTCAGTAATCTTAGTTATCCCTCTTTTTTGATAAGTGTAGTGAATTTGGAGGATCAAATTCTTTAAAGTGGGGGAGGGTGTAGTACCCCGAGAATGTAATAAATAATATAAAGGGTAATAATTAAGAAAATTAATTACTATTAAATTGGGAATTTATTTTAACTAATTTATAAAAAATCTATAAAATTCATAATCAAGTAGAGGACCTAATTTTCAGACACTTTGTCTTCTTGGTCGAACCCTAAATAAAATTTCTATCTAGCCGAATTAATGGAATTAGGGCTAAAATCGTGTTTAAACTAACCAAACTTTAGATCGCTTAATTTGAACCCAAATCTCGATCATTTGAGCCCAAACCAGGCCCATTCGAACGGTCGTGATGGGTAGCCCATTTCCCCTCTCATTCCACGCGAAAACCCTAACCCTAAGAGCTCAATTTTGGGCGAGAGGCGGCGTGACTTGGTTAATGCGTGATTCCCGCGCGCGTCGAGTTCGTGGGACTCTTCCCAGCCTTATCGACGCCCCGAGATCCAATTGCCCCTATAAATCTAACCTTCGACCAACCTAGAAACCCCATTTGCTGCGACGGCTGACGAGGAGCTCGATCAAGGGTGGTTCTCGGCGAGTTCCTGGGAGGTGTACTTGTCCGATTTCGGCAACCTTCGTCCTCTTCTTCCTTCGATTAAGGTAGGTGATAGGAGATTAAACCCTAATAAAGTTATATCATTGGAAGCGTCTTCGAGTCCCCTTTCTGTTGATACTAAAAGCCCTAATTTGTATTCAATAGATCGTGAGTATTTTTTGGATTAGTAGCAGCATGTCACAGTTAGGGTTCCGACCATGTCTTGTTCTTTTGATCGATTCAATGTTGGGTATAGGCAGGCTCAAACTCTAATTAAACATGATATACTATGTATTATTATGTCCTCTTTCCGTTCATACCATTTTGCCTAAATTTTATGCATTACATCGCCCTAATTAGTTCCTAGAATGAGGCTCTATCGGCGAGGTTTGATGCTGCCCTTCGGCGAGCATCTACCTATCAGCCGAGTGCCGAGCCGGTCGGACGGCCACATGAGCCCCCGAGGTAGGATGCTCCTGCCCCGCGGCCTTCCCCACCCCAGCCGGGGAACCCTTCCCCTAGAGCTCCTTTGCCACCTACTTCCGATCTTTATTCGGAGCCACCTCAGCTGGAGCCACCCGTACTTCTACCGGGGAAGCTATTCATCGCCAAGCCACTACATAGTTGGCTCAAGATAGGCTTGGTCCCTAGACCGCCTTGCTACCCACCCATGGACCCAACACTCCCAGTGATCCCCATTAACTCCTTTCACACCACTTTTCGGTCCTTTTGCTTCATAGAAAGTGTGAAGGATCTACTAAGGAGTTTAGCATGTCAATGGGAGCTGACATATATGTTGGCCTTAGGGTCTGACCAACTCTATAGTCATAGCTTCATGCTCCTGGCTTTGGGGTCCATTACCTTGGTGTACACCGTGGGTCATATCACCTCCGAGGTCCTATTGTTCTTCCCCATTCCTGATGAGCCGTATCTCCTTCCACTTGTCCCGAGGGAGGAACCATACCTTCTATATGAGATCACCGTCTCCTATACCCTAGTGCATGAAGGTGACCACCTACACCTTCAAGAATTACAAACATGGGGCCGTGACCTATGGGAACCCAGTTTGAGGGGTCATACTTTCTTTGATCCCTTTGACCCATTCCCTGGTGAACCCCTTGACCCACCACATTTACTCCACTTTTTCGAGGGAGTCCACTACCACAGCCCTTCCCCACGGGCCAGTCCACCTACATTCAGCCAGGGGACCTGATGAGGGCATCCCTTGCCCCTCCACATTTTCTCCGGACTCGGATTGTTCGTCGGCAAGCGCCATTATGTTAGTCATGTATTTTTGAGTCTAGTCATGTAATCTTCACATTTTCTTTGAGTCAATATCATGTAATTTTTCCTTTATTTGAGTCATGTACCTAGGTTGTTGAGTCATTTTCCTAAGTATTGAGTCATTATGTTGGTTTGATAGGTTATTGGGCCCATCTCATTGGGCTAGGCCCATGGATGCCCCCCCTTCCCTTCGGTTATTAGTCATTGTGTCTTTTGTTAGGGTCCTTTGTGAAAAAGTCATGTGCCTATAAATAGGCCACCCCACTCCTCATATGTAACAACTTTTGAAGAATCATTTGAATAGAAAAAATTCTCTAGTCTTACTCCTCTCTACCAAATCTCTCTTCCCTCTCTCACCCATTATCTCTCTCTCTCTCTTTATCTCTCTCTCTCTCTCCCTCCACCCAATTTTCGGAATTTTCTCTCTCCTCCCCATTCACCCCTCATTAAGACCTCTCCCCTTCCCCATACACCCATTTAACTCCCCCCCAACCCAAGGTGGCATCCTCCAATCCACACCCCACCTCCCAACCCCCAACTACCCAACACCACTTCCTAAGCACCCCTTCCTCTCCCCAAGGTTGAAGGGGCTCTTCCCTAAGCCCAAATTTGAATTTCCCTCTCCCTAGGGCAGTGCCCTTCCATCTCCCCACCTCCCAAACCACCCAAAGTCGCAGCCCCCCTTCCCCATACCATCCAAGTTCACCCTCCACCTCTTACTCTCTTGGCCATCCCCTTCCCCACCCCCTCATCTTCTTCTCATTCAGCCTCTATTTCAGACAGCAGAGTTGCAGCAACTTGCAGAGGCAGCCACGACCGTCTCTCAAAGATTCAGGTGGCAATGTCTACATTTCTGGAATCGTCATCGAGATAGCTTTCCAACGGTGGTGGTCTTGCCGGCTTCCGAGGTCGGAGCTATCCGCAGGAGCTGATCTCCCACGACTGCCCAGAAGACCCCAGGCAGAGAACCAGAGCGAGATTGGAAGCCCGACCACGACGAACCTTTTGGGATTCAGATCAAGTGTTCTTCAGAAAAGTTCTTCCCTCTCAAGTCCTCGTTCATCCTAAAGAAGCAGAGCTGCATTTGGACAGCGGAATCTCAAGTTACAAATTTTCTACTCCAAGTGTGTCAGGTCAGTTTACAGGAGCCAGAACCGACACCCCTCTACTCATATGATTGTCCCGCTCTTCTCCGACATCTGCCGACGTCGCCGTCAGTGCCGAAAGAAAGAAGACTCGGCTACGGTTCCAACAGTTCAAGTCTCGCCTCAATCAGAGCTCGTTAGAGATCGTGGCACCCTCTGGAACCAGCCACATTGATCTGCACCAGACAGAGGCAGAATCAATTAGTCCGGTCCCAGACTCTGCCACGGCCAGCTCGTGAAGGCTCTGAGTGCCATTTTTGGAGGGAAGAAACTACTTCAAGCTATCTGCCACCTCCAAGAAGAAGGGACTCAATCGGCCACCGAAACCCTCTGCTCCAATTTTCTTCGTCGGAGACAGCAAACTGCCCCCTGTGGTCCCAGGTTAGACCAGTCCTCACTCCTCCGGTTACCCCTCTCCCCACCGACATCGGATCGCATCCCCGTCAACTCCGGCTCGAAGCTACGCCGACCACGATCGCATCACCGCCAGTTTCATTCCAATCAGAGTCCGGGAGAGCCCACAGTGACTTCTGTAACCTGCTACATCAGTTCGGTACCCGCCAGAGACCAGACGCTGCTGTCCTGTGCCAGTCACCGGCGCGGTCAGCCCTGAGTATCAAAGCTTCCCAAAAAATTGAAGCTTCATCCTCTGTCAGTTGGGAAACTTTTGGCGCTGGTCTCGTCAAGATCCGAGTTCCGTGGAACCCGTGGCAGCACCGTCTCCGATTGTCTGTCCAGTGAACCCGAAGCAGGGCAGAACCGGTGGAGCTCGGGAGGTCAAGTTTCATTGCGTAATCCCCAACCCGCTTGGCCGGCTGAAGGCCCCTCCCTGCGTGGAGGTAGTTTTGGATGTAATTAAATTAATCCCCACCCCAAGATCATCCCTCCTGCGAGAGGCGTAGTGTTGTACTCTTTACACTTTCAGGTTGAAGCGACACCGACGCGGCGTGCGGGTACATACCCTCGCCTCCCCGCTCGCCCCCGTCTCCGGCCGGAGTCGGCGTCTTCACGCTGGCTAGGTGAGCTCCTGAACATCCCTCATTGCTGTATTGGACTTGCTTAGCTTAGTATTGCTATAGTTACTCCGTCGGCGGTAAGAGAGTGTCCGATTTTACATTGCCACCAAATTGAGTGACCACCGCGGGCGAGTTGAGAGTGAATCCACTTAACCCACACCCTTGGTGTATTGGCCGTCCATGATTTGGGCATCCTAGGCCCATTTTGGGTTCTCCCCAAGCTTGCCAACCCTTGGAGCCTCATGGTCCCACCTCGGACCCTCTCCAACATCGCCTAGTTGCCTTCGGGCCCTAGTGTGTGCCATACGGGTGAGCTCGCTAGTGTGAGTCCGCTGCTCAAACTTGAATGCTTGCAAAATAGGTCCAAGGTCGGTTTTACATCAAGTGGTATCAGAGCAAGTTCACAACTTGTCTCTATCAAGTTGGTCCTAGGGCATGTCTATGCATTTAGAGTCTTCAAGTGCATCACTCTTGTCCCCTAGTATGGCCACCTCATATCAACCTTACCAATCGGCCCACTCCATAAGTCCAAGCCACCAAGAGATGCCTACCACTAACACCCATAACTTCTCTAGCCATGTCAACTACTTCATGAAAGCCTTGACCTATGCCAATGAGCGGCTTGATAACATATCGGACCGACTCAACCAACTTGGAGAAAATAGGCCCGCCCCAAGGACAGACGATAGAATGGTCCCTTTCCCACTTCCCACCTTTGATGGAACCTCTCCTAGAGAATATTTAGATTGGGAAGCTACAATGGACCAATACTTCACTTGGTATCATATATCCGAAGATGAAAAGGCATTGGTTGCCAAAATGCAACTTACCAAACGGGCGGAAACTTATTGGATGCAAATTGTCAGGCTAAAGATACTTAGAAGGGAAACTCCCATCACCACTTGGAAGGACATGAAGGAGCAACTTAGAGCAAAATATATGTCCCCTTCCTACCCGGGTTACCAAAACTCGAGGAGCACTCTCACTCCTCCAAGCCCACCCGTCCAAACCCTTACCACTAGAACCCAAGTCTCCAAGGCCTCCACCTCCCCACCAAATCCCATGAGGGCCCCCACACCCCAACCAAAACCCCCTTCACTAACCTACACTAGTCAAGCCTCTTTAGCCCCCACTTCCACCCCAAATGATCCCAAGGGCAAGAGACCCCTAACCGACCCAATTCCCTCCATGGTGACCACCACTCATCCAACCCTCACCATTAAAAACCATGTGGACACCGTGTCCACCCCTCCACCAAGGCCCATAATGGCCACCATCCCCAAACCCAAAACGCCTCACCCAACTCACCTCCCGCTTCCTACACCAATCTTTCCCCAACCTAGGCCTCCTCTACTTCCCCTTCCGATCCAAGTCCACCCTTGCCCACCACCCCAAGTGCACCATGCTCCAGCTATCACCAATTCTCCCGTATTAGACCTACCCAACCCATTAACACTAGGAATTGAAACCTCCACAACCCTCCACATGGGAGTAGATGTTAGTTCGGAACCCATTCCCACCCATAAGGAAGCCCAAGATCACACCAATGGTAAGGAAAAGCCTCAACCCTTTACCACTTCAAATAGCCCGGATCCTCAAGAGTCACCCACCTTCACCATGAATGAGCATATACTCCAATGGCTCAAGCAAGGACCCACCCTTCCTAGCTCACCCCCACCTCTCTCACCTTTGGGATATCCATCCCAAATTGTTCCCCTCCACTCCTATCACACCACAATCCAATCCTACTATGAGGTAGAAGATTGGGATGATCTCCTCAAAGGTCTAAAGTGGCAATCAGACTTGACTTCTTTATTGGCCCTAGGAGCGGACCAACCCAAGAGCCTTAACCTCATCCATCCATGCATTGGGTCTATCTCATCGGTTTGCACTATTGGTTGCTACACTAGTGACATCCTTTTCCTTCTCCCCATAGTGAAAGAGCCCATCCTGGTCCACTCCCCTACCATTGTGATTCCTAAAACCTTGACCAACCAGCCCACCCCATACACCGGCCCAACCATTCCACTAGAAGAAGACGACTCATCACCTTTTGAGGACCTTGAGGACATGGAGCCCCTTGGTAACCCACTTTATGATCCCTATGATCCATTCCAATGGGAGTCAAGGAACCCGAGTAACCCAACCACCTTAACTACCACCTACCTTTCCCTACCCCAACCCACCATGTTTGATCCAATCCACCCCATCCCAGACCCGGGTTACACCATGGGAACCATGACTTTGGGTGGTATACACCTAGGGATCGAGGAAGTGCCCCATCTCATGATATCCACCTTTCTAGACCCCTTCGACCCATTCCAATGGAAGTCCAAAGGCCCACACATAGGAGACATCTTTGTCACAAGAGTGCATAAGTCTTGGCATACAACACCACTTGGCATGATTCATAAGTCGGGTACATTCATTTACATCACCCACATGTCAAGTAGGAAGCATAAGTGGATCGTATTTGGATGTATTGGCCCACCCTCATTCATCATGAGTCTTAAGTATGAGAGGAGCATACATGGATGTCTGGGTCCCCCGACATTTGTCATACCCATGCATAAAAGGTTCATCTATGGATGTCCCGGCCCCCCTGAGTCTGTCACAATCTTCATAGCATCAACACATGATCGATCTACATGTGGCTGCCCCGGACCACCTTTGCATACCAAACATTGCCCACTCACATCGCATCATCAAGCATGGCATATCCATCCAAGCACATATCAAGCAACAAGCGGTGATATTCACAACAAGCGAGCAAAAACTCATAAGCGCCACTTGGAATTCCAAGTTGGTAACTTGATGATGATGACTTTGGAGTGGCTCTACCCCAGGGTCACCTCCAAATTGAGGGCATGAGGACTTGGACCTTGTCAAGTTCCGAGTGGCTTTGGCAACCCGGCTTATGGGTTGAACTTTCAAAAAGGGTTTTGGGATTCTCCCCATTTCTCATGTGGCGGATCTAGCACCTTATAAGGGCACCGCGGTGGATCCTAGTGAGTGCCTCCAGCTTACACCTACCCTTGTGAGAGACACCCTCGGAGTGCCACCACAAATAGCCTGAGAGCCCGACGTGAGCACACAGCGGCAATACTAGGCAAGCAAGATCCCATCACCAGCATGAGGGTATGACCGAGTCACTTTGTCGAGCTGAAGCGCCGTTCCCCGACTATGGTCGCGGGTTGAGTATAGAGATCGAGGATCACCCAGAGCCGCAGTTCGATGTACTACTTCCCTGGTGGACCCATACTCGACGGGGTCGAGTTTTCCCCACCCCGGGGTATGATGAGGGCATCCCTTGCCCCTCCACATTTTCTCCGGACTCGGATTGTTCATCGGCAAGCGCCATTATGTTAGTCATGTATTTTTGAGTCTAGTCATGTAATCTTCACATTTTCTTTGAGTCAATATCATGTAATTTTCCCTTTATTTGAGTCATGTACCTAGGTTGTTGAGTCATTTTCCTAAGTATTGAGTCATTATGTTGGTTTGATAGGTTATTGGGCCCATCTCATTGGGCTAGGCCCATGGATGCCCCCCCTTCCCTTCGGTTATTAGTCATTGTGTCTTTTGTTAGGGTCCTTTGTGAAAAAGTCATGTGCCTATAAATAGGCCACCCCACTCCTCATATGTAACAACTTTTGAAGAATCATTTGAATAGAAAAAATTCTCTAGTCTTACTCCTCTCTACCAAATCTCTCTTCCCTCTCTCACCCATTATCTCTCTCTCTCTCTTTATCTCTCTCTCTCTCTCCCTCCACCCAATTTTCGGAATTTTCTCTCTCCTCCCCATTCACCCCTCATTAAGACCTCTCCCCTTCCCCATACACCCATTTAACTCCCCCCCAACCCAAGGTGGCATCCTCCAATCCACACCCCACCTCCCAACCCCCAACTACCCAACACCACTTCCTAAGCACCCCTTCCTCTCCCCAAGGTTGAAGGGGCTCTTCCCTAAGCCCAAATTTGAATTTTCCTCTCCTTAGGGCAGTGCCCTTCCATCTCCCCACCTCCCAAATCACCCAAAGTCGCAGCCCCCCTTCCCCATACCATCCAAGTTCACCCTCCACCTCTTACTCTCTTGGCCATCCCCTTCCCCACCCCCTCATCTTCTTCTCATTCAGCCTCTGTTTCAGACAGCAGAGTTGCAGCAACTTGCAGAGGCAGTCACGACCGTCTCTCAAAGATTCAGGTGGCAAGGCCTACATTTCTGGAATTGTCATCGAGATAGCTTTCCAACGGTGGTGGTCTCGCCGGCTTCTGAGGTCGGAGCTATCCGCAGGAGCTGATCTCCCACGACTGCGCAGAAGACCCTAGGCAGAGAACCAGAGCGAGATTGGAAGCCCGACCACGACGAACCTTTTGGGATTCAGATCAAGTGTTCTTCAGTAAAGTTCTTCCATCTCAAGTCCTCTTTCATCCTAAAGAAGCAGATCTGCATTTGGACATCGGAATCTTAAGTTACAAATTTTCTACTCCAAGTGTGTCAGGTCAGTTTACAGGAGCCAGAACCGACACCCCTCTACTCATCTGATCGTCCCGGTCTTCTCCGACATCTTCCGACATCGCCGTTAGTGCCGACAGAAAGAAGACTCGGCTACGGTTCCAACAGTTCAAGTCTCGCCTCAATCAGAGCTCGTTAGAGATCGTGGCACCCTCTGGAACCAGCCACATTGATCTGCACCAGACAGAGGCAGAATCAATTAGTCCGGTCCCAGACTCTGCCACGGTGAGCTCGTGAAGGCTCTGAGTGCCATTTTTGGAGGGAAGAAACTACTTCAAGCTAGCTGCCACCTCCAAGAAGAAGGGACTCAATCGGCCACCGGAACCCTCTGCTCCAATTTTCTTCGTCGGAGACGGTAGACTGCCCCCTGTGGTCCCAGGTTAGACCAGTCCTCACTCCTCCGGTTACCCCTCTCTCCACCGACATCGGATCGCATCCCCGTCAACTCCGTCTCGAAGCTACCCCGACCACGATCGCATCACCGCCAGTTTCATTCCAATCAGAGTCCGGGAGAGCCCACAGTGACTTCTGCAACCTGCTGCATCAGTTCGGTACCCGCCAGAGACCAGACGCTGCTGTCCTGTGCCAGTCGCCGGCGCGGTTAGCCCCGAGTATCAAAGCTTCCCCAAAAATTCAAGCTTCATCCTCTGTCAGTTGGGAAACTTTTGGCGCTGGTCTCGTCAAGATCCGAGTTCCGTGGAACCCGTGGCAGCACCGTCTCCGATTGTCTGTCCAGTGAACCTGAAGTAGGGCAGAACCGGTGGAGCTCGGGAGGTCAAGTTTCATTGCGTAATCCCCAACCCGCTTGGCCGGCTGAAGGCCCCTCCCTGCGTGGAGGTAGTTTTAGATGTAATTAAATTAATCCCCACCCCAAGATCATCCCTCCTGCGAGAGGCGTAGTGTTGTACTCTTTACACTTTCAGGTTGAAGCGACACCGACGCGGCGTGCGGGTACATACCCTCGCCTCCCCGCTCGCCCCCGTCTCCGGCCGGAGTCGGCGTCTTCACGCCGGCTAGGTGAGCTCCTGAACATCCCTCATTGCTGTATTGGACTTGCTTAGCTTAGTATTGCTATAGTTACTCCGTCGGCGGTAAGAGAGTGTCCGATTTTACATTGCCACCAAATTGAGTGACCACCGCGGGCGAGTTGAGAGTGAATCCACTTAACCCACACCCTTGGTGTGTTGGCCGCCCATGATTTGGGCATCCTAGGCCCATTTTGGGTTCTCCCCAAGCTTGCCAACCCTTGGAGCCTCATGGTCCCACCTCGGACCCTCTCCAACATCGCTTAGTTGCCTTCGGGCCCTAGTGTGTGCCATACGGGTGAGCTCGCTAGTGTGAGTCCGCTGCTCAAACTTGAATGCTTGCAAAATAGGTCCAAGGTCTGTTTTACATCAGGACAGTTCCACGGTCATCATATAGGGGTGACGAAGAAGGAGTATTCAACTCTCCTAGCCCTCCCAAGTCTCCCAACTCCAACAGGCAGCCGCATGCTAGGGATAAATTAGGATGTCTAGGAGTCCCCCATTCCGTTAACCATCAATTGCATCTAGTGTATGCATGGCACACATTCGGATGTCGTGGTCCACCATTGTATGCGTATGGGTCGGACTAACAATAGGTTTGTTTAGGGTCATGTGTGAGTCCGTGTTTTTTTTTATTGTCGAGTGCATAGCGAGTCTGCATACATCGAGTTGAGTCGGTCTTTTATACGCTCATGTTGTCAGTCCCTTTCGAGTGCGAGGCAAGTCGGATCCAATGCGTACGTTGTAGACTTGTTAGAATTTGGGATCGGCTCTACTTCAATGTCTCAGATCCAGTCACATAAAGGGACCCAGCGGTGATTCCTAGTGAGTCATTGAGCCGTCTCCTTCCTTTGAGAGTGACCCCACCCCGGAGTGTTCACCTCTAGCCTCATTCCCACAGCAGCATGTACATATCGAATATATACGGGATGAGAAGGTGACGATTACTTGGAGTGGAGCGTACTCCGCGCTACCTGGTCGGTGACAGATCCTCGGAGTCACACGAGCAGCCGCACCCCTTACTCGACGGGGTCGAGTTCTTCCCACCCGGGGAGAATTGATGGGAATCAACACCGGGCACTAACATATTTATTTTGCATTTGTGTCCTTTTGTTTGTATTTATACTCTTGGATAATTGGGTTTGCAATTGTAAGGCATTATATACCAAAGGGTTAGTCTTTAAAGTCTTTGGGTTTCTATGTAAAATATCAGTGGGTCCAGCAGGGTCCCCCACCCTCTTTGCCATTGGTCCACCTAGGTTCTAGGGCCCATGTGGGGCTGGTTTAAAGTTCAAGATTAGACTTGGATCAAGGGGGGGCAAAAAAATGAAAATTCAAAATTGATGGCCCCTTAAGTCAAGGGGCCCCCCCCCATTTATTATTGTTTATTCATGTTTGTATTTTTATTTAATGTGGCCATTTGACCACATGGGGGAAGAAAATGCTATCCCTTATTTACCCCTCCCTAACCCTAGATCTAGGGATAGTTTAGGTCATTTTTACTTTTCTATATAATCCATGTAATTTCCATTTTGATAGAATTAATGAGAAGAAATTTTAGAACTTGCTCCAAGAGCCCAAGGGCGCCCCTCTCTCTCTCCCGCCCCCTTGCAGATGGATTTCTGTGAAATTCTTGAGGTGTGAAGCCTCCTCCCCTCCCCATCTCTGAGTGTGAAGCTCAGCACCGCCGCCGCCACCGCCATCGAGCCGCCGTCGCACCGCCACCGCCGCCGCGTCGGAATTCTGTCCACATAAGGACAGAAGGTTGAAGCCCGATTTTTATCTCCACATCAAGAGATCTGATCGAGCTGAAATTTTGAATATTTGCTCTTCTTGTTATCCCAGTCTCCATTTTAAATTTCGTGCCAATCAGAGGTCATTTGCTATTTTCCCCATAATTTTAGTTCCACCCCTGACAGTCTGCCAGTTTGCAGATCTACAGGATAGGAGTCTGTTCTTCTATTTTTCCCACCGCCTTATACACCTCCAAAAATCCCCTAAAAAATCACACATGTTCCTCACATCCCCCTCTTCCACCCATAAATTTTTTAGAGTCTAGATATATCCTTTTCCTATCCGTCAAAATTCATTTTCAGGGAAAACTCAGTCTGTCATGTGTGTCTGTCAGTCCGAGCCAACATAAAATCTTTGTGGAACAGTCATTTTCATTTTCAATATATTCACTTGATTGATCTGAAAATATTATATGTTGTAGCCCTCTGAGTCCTCTATCCATCGGTACCAACTTTACGTCGATCCAACATCGGATATGGCTGTAGCAATTCTTCTCGTGGAGGCGCGCAGTTCAGATCCGAGGACAGGCCAGCAACTCAGTCCGAGAATTAATTCCTCGAAAAATACGCCGGCGCACACTCGGCCGCCGCCGCTCTCGGGGATCGATCAGTAACCTTCCAGCAGCACCCCAGTAAGCCGCAGCAGCAAGGAGATGCCCGGGCACTGCCGTCCCAGCAGTCGGACCCACCTGCTATCCCGCGGGCCCCGCAGAACCGTGCCAACCAGCAGCCCGTCTCCGGCCCAAATTGCTGCCCATCAACCCGAGTTCGCTACTCTCGGGCCCCATATTGTAGCCCTTTACCTCCCTGCGTGGAGTAAGTGATAAATTCATTTCTATAATTATTGTTAATATTTGTACACCGGGAGTAGGAGCTTCGGCCGGGGATGTCTTCCCCACGCCCGGAGCGTGGAGGTAAACTCGCCTCCCTTTTTATCGCATTTGCTCAATTCGTATATTTTTGAATGCCGCTGCTAGAGTGATAGGATAACTAACTCGATATTTAATTTTCATCACCGCTGCGAGAGTGAGTGAGTGAACCCGTCCCGTCACTCGATCCGAGCACGCGAAAAAGCCGATACCCAAGGCTCATTGCCGGTTTCTTAACTGTGCACGATCCCGCGTTTCCCTCTTTTAGGGACGTCCGCGAGCTAGAGTCCCAGGTTCGCATGTCCGTCCCGTATCAATGCCTAGGGCGGACCCGACAGTAGGTCAAAGTCAGTGACTGGACAGACAGACTACGTGTGTAGCAGTGAGGCCGGTGTGGGAGCACTACTGCAGGTCTCACCGGGCAGGGGTCACGCTGCACCAATCTTCCCAAGGGCCCAGTCGGTTCATCGTTACAAGATGGACAGGGATGAGAGAGCCGGAAGGAAGAAAGGCGATGTCGGGGAGGTGGCTGCCAGCAGATTGAGTAGCGATCTGGGTGTCAGGGAAGCCAACGCCGATCTTCGTGGGAGGATGGTGACCTCTAGTTCTGGCCACAGGCGAGGCGGACCTGTAGAGGCTCCTCACATGTTGGATGGTGATGGGGGTTGATTGGGATGTAGGCGAAGGAGGTATGCTGCAACCAAACAGAGCGCTGGACTGTCGGGGCTGATCTTTGTGGGGTGGAGTCGAAGGAGTGGCCAGTGCTGGTAGTTGGCACCGAGGACCTTGAAGATGGCTCCAAGGTGCTGGAATGATAGACGATGAGATGGTGGAACCGTTGGGGACGGCCGAGGTTGTAGGTGGGGCAGCCTGGACACTGGCGAATAGGAGGGTGGTGCAGTACTCTCTTGCTGGTTGCAGACGGACAGAGCGAACCGAGAGAGGGGAAAGAGTTAGAGACGAGCAGAGGTGAGTAGGAGGAGGTTTGGAGGGAGAAGAGAACAAAGGGAGAGAGAGGGAGAAGCTACTGAGAGCTTGAGGGAGAGAAAGGGGGAGAGGGAGAGGGGGCTGCGGCCTGAGCAAGAGAGGGAGAGGGGGATCCGGCCAGAATTGGCAGGGGAAGAGAGGGAGAGAGAAGATTAGGTGGAAGGGGGGGAATTGAAGTCTCCTTGATGCAGGGGTCTTGGGATAGTCAAGGGTTTCCTATGGAGTGTGAAGGGTTGCCTTGGGTAGTGATAAGGTGCATGGGGGATGGCGAGACTTGATGAGGGGGAGTGAATGGGGGTCTAGGGAGATGAAAATGCAGTCTTAGGTGGATGCGAAGTGGGAGGGGGAGTGAATGGGGGTCTAGGGAGATGAAAAGGCAGTCTTAGGTGGATGCCAAGTGGGAGGGGGAGGATGAGGTGGCTGAGGAGGATGCTTGATGGGACATCAGAGCAAGACAACCAATTTATTGAGTTTGTATTTTGTGCATATATCATTTGGGTTACTTTGTAAGGCTAATTATAAGCCATTGGGCTAATGTCATCAAAAGGGTCTGAAGAGGGGTGATCTCGCGCCTGCCTTGAGGTAGAGGATCTCTGGTTGCGATGACCATGCTTGAATAACTGCAAGGAAGGAAGCAGGTCAGGGGTGCCCAGGGGAGGAGTCCCTGGGGATAACCCTCCGATGCCTAAGTTAGCAAATTTTTTAGAGCATAAATGAAGAGAAGGTGGCAGAAGAAGAAAGGGGCGCGAGATGTCTCTTCATCAAGAAGTGTGGTGGCTCTTGCTCAGGATTATGCCTTACCTCTCCGGAGGGTCTCCATGGGATTTATATTGTAGCCCGTTGTGCGTTTGAGTCCCAGGAATTGAGGGGATTACGGGGAGGTTACGTCCTTATAGTGGGCTCTTTATAGCCCAAGGACTCTTGCTCTCACTTATCCTTTGGAGTTCCCTGTCTCTACCGGGTACGTAACGGACACTTAGATGAGCTTCCAACGGTCGGACCGAGTCTAAACTCTCGCTTGAGATATTATCCTGAGCAATAAGCACATAGCTCGGGCAGGTTGTTCCGGGTCCCCATAGGGGTCTTCCCGATTGATCCGTTGCTCGGGCTTCTGGATGCTAGGGCCGCCTAGGAAGCACTGTTCCGAGTGACTGTTGGGCTTAAGGTAAGTGGGCCCCGATAGAGGCTGTCACTTTAGAGAGCTGGGCCTGGTTGGGTCACACTTGACGTAATTGAGCAGTGCTCATAGGCGGTATATTTTCCCCCTCTCCACTTGTCCCCCTCCTACTTCCGAGCCAAGATTGGGCTCGAATGAGTAACAGTTGAAGGATTGGCACTGGGAGCTCGGATGGGGGATTTTTCTCCAACATGGGCCATTTAATGTGGCTGTCTGGGGAATACGCATGTAATGATCATTTTGCTGAATCGACGGGAGAGGACTCTTGGGGGGAGTTCAGAAAGGCGCAACGCTTCCCTCCCCATCCCTGGGGGTATAAAGTATCACACGAACTTGCGCTGTACGTCTCCTTTGTCGAGGGTTTTGATTCTCCCCCGGGCTTGTTCTTTGAAGAGACGTGCACACTGCAAGGACGATCAGGGAGAAACGGTGATTGGCGGGGGTCTTTGTAGTGCTCACAGAGATTATGGTGGTGGCGGTTTCATCGGCGCTCACCTCCTCCGGGACTGTCTAGTTTGGCGTTCTTTTCTTCATCCTTTTGTCCTCTTCCTTCTTTATGGCGGATCAACATCCCGCTTCCGAGGAAGTCGCACAGGATGGGGGGAGTTTGGTGCCCCAGCCGAAGCTTCCGATGTGCAGTGAGCTGGGTGAGGCCGAAGTGCAGAAGATGGAGAAGCATTATGGACTCCCGTGGACGTATTTCTTTTATCCTACGTAGCCCCACGAATCTAGCTTATCCTATCACTCTGGCCTTTTCTGTACCTTCCTTTTGGCTTGGAAGTGTGGGTTCCATCTTCCTCTTCATCCTTTTGTCGTGCGGTTGCTCCAGTTCTACCGACTGGCTCCTGTCCAGTTGGTTTCCAACTCGTATACCTTCATTTTTTCTTTCATCTTCCTCTGCCGCTTGTGCGGGCTCCACACTTCCTTGGAACTCTTCAACTCTTTCTTTGAGTTGAAGGAGCAGACCCACGCGGGCAAGGGTTTTTTCTATCTTCAGGCGAGGAGGGGAAGGAGCTGTGTATCCCTTTCCGCCAAGGATTCTTCTCACAAGGGATGGAAGACCCAATATTTTTGGGTGGGTTCATCCATAGAAGATCCCCCTTGGAATTTCCCGACATCGGTTAATTTTCATCCGTCCATCCCGTCGAAGCAGGTAGTTGTCACTCCGGAGTTGGAGGAGGAGATCAAGATTCTTCAGGAGAACCGTCGCTCGACCGCCGAACTGATGACCGTGGCCAACATTGAAGACTACCCTTCTCGCATGGTGCAGCCTCCAGGTAAGAACCCTAATGCTCTGCACCTCTGTTTTTGGGAGAGGTAGGTAAGCTCCTTTTTGATGACTCGGTCCTTCGTGTCCAGATTCCAGGCGGACGGACGACGAGGGGGATCAGCCGTCGGAGCAGGAGGTCATCGATCTAGAAGAGACGCTTGTTCTAGGTGGGTCCCAAGTTCAAGACCGGGGCAAGAGTGTCGTTCAAGGGGACGCCCCCGAGCGTCGTGGGTCCAAACCCAAAGATCCGGGGGAGCGGCTGCTCCTGTCTTCGATGAAGGCCTTGACTGCCGAGAAAAAATGACAGAAGAAGGCGGGGGCCTCCCGTCTGACTGAGGAGCCTGCTCGCTCGATCGAGGAATACTCGGCCGAGGGTGCCAGCCCTCAAAATATTCCACTCACCGAGCCGGAGGTGACCGCCACCAGTGGGGAAGTAGTTATCGAATCATCTAGACAGCAGGCCGAGGTGGCGGTCTCTGAACTCCCGGCCGAGGCCGACGGGGTGCGAGGTGAGGGGGCACCCCAGCCCGCGTCGAGCGTTGTTCACTCGGAGGTGGGGACGCTCGAGAGAGGTGCTCCGGTCATAGCTATCCCAGAGGGGGTTTCTCCTTCACCTGTTGCATCACCTGCCGCTCGGGCCGCTCTGTATCTGCGGTGTCGGTCCCTGGTGCCCTCTCTGAATTGGGAGGAGATCAGACGTGGTCCCCCCTCTTCACTTTTTGAGAGGGTTATGGAGGGCGGTTTAATCATGGCTCAACTGGGGGCTGAGATGGAGGATCTCTTTGCTCGGCTTGCCAGTGAGGAGAAGTCCCTTTCTCGAGTTCGTGCCGAGGCTGACCGGAGGGTTAGTCAGCTGACTGCTAAGCTAGAAGTCTCTAGGCGAGAGGTGATTTCACTCCGAACTCAGTTCCAATCGTGCCAAAAGGAGTCTTGGTCCTTGGTTGAGCGGTTTGCCCAGGCTCGTTATACAGCCGACCTGAAGAGCAAGCTCCTAGAGGAGGAGCGCCAGGCTTAGGTTGATAGTGACAAGCGATGGAGGGCCGAGTGGGAGGATCTCAGTGGCCGGGTCCAGGAAGCCGAGTGACTGCAAGGGGCGGCCGAGATCGCACGGTCCAAGGCTAAGGCGAAGGTGTCCGAGACTGAGGCCAAACTATCTGAGTCTGAGCGAAGGATTGTCGAGCTGGAGGAGGAAGTGAGACGAGCTGGAACGGAGTCGGTCGAGTGGTATAGGAGCTTGGAATGTTACCATGCTGCCCTCGAGAAGACCGCCTTTTCGTATTATGAACCAGGCTACTATCGGGGACTGTGGAAGGGATTTGTGCAAGGTTATCACCGAGCGGTCATTGAGGCTCAGCAGTAGGTGAGCGACGAGCTTATCTTTCCTTCCGGGCAGCGCTATGATTCTTATGTAGACACTACCGACTCTCCTTCTTCGACGTCGAGCGACAACGGAGGTAGGGTGACTTCTCCATCGTCAAAAAGATCGTCGACTCTAGTTCCCTCTAGGGGGTGCTTGGTCAAGACAGTTCCCACACAAGTGAGTTCAGTGTCCAAATCGGCCGCCGTCGAGGATACTAGGGGCAGATCTCTCGGTGGGGAGGATCCTGTGTTGGGGCCTCAAGAAAGGCCAGAGGCCTCCGAGAATTCTCCTATTTCCATAGACTAGGAGAAGGATGGGCTCGATGAGCCACTTCTTTCTTTTCTTTTCATTACTCTTGAACATTGCCTTGTAAGGTCTCTCATTTCCATCTATAACCGCCATTAATGTTTGGCATTGATTTGGTTGTCTCTTGCCACATTTTACATACTTTGACCGCCCTATCTGTAGTTGTTGCAAAGGTGATCTTGTGATGTGACACCACCTTGGGGGTGATAGTCACCAGACCGAAGACCGCTCGGACCTAGCAAGCAAGCAATGCAACGGACCGGCAACTTCACTCGAGCGGACTCACCCGCTTGGCACACACTAGGGCCCGTAGGCAAACCAGTGATGGTGGAGAGGGTCCGAAGTGGGACCTCACCTTTTCGGGGAATTGGCTATCTTGGGATGGACCCCTAAGGGCCTGTGATGCCAAATTCCGTGGGCGGCCAGCATGCCAAAGGCGTTGGTTGTAGGGTCACTCTCTCAACTCACTCCGTGGTGGTCGCTTAATTATAAGCAAATTCAGGATCGAGCACTCTCTTACAGCCGATGGAGTAACAAAAAAACAATACTAACCTAAGCAATTAAGGGCCAGCAATGAGAAGTGTTCTGAAGCTCACCTAATTGGCGTGAATACACCGATCCCGGTCGGAGACGTGGGCGAGCAGGGAAGCGTGGGCTATCTGCACGTCGCGTCGATGACGCTTCAGCCGCTGACCTTCTAGTACAAGCACTACACCCTCGTATAGGGGGGATCTCGGGGTGGGGGTTAAGAGATTTACAATCAAACACTACCTCCACGCAGGGAGGGGCTGTAAGCCGTCCAGGCGGGGAGTGGGAGTGAAGATAGAAAACCGTTGTGCCGAGTTCCGTCGGTGCTGCCAGCTTCTGGAACCGCCAGATAGATAATCGAAGATGGTGCCGCCACGATCACTAACGAAATCCGAATAGGCTGAAACTGGTGTCAAAATTCTCTGACTTGACCTAGGAAGACGCCTGAATTTTCTTGGAATTTTGTGACGATGCCGCTGGTCGGGGCAGAGCCTGGAACAGGGCTGGCCTACGCTAGTTATGGTTGCTCCCAGGGTGTTGTTGCTAGAAGACAGGGGCACCACGAACAGTCCCGTGCTCTGGTGGAAGTGAGGCTGGTACCGATATGATTGTGGACGAGTCTTCTTTTCGTCGATACCAACGGTGCCATCGGCAGATTTCGGAGCTGATCGTGAAGGCCCAAACAACAGGGATGTGTCGGTTCTGGCTCAGGAAAACTGACCTGATGCACTTGGAATGAAAAATTTGGAACTTTAGATGCCGAGGTCCAAAATTAGTTCTGCTTCTTGGGGATGGGAGAGGACTTGAAGGAGAAGCCCTCAGCCAAGTTTTGCACCCAGATGTGCAAGGGAGTGGCCGTGGTCGAACTTGATCTGGAGCTCTGGTTCTCTGCCTGAGTGGTTCTGCGCAGTCGAGGAAGAATCACTCTCACGAGCAGCTCGGTGCTTGGACGATGACGAAACCACCTCGCCGGGAAAGCTCTCTGGATGACCTTTCCAGAGTTATATTACTTGCCACCAGAAGGATCCGGGAAGGGCCAGAGATGATGCTGCTTCCAGGACCCTAGCTTGCTGCCTGTGAACTGCTGCTGGATCTGCAACCTGCCGATGGGAAATGGAGTAGGACGGGGGGCGAAATTGGGGTGGATGAGTGTGGGGCGAACCCTGGCTGTGAGGGGGTCTGGGAGGGGGTGATCCAAGGTAAGGGAGTGGCAAAATGGGGGCTGGAAGGAGGTCTAGCAGGAGGAGGGAGGGGAAGCTGCAAATTTGGTGTTGGGAGGGGATAGGGAAGGAGTATTTGAAAATGGGTTTAAGGGTGAGATTAATTTCTGGTCTTGGGGGTGGGAAGAGGTGTGTGGAGAAGGGAAAAGGATGCTTGGGGAGTGGAGAATTCTCCCTTGGGAGATGAGAGAGGTGTTGGGGGAAGGGGAGTGGGTGGTTGGTGGTTGGAGGGTGGACTGGGGATAGGTGGAGGCTACCTTGGGGATGGGGTGGAGTAAAGAGAGGGGTTGTGGGGAGTTGGAGTGGCTTTAACGGAGGGGGAAGGGAGAGAGAAAGTGGTTGGGAGGGGATGTAATACCCCGATTATTTATTAAGTTTTATTGAGCTTTTAGCAATTAAAAATTGAATTAAAATGAATTAATGTTTGAATTTCAAAATATTAATATTTAATTCATTAGAAAATAGAACCTATAAAATTCGACTACCTTAGAAAAATATGTAAAAATAGTAATTGGGTAAAAGACCATTTTTATAGCAATTTTGTCTTCTGGACTTGACCCAAATTAATTACGTAACCTTGTCTAATTAGAGGATTAATCCTGAATTTGACTTTTACCTAACTTTTACCTAACCGAAACTTAAAACATGAAATTCGACCTTGTTACTCAACCAAATGATCTGAAATCAAGGGCAAATAGAAGGCCACGAGGTAAGGAACATTTACCCTCAATCAATTTGAGGTAAACCTAGCCCTAAAACGTGCTGCCGACATAGCTTTGGTCGAGTCAAGGATTCCGGCGCCGTTTCTAACACGTAACTTGCAGCGCCCAATACTCCCAACTCTGAAGGCTCCAGAAGCTCCATGACCTATAGAAATGTAGCTCTTCGACTCTAGTTTCATTTGGTAGCTGGGTCAGCCGACGAGGAGTCCATATCTGGGAGTATTCGTCGTTTTGGTGGAAGGTGTTGGTAGTTCGTTGTTCTTCATCTCCAGCCCTTTAATCCGTCGATTAAGGTAGGTACCCTTAACCAAATGAGACTTGTGAATATAGTATCTTGATCATCTCGACGAGATCTTTCCAATGATAGTAAAAGCCCCAATTTTTATTGGGTATTCAGGAAGATTTAGAGGCATCTTTAGAGGGTATTTCTGGATCGGGTTTAATTCTAGCTTCGATCTTCAATCTTCAATTCAGGTAGGTGATAATGGACCCAACCTAATTGCCATATATCAATGAAATCTGCATCATGTTAGCTTCATTTTGACGTTGGAAGCCCTAATTATTATTGATCATGCTCATAGAATTCCTGAGTTTTCATAAGAGTGTCCTGTCGATGTTCTAGCAGCATTAACTTGACTTATCTCACGATTTTGAGTGACCAAATGAAATATTCATATGGCATATCTTACATGGTTGGAATCCTTATCCTGTCAGCTTTCCGTTGATATATAGATCTCTAAATTTCATTAAGTATAGTAGGAGAATTTTGAGTTTTAGTCACTGCCTGTCCAAAACTAGGGTTTCAGTGTTCCAGTAGTTATAAATCCTAATTACAGCAAGTAATCATGCAATTGACACTTTTGTTAGATAGTATTCCCTGTTAGCTTTCCATTGATACCAAAAGCCCCTTAATTGGAGTCCAATTGCCTTAGTTATTAGCATTTTTGTGTAACCCTAGCAAGCCCCCATCTTCCCGGCGTTCACCGGCCGCGGAAGGGACGACCGGAGACACCCAGGGATGGGCGGTCTTACGATAGACCGTCCAACTCCAGCCCACACCCGACCCTGGCTTAGTCAGGAGTTAAACGGTTCCAGACTGACCACACAACTAGTTGGACGGTCAGAAACTGACCACATATCCACCCCAGCAGGATAAACGGTCCATTCTGGGCCACATAACTTGTGCGGCCCTGCCCCTGGCCACACATCTGGATGGGCGGCCCTGCCCTGGCCGCACATCCCTGGGATGGGCGGCCCTGCCCAGACCACCCAAGCACATGGGAGGTCCAGACCAGATCGCCCAAGACCATGGGCGGCCCTCAGGGAGCCGCCCAACTCCCAGCACCCCGTTCAGCCCCGTTTCAGTCCCGTTTCAGCCGATAGATATGCGGTCCACCCAGAACCGTTTATCTACCCAGTAAATAACTTAGTAATGGTTCTAATGCATTCATTTTCATGTCATTAGTGGTAATTAGTAAAATAAAAACTCATATAATTATTGGCTAATTATGCAACTAAATTTCTGTTAATTGCTTGTTATTCGTGCCTACGCGACTTACGCGATCACGTTCATTAGCTTATCATCTTGAATCATTCCTTTTGGCATTTTAACTTAATATATAACCTAATTCTTATTAATTTGGCTTGAAATTAGGATTAAATATGTTGATTCAACTTGCTAGTTAGCTGCTGTACTACAGTAACATAGCACGATTACTTTCCCAACTTCAAGTAGTCGCTAAGGCGTTAAATAGCATGTTACCTCCGGAAAACTTGATCCGGCGGGATTACCATTAATTCACATGTTTAATATCCCTGTTTAGAAATCCATTAATTAAGTGGTAATCTATTCCAGCAAAGTTATATATGTAACTCTTATTGTGATTTGGTTATCGATCTTCTTGATGATTGTGCTTACCTTGAAATTCTGAAATGAATCTTCTTCCTACTTGAAATTGTTATTGCTACATAGCTTAAACCTTGGAATTCTGGCCATAAATTGTGGAAGTCTAGATTCGTGGGATCTTTGATCCAAAGAAATCAATGCCTGGCAAATAATTAAGGACTCGGTCTAGTCCTGGGAGGAGCGCCCGAACACTACGTGTACCCCCGGGGAGGTGAATGACTAGGTGTGGCATTTGGCACCAGTACTATGACATGTGTTAAATCTAGAACTGTCCACTACTCTCTACTACTCTCTACTACTTTTTGCTTTCCACTCGTCACTGTTCTATACTCTACTTGTTGTTACTTGGATGTGGAAATGAAATTACATACGTGCTTGACATGACTTGAATCGTCTTGATATGGCCAACTCTTTATCGTTATCTCCTGTAGTAAATTCTTGTCCTTGTTATTCCTTTTAAGTATTACCATTCTATTCATTTATATTTCTTGACCTTGCAAGATCTTTAAACTTTGTTTTACTATATCATCATTATCCTTTTATTGCATTATCCTTTGTAGCATGATATTTTGAAAATGTAATTAAACTGTTAACCACTTATATCTATCTGTTATCTCCTACTGAGCGTTAGCTCACACCCCGTTGTTTCCCCCTTTCCAGGCTATACAGGTGACGACACCCACAGCGATGGGGAGGGACAAGAGTGATTACACCTGAGTGTACCAGTTAATAGATGGAGTCGTCTTGTTATTGCTTCTAGTTATGTTTTGGAGTTGTACTAGTTGTACTAGATTTCATTAGAAGTTATGTTTGAGAGTGTCTTAGTAGTTTGATGAATGTTGTAATAGATTGGGATTTTCCATGTTTAATAAATTTGTTCTTTTCCATTGCCTTGTGTTAATCATCTAGTTTAGTAATTCAACTTTATTTCAGCTAGCTCGCCTCTAACTGTACGTCCCGATATTTTTGCCTTGTTCGGGGCGTGACAGGGGAGGAGAGAGAAAGGGGCGCCCCCTCTTGGAGAGAGAGAGAGAGAGAGTGAGAGAGGGAGAGAGAGATGGAGAATCCACTCCAATTGCACTAGAACACTCAATTTTTTTGATTGACCATAAGATTACAAATGAGGGGGTGAAAGGGGGGTATTTATAGGGACTGGACTTTTCACATGACCATACTTACCCTAGACAATTGACACAATGACCAGACAAACCAGGGAGGGGCGCCCTTGGGCCTAGCCCATTACTTGGGCGCAATAGACTACTTAACTAACCACATGACTCAAGACTTAGGTAAATGACCCTTATACCTAGGTACCGGACTCAAATAAAGGAAAAATTACATAGTTTATGACTCAAATAAAATATGAAAATTACATGGATTGACTCAGAAAAATGTGGAGATCACAATGGCGCAAACTGACGATCTATCAGAGCTTCGCAAAATGTGGAGGGTTAAGTGATGCCCCCATCATCTTGCATGTGAATATTTTGCGTGCGGTGGTTGTGACATTGCTGGCGCCTTTCCAACTTTCCCATGGAAGGGTTATTTGGGGGAAATGGAGTAACTGTGCTTGGGGAAGGGTCCCTGTCTTTCACGTCCTTTCAAGGGGGGAATTAATTGGGGTGAGGGTTTCCTTTTTGGCCTATAAAACGGTCCCAAAGGGCTCCTTCACCCCCCTCCACGTTCAAGGCGTTGCTCGTAGTGCTCCTTTCTTATCCCTTTTTCTCCCTTCTTGCGAAGTGTCTGTTTCTGTGCTGGGAGAGTTATCAGTGGAAAAATGGAGTGTGATACGGAGGATGATGCTCCTGGCAGTCGCCGAGGGCATTCGTGCAGCTCCGACGTAGGAGGAGGAAAGAGGTCGTGGTAGACAGCATAGGAGAAAGGGGGGTTCGTGGTAGGCAATAAAGGAGGTGGTAGGGGGCCTAGCAACGGTCACCTCTCCAACTTCTGCATGCCGCGAGGCGGTGTGCGAGAAGGAGGGGGGCCTGGTCGTGGGCTCTCTCCCACCCTCCGGGCTGCCTCCACGTGGTGACTTAGCTTCACCGGTCCTCCCTTCCCGTCGCCCTCCCTGCCTCCTCCAGGGGGCATTTGTTTTTTGTTTTTTCTTCCTTTCTCCCTCTTCTGTTCTTCAACCAACTTCTATCCACTTCTTTAACTCTTCGGAGGATGCCTCTTTCCTTGCTCACACCACTTGGGGGTGGTTGCTTTCGGCTCGTCCTCCTTCCAGACAGTTGGCAGAAGAGGCCTTCACTTGTTGACATGAAACAACCTAGAGGGTGGCAGCCACTAGGCCAATGCTCCTCGAAGCTAAGTATGCAAGCACAACCACAAGGCTAAGAAGCCTACGTAAACGGGCACTTGCATGGCGCGCACACTCAACCTGGGGTGGCCCAGAGATGCCGAGTTAGGGATGTGGGATGGGACCCTTGCTGGTAGAGGGTGATGGGGACATCACCCACGATTCTCTCTGGCTCGAGACTTCACTTCCTCCTGGAGAGGAATAGGATCGAGCTCCATGTCAAGTAGGGCCCCCTTGACTCTTTGCTTTTATACTTGGATCATTTTGATGTATTTCTTACTTTTGTTTGAGTCATTTTGATGTAATTTTCCCCTTTATTTGAGTCATCATCCTAGGTCCTAAGTCATTTCCCTATGTTTTAGTCTTCATCTACCCCTTGGTTGCTTTTTGGATAGCTTGGTCATTATGTGTAAAGCCAGGGGTAGTCTTGTCATGTAAAAGTTTGGGTCCCTATAAATAGGACCCCAAACCCCCCTTGG
This sequence comes from Amorphophallus konjac, assembly GCA_022559845.1. NCBI lineage: Eukaryota > Viridiplantae > Streptophyta > Magnoliopsida > Alismatales > Araceae > Amorphophallus > Amorphophallus konjac. Next base: position 2,344,334 of record CM040122.1, on the reverse strand, counting down.
TGGACTAATGAAGAATTTGAATTAAGCATTCCACAAAGCCATTGTGAGAATCCCCCTCTCTCTCTACCTCTCATTCTCTCTCTCTAGCTCTCTCTCTCTCTCTCTTGAAGGGGGCGAACCCCTCTCTCTCTCCTCCCCTTCTCTCTCCCAATTTCAACCCCCCCTCTCTCTCCTCCCTCCTTGCCACATCACCCCACCCCATTAAATACAACCCTTCACCTCCCTAGGCCCATAAACCCCCATTGACTCTCACCACTACCCAAGCAACCCTTCGTATTCCAAGGCAACCCTTCCACTTCCCTAGCACCCGTCCCTCTCCCCCAAGCACCCCTCCCTCTTCCCAAGCGCCCCTCCCTCTTCCCCACACACCCTTTCACATCCCCTAGGGGATTTGAATCCCCCTCCCCCACTTGGGTGCGCACCCCACCCCATTCACCCCCCCTATCCCTTGTTCGACCCCCCCTCTCCCTTGGGCTCCCTCTAACCCCCCAAGACCCCCATGCCCCCACTCCCTCTCTCCCCGTACTACCACCCCACCCTCCATCGCCCCTCCCCCTCTAGAACATCAGGCCACCACCTGCAACAGCCTCCCCTCCCAAAACCCCTATCCCACAACCAAGAATCCACTTCCTCCACCCTATTTTCTATGTACCAGTGAGCAGTTGCAGAACAGCAGAGCCACCCTCCTGTTGCAGTGCCATCCTCGCCCACGTCCTGGCGTTCGTAGAGGTGTGCCATACATCGACGGAAAGGTCTCCCAGCTAGCTTCGCAGGCGAGGTGGTCTTACCCCTATCCGAGTTTGGAGCTCCCGTGGAGGCTCATTTTTGTCCGACTGTGCAACTGGGAGCCGAGCAGGAACCAGAGTCATAGTTCAAAAGCTACAAAGACCACACCAGAGCTCCACATGGTGCGCCACTTGGCCGGAGCTGAGTTCCACCAGTCGCCTGTCCAACGCATCCAGCGGGGCACCAACTGAAGCCCGGAGCAGCTTGTTCCGATTTTTCTACTATAGGGTCGCAGATCAGGTCAGTCGGGATGCGTCGAGACCCACTCCCACTCTTCTAGACATATCTCTCGACCCCGACCTCGTCTGGAGCCATTCTTTGTTGCTGAACGAAGAAGACTTGGCCACGCTCGCGACCGTCCTGGCCCCGCCTCGATCGGATCACGGGAGAAATCGTGGTAATGTCACCAACCTACTGAAACAATCTGGACTCAGCCTGAACCAGAACCAAGCAGCACCGGTCCAGCCTCCACCACAGCCAACAGCGACACCCTGACGACCCGAAAAAATTCAGGCCACATCCTGGACCAGTCAGCGACGTTTTGGCGCTGGTCTCGTCAGTATCTAAGTTCGGGAGTGCCCTCAGGAAATCTGACAATAAGTACCTATCAGCAGGCAGAACAGGCTGGCAGAACCTCGGGGAGGCAGTTCGGCTCCGTCCTTGCTTCACGTCCCTCCCCGCCTGACCGGCTCACCGCCCCTCCCTGCGTGGAGGTAGTATTTGTTTGTACTCCTTTCCCCCCACCCCGAGATCCCCCTCCTGCATGAGGCGTAGTGCATGTAACCTTTTAAACATGTCGAAGCTTCAGTCGACGCAGTGTGCGGGGAACCCACACTTCCCCGCTCGCCCTCGTCTCCGAACGGGGTTGGTTTCTTCAAACCAACCGGGTAAGCTCCAGCCCTTGCTCCCCCCAGTATTTGTTCTTTTAATATCTGTGAAACTATTCCGCTGGTCGGTGAGAGAGTGCTTAACCCTGAAACATCCAGCTTTGGTGCGGTCATCGTGGGCTTGAGAAAGAGAGTGTCCCAGTGCCCCCAAGGCACCAAGCCAGCCCCTTGATTGGGGGCACCGTACCCTTGGGAGGGAAACCATAGCCCTACTGGCCCTCTACCATCAAGGGTCTTGCTCCATCACCTCGACTCGGCATCACCTAGTCACCACGGGAAGCGTGTGCGCGCAAAGGATCAGCGATTTCCGGCAATCTCACATTTTGCGATTGTGTTTGCGATTTAGGTCCGAGGGACTCAACTACTTGCTGCATCCATCCCCCCATTTGTGTCACATCAAATGGTATCAGAGCCAGGTTTTAGACTTGTCTCTACGAGTCTAGTCCTAGGGCATTGGCATTTGGGTCTCCCTTGCATCGTGTTTTCCATCGCTCCTTTGCATGACCATCCTAGGAAGACACTCGAAGTACCCATGGACCGATTTGACGCTGCCGTCAACAACCTTCTTGATCAGCTAGATAAGACTTGACCGGGTTGAAGCAAAATGGAACCACGGTCCTAGAGCCCAGCCCCCACGGGATGAATTTGGATGGGAAGCCAATGAACCCCCACTCAGGAACTACGGCCCTAGAGCTCGGCCCCCACGGGATGAATTTGAGAGGGAAGTCAATAAACCACCACCTAGGAACCATGGCCTCAGAGCTCGATCTCCATGGGAAGGGTTTGATACGGACGAAATGGACTATGATCCTTATTATAACTATGAGAGGCCCTGACATTACGGGCGTGAGGAAAGGCGTCCCTGGGATAACCTGGATAATCATCCCTTAAGAATGATGCGGTTCTCTAGGCCTCCTAGGTTCACTCCACGACCGGATGATCCCAAGGACATAGGACCCTGCCCCAACCCAGCCCCTCTTTTGAAGACCCCCATGCCAAGTCCAAATGGAAGTACCCCATTTCGTCCCACTCATCTTCCTCCCACCTCTCATCCAACAAGAGTCACCCCTAGTCAACCCATACCCCGGCGAGAAGGGAGTTCCAATGGGCCATGTGTAGGTGAGACCACTCAGGGAAATAGACAACAATGCTCTAAGTGTAGAGGCTTTGGACACTTCATCAATCAATGCCCTTCACGAGAGATGTCCAACATACTGATTGAAGAAATAGTTACCCCTGCCCAGGGGGAACTTGAGGAGGTGACCGAAGTCCATGAGGCTCCCCTAGATTGGGAAGAGGAATACGAAGCCCAATGCCAAGAGTTGGGTTAAGAGAACTCATCCCTACCCAAAGAAACCCCATTGAGCCTAACTGGGTGCACCCTCCCCCGAGAGTTACAAGATGACCAACCAAGTCCCCCCACCCCTCCCTCCATGAGAATTGTGACTTTAGGGGAACCCCTCATTGAGTGGCTAAAGCAAAACCTCCTCCTCCATGTCACGCGCCTCTCCATGGATAACCACAACCCAATCGTGCCCACCTCACCATTCCACACAACCTACCATTCGTTCTGCTTTGTAGGAATCCTAAGGGACTTGATTAAGGGTATACTAAGGCAAATAGATGTGACAAACATGCTGGCCTTAGGAACAAGCGACATGGGGTACCTTAGTTTCTCACACCCCTCTATCGGGTCCATCACCTCCATTTACACCAAGGGTCCTTGCACGAGTAAGCTCTTATTGTTTCTACCCGAGCCCGATGAGTTTTACACCACCCCCCTACCACAAGGAAAGGGCACTCCACCTAGGGAATCCACTTTGGTACTTACCCCATTAGGAGACGAGTGCCTAGGCCACACTAGGGAGTGTATGCTTTGGAGTGCTGTGGACGCTGGATTTTTATTTATATTTATTTATTTTATTTTATTGGATTGATTTATCATTTATTGATTTATTTATTTATTGGTTCATTGGCGTGCCAGTCACCGAAGTGACAATTTTATTGTGCGCTCGATCTGACATGGTCAGTCGATTGTGAGTGATCGTGTCTGGACTAGAAGTCCGTCATACCATGAACGTTATGACGTTAATTACATCCTTCTAAGGAAGGACAACCCTTGATTAAACGCTAAAATAGGAGGCCTCGTAAGGTGAACAGATGTTCACATGCTTAATTTTAAACTTCCTACCAGGGCCAGGGAGGCGGGTAAGATAATAACATCAACCACAGAAACAGACTAGATCGTGTGATTGGCGGTTCAAAACAGTTATACTTGGTGGGAACAAGGAGATAGAAGATGTCCACCACGGAAAGGCAGAGCCATGACCATGATATAGGTTTAAAGCTTCGATCGGTATTTCGACAGCCTTTCCTCTTAATCTGGGTTACGCCCAGAGGGAAATAGGCTATCACCCGCGGAGTGCCGAGGTGAAAGCCGAGAGAAAGAGAGAGATCAAGCCTCTCGACCCCTATATACGGACTATAGGGTAATGTATGATCTTCCCTTCGGAAAGCTAGCGGGACTCATGCAGTGACAGAATCCACACGAGTAAGAGGGGTTGTTCATAAATCCGATGGCGGAGGATAAGGGAATCCAGTTTCCTTTTAAATTTATCCCCGGGCCAGATATGATGACTCATAGGCATCCCTGGATGGGCTGAGTTAAAGTAATGGGGGGGAGGGTTCAATTATATGGAGGAGTAGGCTCCTGGGGCAGATTGGGTGTGCATATAGGTTCCTGGCGCCAGAAGAATGCCAGTGGGTTAGGTTCTCGGCGCATGAGGATGCAAAGGGGGTTAGGTTCTAGGCGCATGAGGATGCAGAGAGGGCTCCCGGCGCGCAGGGAAGAAGGCCAAGGCGTAGGGGCTCCCGGCGTGCAGGAGAGGAGATATTCCTGGTGGTTCTCGGCGCCTGAAGAAGTGGCGCCGGGAGCTGTTCACCCGGTTCACTGTAGGCTGGGCCGAGAGGTGTGAGGGCGCCGGGACAAGAAACAGAGCTTACGGTACTCTGTTTTGGGTTTCATATTGGTTAGGGTTGCGGCAAATGGGCCCTAGGGCATTAAATGGCTCAATTCACTGGACTTCGACCTGTTTTGGTATAGGTTCCCAAGGAAGGTCGGGAACATAAAAAGATTGGGAGGGGAACAATAGGGTATAAGGATCCTCTGTCACCACTGATAGATAAGGTCCCGGGGATGGGTTTCATGTCATCTCTGGCATCTTGGGAGAGTTTTGACAGCATCTCCCCTGGACTTAACATTTGCCAGGGAATGATAGACGATCACCCACTGAATGTCGGGGTGAAAGCCAAAAATAGAGGGGTATGGAACCCCTGGCGCCTGTGTATGCTTGGAGCAATATCTTGATATCCCTTTTGAGACCGTAGAAGCTTATGCAGTGGCAGAGCTTCCTTGGTCTGAGGGTTTATAAAAGCCGATCGAGTTCGAGAAATCGCGTAGAAAAAGGGGAGTTGCTCCCACTAGTTGTCGTCCCCGAGGTACGTGTGATGGCCCGAGGCATCCCTTGACAGAGGGTAGGGTTCTGTTGAGCAGCTCACAAGGGTATTTTTTTTGGGGCAGCAAGGGTTTTAAGACTTGAAGGAGGTTTTTGGCTTGAAAAGGGGGGTTCCCGGCGCCAAAACCTTCGCCCCGGGAAGAGTCCTTCAGAAGTCATTATTGGGCGCGCCGGGGAGCAAATGGCAAGAGCTCTCGGCGCAGGAAGCTTCGCGCCGGGAGGAATCCTCCCAGGTTACTGTTCAGCTCGCCGGGAAGCAAATGCAAAGGGTATTGTAGCCGTGCCGGGAAGGCTGCTTCGTGGGGTTTGGGCTCTGGTGACTGGCCAGAGGGAAGCCCTCGGCGCGGGTAGAATGGGGTAATCGGCGCGGAAAGACCCGCGCCGAGGGCTGTTCACCTATTTCACTGTTCTGGAGGCTGAAATGGTGAGGGCGCCGAGATAGGTTTAGGGTTTTACGGTGCTCTATTTTTGGGTTTAATGGTGGTTTGGGCAGAAACTGATGGACTCTATGGGCTCTAAATTGCTCAAGGCATCCACTCTGAGTTGGATTAGGTCTAGAATTCAAAGGAGTATTTCACATTTTTGGTTGAAATCAGCTACCCCGAGAGGTGTTTCACATTTTTGGTTGAATCCTGCAATCTTCATATCTCTGACCTTGGTGAGCTGCAGATCAAAGTAATATTTTTGATAGATGCGATATGGGAGAATATTCACAGCAGCCCCTGGATCTATTAGTATTCTGCTTATCGGCTGACAGTTCAGGGAACCCCTCATATACAGCGGTCTATTATGGCCGGAATTTGGGATTAGCATATCATCCTCCGTGAACGTGGCTGATGGCCTAGCATTCACTTCTGCCAGGAGTGCTTCACATTGTGCCGGGGACTGCAGGGCATCCACGATTGCTTTGCGAGCTTCTTCGCTCAGAGAGAGAATTTCCCAGATGGAGAATCTGGTAGGGAGCTTCTTCAGCATTTTCATGACTCGACTGCCCACCCGGACATTAGATAGTCTCATCTCCTCTGCCCATCGGGGTCTTGGAGGTTCATGTGGTGCCTGTGGCCTTTGCTGCCCAGTCCCAATTTTATCTTCTTCATCGGTCTCCCGGAAGGCTTCTTCTGTTTCGACTGCCCCTGGTTTTGCTAGAGGGTTACTTCCTTCATTTTCTTCATGCTGTTTCTGCTTTCCAGCTGCTGTCTGCTGGCATTTATCGCTTTTAGCTGGAGCAGTATGAGACGGTTGCTCGTCTTCTAAGCTGGACAGGAACTCCAGGAATGAAGGTGCTTCATCTACTTTCTTTTTATCTTGATACAGACTGGCAGGGGGAGGAACCTGGACACCTCGTATTTCTGGTTCAGGGATTTGATAGGGTTGCTCCCCTCTGAACATGATATTATGGTTGGCTGGTGGTGGGCGTCCCCATCTTCTCCCAGAACGTGTTGCATGAGCTGAGGTAGAGGCTTCAGCATGGTTAGCTTCTAGTGGAGCGTTGGATGCTTCCGGCTCATCATCCTCCCCGGGCAAGGAAAAGAGTACTGACAGAGTGTTACATTGTACTGTCGTGACCTTCTTTCCTTTCTTGGATTTGGGCCGTTTCTTCTTCTTTTGGGAATTTGGTTTTGCTGACCCTTGCCCCCAGAAGGGCTCATTTTCAGCTTTTTCTTGTTCTGCCTCTGGCTGCTCTTTGATTTTCAATTCTTCAAGCTGTTCCCAGAGTATACAGTCCTTCATTAGCAGATGCTTGGGCTTCTTCTGCTCGTACTCATCAAGCTCATTAATATATTGCTGCAGACGCCTGGCTGCAGGGCTTACTTCTTTATGTGTAGGGAGGGGAGTTTGTCTCCTCCGGTTGTGAGTAGGGATCCGGATGACTGGTCCAGTCTCAGTTGTATGCCATATTGGCTTTATCGGAGGCGGCTCAGGCCTTGGTGTAACACCCCGAATAACTGCTCCACTGGTACTGGCTGCAGGAGTCTTCTTTCTGCTTTTTATGGGTATCATCTGCCATCCTTCCTGATCTTTCTGCGGGGTGAGGAAGCAAGCTTCATAGGTATGCTTGGTGCATTCTTCAACGGCCTCCTTGGGCAGCTGTTGGTAGACTGAGATCATATTGGCAGCCATTCTCCAGGGTGGAGGCTCATGTGGATGGGGCGGCTTTACCTGGTAATCTCCCAGCTGCAGCTCACCTTTCTTGACCATTCCTTCCATGATATCTTTGAAGACATAACAATCTTCAATTGCGTGCCCCAGCGCACGGTGAAATGGACAGAACAGCGGATCGTCTTTCTTTGCTGCATCTGCTGGCCTTTTGGGTTCAGGCAATGTTACCTTATTGAACTTATATGCCCAGTTGAATAGTGCGGCCGTCTTATCTTTCGGGAAGGAATATGCTTTTCTCATCTTGTCTCTCAGAGAGACTTTATCCTTCCTTTCTGCTGTATCTGCCAGCGGGGGAGCTTCATCTGCCCCTTTCTTCCCCTTCTGCTGCTCGAAGGTTCTGAAATCGACGGTGTTGGCCTCGGAGTGTGATGGCCGTCGCTCATTGGATTTTCCCTTCAGCATAGTGGGAGCATTGGCGGTCGGACGCTTGGACAAGAACGTCTCGACCTCGGCCACTATATTGTTCAATCGGTCAAATGTTCTGACATCTGCACCGATCATCTTTTCTAGCACCTCCCTTCTGAGGCTCTGCTTGCATATCTGCACCGCATCTTCCTGATGAGGAGGCCTTCGGCATCTCATGGCTAAGTTCCTCCACCTTTTGATGTAGTCCAGTGCAGTCTCATCTTGTTTCTGCCTGGTTGCATATAGTTCTGCTATCGTGATTTCCCTTTCCGTGACATGAAATCTGTCGCGGAATTTTCTCTGCATATCAGGCCAATCAGCCACTGACCCAGCTGGCAGGCTTGAGTACCATTCAAAGGCCAACCCAGTGAGGGATGAGCCAAAGAACTTGAGCAGATAAGCTTCATCGACTGCTAGGTCGCCCATAATTGTAGTGTAGTAGGCTATATGCTCCCTGGGGGAGCCCTGGCCATTGAATTTCTCAAACTTTGGCGGCTTACTGATGCCTGGAGGCAGTCTTTTGGCAGCGTACTGGGGAGGATATGGTACCCTGTACACATCATAGGCACTAGTATCATCTCCAGTCTTTTCTGAAAGCTTCATTTCCACAATTCTTTCAATCATCTGCTTGTGGGCTACAGCTGGATCTATATCTTCTGGAAAGAAGTGGGCTTGTTGCTGGCTGTGAGGAGTTGTCATCACAGTGGCGCGCAAGATGGGCGCGGTAGGCTGTGTCTGGGACACGGAGGGCTGAGTCACTGTCTGCTGTGGAATAGGTTGGCTTGGTGCTTTGCCCTTATCAGCTAGGAGGGGGTTAGCTGGAATAGCCGTCTCTGCTGAGCTGGATGTCTGCCCCACAGGTTCAGCTTGCTTTGAGACTGATGTAGCTTCCTGTCTCTCATTGAGCTGTCTTCGGAGAGTATTGATCTCCTGTTGGTATCTTCTGAACATCATCTGGATCATGGGATCCATGGTTGATGGGATTTGTATATCTTCAGAAGTCCCTTCAGCATCATCAACGAAGGGGTTATCTCCATCTTCTGTTGTTACCACATTAACTGTCATAGTGGTAATCCTGCGGGCTTCATCATCAATTTTCATTTTATCCTTTGCGGCCTGGCCTCTTCTTGTGACAGGACCAGGTCTAGTTGCCAGCCTGAGCAATTCATCTGGCTGAGTTGGTAGTATATCTTGCCCCCTGGCCAGTCCAGCCATGTTGCAGGCGAAGATTTGCATCTTTCCTTTTCGCCTGTAGACCTTTCTTTTTATTTGGCTAGGATATCTGAGCCGGTCAAAGACCGATATTCTTTCTTTGTCTTCTTCCCCGTGCAGGTCTTCTTCATTATATCTGGCCCTGAGGCCTTCTTCATAGTCATTCGAATCGGAGGAGGAGGCTCCGATCATCATTTCTTGGAAGGCTTCTTCTTCTTCATCATCCCTGGTGCCCAAGGCACGGGATAGTCTTTGCTGACCTAGGGCAGAGCTCCCTAGGTAGTGGAAGTAGTCTTGGACTACTTGCTTTGTCTCCTCTGGGTCGCGCCTTTGCGGCTCAGGTTGGAGCATCAGTCTGTCCTGGCCCTTTTGTTGCCAGGCCAGTCTCGTCACCCGAGCATTCAGATGCTCGGCCCTGGGATATTTGAAGATATCAGCCTGTCTGGCACAGGCTCCTGATCTTCTTGCAGTAATCATAGTGACTGGTTCACTTCTTCTCACATTGCCAACTTGACAGCGGTTGGCAGCAGCATTGTGGATCTTCTCTTCCCATCTCTTGCCCCTGGCCATGGGATGGGTGGTAGTGAAGTTTTCTTTTGTTTCATATCTTCTGCCCCTCAACAAGGGGCGAACAGCGGTCATATTTCTTTCTTGACCCTCAATCTCATCTCTCCTTCCCCGGGTCCTGGGGTAGACAGCAGTAGCATTTCCTTCATCTCTCTTCATTTCCCTTCTGCCCCCTGCTCTGAGGCGGGCGATAGTGACATCAGTAAGGTTCTTTCTGTCTTCAGCTGGGGCCCAGCCTTGGATCTTCTTCGGTCGCCAGACCTGTTTGCATTTTGCTGGCTTGGGCGCCAGCGGCTTCTTTTCAGCAGCCTCCCAGTTGGCCCTCCTAGTGGCCAAAACCTGGAATTGGTTGTTAGTTGGGATGGTTGGGACAATTCTGTCCGGCCGGACTCCCCTGGGACGACCGTCAAGGTTCGCCCTAATAGCACCCATCATTATCGTCTTTCCGGAATTGGAAAGGCGACGATCAACAGCAATAGACCGGCTCCTCCGGTTGGTTTTCTTCCCCTTCTGGGCAGCAGTGGGGACCATGTCTCTTTTCTGGACATGATGGACGTAGCAGGCGACGGCCGTGGGGGCCGTTTTCTTCGGTAAGCCATCCTTGCAGTCAGCGGTCTTCACCGGGGCGCTTGCAGCAGCGCCTTGCTCATCGTTATCGACCTGTAGAAGGTCGGTGTAGACAACGCCCAAGCAGTTGGGCAGCCCGATAGCTGGAGGAAACGAACCGAATGCTAGTGGTACCGCCAGGTACCCCTCCTGGACATGCATGTCCACCGGTTGCTTGTCGAAGCATACAGACGTGATTTGTGTTGTCATCGTAGTTTCCTGGAAGTAAGGAAGCACACGGAATCAGAATTTTGAGGGGGGGGCCCGTGGGGCCTCCTATTTTGGCGTAAAGATGAAGGGAGACTAGGTCCCACCGGGCGTGCCAGACTTGTGGACGCTGGATTTTTATTTATATTTATTTATTTTATTTTATTGGATTGATTTATCATTTATTGATTTATTTATTTATTGGTTCATTGGCGTGCCAGTCACCGAAGTGACAATTTTATTGTGCGCTCGATCTGACATGGTCAGTCGATTGTGAGTGATCGTGTCTGGACTAGAAGTCCGTCATACCATGAACGTTATGACGTTAATTACATCCTTCTAAGGAAGGACAACCCTTGATTAAACGCTAAAAGTAGGAGGCCTCGTAAGGCGAACAGATGTTCACATGCTTAATTTTAAACTTCCTACCAGGGCCAGGGAGGCGGGTAAGATAATAACATCAACCACAGAAACAGACTAGATCGTGTGATTGGCGGTTCAAAACAGTTATACTTGGTGGGAACAAGGAGATAGAAGATGTCCACCACGGAAAGGCAGAGCCATGACCATGATATAGGTTTAAAGCTTCGATCGGTATTTCGACAGCCTTTCCTCTTAATCTGGGTTACGCCCAGAGGGAAATAGGCTATCACCCACGGAGTGCCGAGGTGAAAGCCGAGAGAAAGAGAGAGATCAAGCCTCTCGACCCCTATATACGGACTATAGGGTAATGTATGATCTTCCCTTCGGAAAGCTAGCGGGACTCATGCAGTGACAGAATCCACACGAGTAAGAGGGGTTGTTCATAAATCCGATGGCGGAGGATAAGGGAATCCAGTTTCCTTTTAAATTTATCCCCGGGCCAGATATGATGACTCATAGGCATCCCTGGATGGGCTGAGTTAAAGTAATGGGGGGGAGGGTTCAATTATATGGAGGAGTAGGCTCCTGGGGCAGATTGGGTGTGCATATAGGTTCCTGGCGCCAGAAGAATGCCAGTGGGTTAGGTTCTCGGCGCATGAGGATGCAAAGGGGGTTAGGTTCTCGGCGCATGAGGATGCAGAGAGGGCTCCCGGCGCGCAGGGAAGAAGGCCAAGGCGTAGGGGCTCCCGGCGTGCAGGAGAGGAGATATTCCTGGTGGTTCTCGGCGCCTGAAGAAGTGGCGCCGGGAGCTGTTCACCCGGTTCACTGTAGGCTGGGCCGAGAGGTGTGAGGGCGCCGGGACAAGAAACAGAGCTTACGGTACTCTGTTTTGGGTTTCATATTGGTTAGGGTTGAGGCAAATGGGCCCTAGGGCATTAAATGGCTCAATTCACTGGACTTCGACCTGTTTTGGTATAGGTTCCCAAGGAAGGCCGGGAACATAAAAAGATTGGGAGGGGAACAATAGGGTATAAGGAGCCTCTGTCACCACTGATAGATAAGGTCCCGGGGATGGGTTTCATGTCATCTCTGGCATCCTGGGAGAATTTTGACAGCATCTCCCCTGGACTTAACATTTGCCAGGGAATGATAGACGATCACCCACTGAATGTCGGGGTGAAAGCCAAAAATAGAGGGGTATGGAACCCCTGGCGCCTGTGTATGCTTGGAGCAATATCTTGATATCCCTTTTGAGACCGTAGAAGCTTATGCAGTGGCAGAGCTTCCTTGGTCTGAGGGTTTATAAAAGCCGATCGAGTTCGAGAAACCGCGTAGAAAAAGGGGAGTTGCTCCCACTAGTTGTCGTCCCCGAGGTGCGTGTGATGGCCCGAGGCATCCCTTGACAGAGGGTAGGGTTCTGTTGAGCAGCTCACAAGGGTATTTTTAGGGTTTTTTAGTAGCAGCAAGGGTTTTAAGACTTGAAGGAGGTTTTTGGCTTGAAAAGGGGGGTTCCCGGCGCCAAAACCTTCGCGCCGGGAAGAGTCCTTCAGAAGTCATTATTGGGCGCGCCGGGGAGCAAATGGCAAGAGCTCTCGGCGCAGGAAGCTTCGCGCCGGGAGGAATCCTCCCAGGTTACTGTTCAGCGCGCCGGGAAGCAAATGCAAAGGGGATTGTAGCCGTGCCGGGAAGGCTGCTTCGTGGGGTTTGGGCTCTGGTGACTGGCCAGAGGGAAGCCCTCGGCGCGGGTAGAATGGGGTAATCGGCGCGGAAAGACCCGCGCCGAGGGCTGTTCACCTATTTCACTGTTCTGGAGGCTGAAATGGTGAGGGCGCCGAGATAGGTTTAGGGTTTTACGGTGCTCTATTTTTGGGTTTAATGGTGGTTTGGGCAGAAACTGACGGACTCTATGGGCTCTAAATTGCTCAAGGCATCCACTCTGAGTTGGATTAGGTCTAGAATTCAAAGGAGTATTAGGGTTCGAGAGGCATCTGGGAGGCCGATGTCTGAATGCCCCTGTCCATCGCCATTATCACGCAGAGCTTGGGGACAAACTTGATATGGTCATTCGTCACCCTGGGAGCCAAGAGATGGCTGTCTCTGGCCCCAGAGGCGACTTCGATGACATCAACGGATAAAGCACGTGTGCTTAGAACCCCGGAGTTTCTCAAGCTTCGATCATTGCATAGCACGGCTCATCCCAGCAGCCAAGGGATAGTCTGTTCCGGGCTCTGGGGTGAGCACTGATGGTGCTACGAAGCAGAGAAAAGAAACAGGCAAATCGGATCATCATGCTACTGGTTTACAGATAACACAGGGAAGGGCAATAGGGCTTCAGAAGAAGCAAAAATCAGGCTCAAACTATAACCCATCATACATATATATCCATTCGTTTGGCGATGCCCATCACGGAAGACACATGGTGAGAAAACCCATATGAAACACCATTCCAATACTCAAACCGATTACAGGGAGAGAGTGAGGGAAAGGGGAACAGACAGATGCCGAGATGTCTCGGCTACATTGCATGAATCAAGATAAAACTTGGAACAATCACATGAAGCAGAAGAAAAGAGAAAACAAACATGGGGGAGGGCGGAGCATTGACTCCTCTCCCTCCCCCGATGCCCACCTGGAGCTTCTTCCCTTGGGATCGGTCTCTTCTCTCTTTCTTTTTTTTAGCGGAGGAGCTCTCTCTCTCTCTGGTCTCTTCTCTTTTCTTTCTTTTCGATCGATGGCCTGGCTTCCGATCCCCTCCCCATTTCAAAGAGGGTTTGCTTTTATAGCTCTCATCCCTCTGTCCTCTCGGTGGAGGGCAGTCGGTGCGGCTTGTTCCATTCGAGACATCTCCCGGCGCGACAAGTAGCCCCCTGTGGAGGTTCCCGGCGCCATTATCAGAAGCCCAAATGGCCGGCCCATCTAGTGCCTTCAGGCCTCATACGTGCCTTAGGCTTCTCTTTATATATATATTTTTTGAATTAATCTTCATCAGAACCGAATAAGGCCCCCTTTAGTAGAGACATGACTTTGTTGAGATCGTCTTGAGGCTCAATCAGTGAACAAACTGGGGTTTAATCAGTATTGCCGTCTGAATGACGACAAAACCGGGTATGTTTCATCGGCATTGTCATCCGAACGGTGACAAGACCGGACATCAGCTTCAGTCTGACAGACTTCGGCCGGGTGTGTAATCTGTGGAGAGGATTCTTCATTTGTCCTGACTTTGCAAAAGCCTTCGCAATCTTCATTTGTCGGCTCCGGCTTCTCATCAGAGTGTGCTTGGAGGTCTTATCAGTCGAATGACTGCTGCTTTATCAGTGCTGCCGTTTGACTGACGATGGCACCGGACATCAGCTCGGCTGGCGGAGACTTCAACCGGGTAAACGGCTGTCGAGCTTCATCAGTGGTCTTCCACTGTTGGTCTGATCTTCTTTTCAGTTATGCTTCCACCCCTGTTCATTTTCAAGGTGTCAACAAATGCCCCCCAACTGCGGGCAGCGTAAGCGCAGAATAAGCGACACGGGGTCTGCAGGTGTCTTTCATCATTCGAGGGTATATTCCTCAGTTTTATCCTTGACATTGTCCTTCAGCTTGATCATGTTGCTGTAGTAACATTCTGCATATCCATCTTTCATTTTCATGTTTTCATCTCTATATTTTCTAGCTTCATTGTCATCAATTTGGAACCCTTCGCACGAGGGCCGTAAGCTTCTCGGCGTGACCCTCCCGGCGTAACAGATGTCGGCGCGGGCATCTTCGAGCTTGTCGGCGCGAGCGTCAGATGCTTCTCGGCGCGCCCATCGGCCTGGTTGTCGGCGCGGGAACCTTCGGCGCGAGCGTCCACGGCAGCTTCTTCTCGGCGCGCACTAGGCTGGTTGTCGGCGCGCATTTCCATTCGGTAGAGGGAGGGTTCTCGGCGCGCATTGTTTCGCGCCGGGAAGCCCCTCTCTTCCTCTTTTTAACCTCTCCGAGAGGGTTTTTTACCCTCACTTCTCACTTCCTCTTCTCTCTCTTCATTTCGGCGGTGGCGGTGAGCTGTGAGCTTTCCCCCCCCCCGGGAGCGTCATTTCCCCCCCCCCTTTTTGCCGATTTTTCGGGGCAGGTCCGCTATATATACGGGATTGAGTCCCATTTTATGCTCGGGATCACTCCCTCTTGGTGGGTGACTCCCTATTCTTCTTGGGCATACCTCGGACAAGAGGAGATGCTGCCGAAATTTGTTGAGAATTTGTTTATCTTATTGTTTCGTGCCCATTCATCTTTCTGATGTTTCCTTCCTTGTCTTTCTCTGACTGCAGGTGCTGACATGGCTTCCAGTTCTGCTGTTGCATCTTCCGGAGCTGTTGGAACAAGTTCATCGGCTCAGCCGGACATATCTCGGGCCAAAGTCAACTGGTTGAACGTATACAGCCTGAGCTTTGGCTATGACCAGATTGCTAGTGTCGACGAATCTTCCGATTCTGAAACTGACACCGTATCGACCGCTGAAGTTTATTCTTCCCTGGAAGGTGCTGAATTCAGGAGAGCTGCTGACTACCGCCCGGACTTGCCGAAGGATCGTCATTTGCTGCCGTTTGTTCGGACTTTCACCATACGCGGAATGCGGGATGTTCTTATTGCCCGTTCCGTGGAAGCGGCAATACTTGCCGATAGAGACAGCATGAAGGGCTCTGTCTATCGAGCCCGAGCCATATATCTCCCAGGTGAACAGAGGGACTGGAATGCTGTGCTGGGCATCTCCGATTTAGAACCCGAGAAGAAGATGCTGACCCGGGCCCCAGAGTTCACCCCTGCAAGGTGGGACCATACCACCGGCCGTGTCCACCGAGAGAAGACCTCATTCGGACTCTTTTTGGCTCCTGCGAAGTGGGGTTATAGAGACGAGCCATTTGTTCTTAACTGCCTGGCCGTTCAGTTTAAATATCAGCTGGCTGCCGGCTGGTTTGGAGATGCCAAGTTGACAGACGCCCATCTTTTTAGGGTTGGAGCAGTGGAGTTCACAGAATATGTTTTGAAGGAGTATGCCCCTCTATTGGTTAGAGCTGGGATATACCACAGTGTATTTGCCTCCAGGTTCCGCTATCCCGTCTCTCGGGGATTGTGTTGCGGCATGCTTGAAGTGTTCTGCCCGCAGTTCAATACATTCTATACAGCGGAAGGCGAGACATCCCTCGACCTCTGGAGTTTATCGCAGCTTTCTGGCCTACCCATGGACGGGGAGCCATATGAGGAGGTCTGCCTGGACGATTCCATCAAGGACGCCTCTAATGGAGAGGGCAGCTATTCTTTCGGTTATGCATACCGGTATCTGATGAAAGCTTACCGGTCCATCTGTTTGGCCTACAGTAGGGGGTCCTCCAAAGGCTATCAAGCCCGGGAAAAGAGCAGCCGACTGAGAGTCCGTGTGGGGCAGTGGATACAATATTTCTTCGGGGGTCCCTTGAGGTACGCAGACTTTCCTTCCGTAGGGCTGACTTCCGGTAAACAGGTCAGGGCCCCCCGTTACAAGTCAGCACTGCCAGCTTCATTGCGCCGGACCGACGCGGATGGCCCGAACCCAGCAGGGGTTGATCCCATCACCCATTGTGCAGCCTATTTGACTTTCTGGCTATGCACTTTCGCTCTCCCTCAAGGGGACGAGACGATTATTAGACCAGAGGCTATATATCCGGCCTGCCAGATGGCTTGGGGGATGCGATTGTCTCTGTGCCCAGTGGCTCTGTGTTTAGTTTACAAATCCTTGGGGGACTTGCATAGACATCGGACCCCCCGCTCTTCGAGGACCGTGGGTCCCTTTCATTTCTTCAATGCCTGGGTTTGCAGCATTTTCCCTGAGCTGGCCCCGAGAACTTTGCAGTCAGACACACTGCTCCCTCGTATGATTGAGTTTGCTAGCGCTGAACCTGGTCCTTTCTCAGAACAGCTGTTCAAGATGAGGGGTAGGCTAATAAGAGTGCCTGTAGACGCACCTGGCAGCATTCACTTTTGGAGCTTGGCAGCAGGTTCAGCTCCCTTGGTGGACCCTCAGAGGGAGTGCAAAATGGAGGAGGTGGAGGCTTATGTCCATCCTGTTTCGGGGGTCGCCGCCACCCGGCCTCTTTTAGAACCAGAATTGGTGAGGTGGGCCATGGCCATACGGCCCAGTGTATTAGTTTTCAGGAAGGGGGGCCTGCTCATTTTGGAGCCCTATTATCCCTTCCGCTTTGGCAGAAATTTTGGTTACGACCAGCATATCCCTCCATCGGCTGCTCAGTTTCCTCTGGAGAGCCGGGCCAAGCACGGGTCTAGTATTGCCGGCGACGGTCGGATATGGTGGGATTTCTTTCATCGTCGGGAAGACACAACTTTCAGGGTCCCGACTGTCTCCAATCGTCTCCCTCGGGTCTCATCAGACTATATCAAGTGGTGGAACATACGCACCAATTTTTATAAAGATGGCAGAGGCGCTTTCTGGGATGTGGCCGAGCGCTCCTTTTTGAAGCGGCAATCAGGGCCTGTATTTGACATTGACGAGGTCCATCTGAGGAGGCTTTATTCCCAGCACCAGAGGGAGGCAGAAGCTTATATCGCTGCCCGTCGGTCTTTGAAGGAGGCGGGTGCGGAACTACCCACTCCTGTCTTTTCTGAAGTTGATGTAGACACTTTCACCAAAGACTTGAGACAGCTGGGCCACATAGGGGACACTCATTTGGAGGTGCAGTATCCATTCCCCCCGGAGGAACCACTCTCGAAGGCTACTTCTTGGAGGGGTCCGGCAGACAGGTTTCATCCTTACAGGGCCTTTGTGCGGAGGGAGGACCGCACCCAGTCATATTATCAGCACACCTCCTGGCTTTTTGTACTGTTAAATGTCCACGGGCTGACAGTGGAGAGCCCGGTAGCTGTCATTCTAAATAAGCAGCTTTTTGTTTCTTTCCATTATGTTGACGCCTGGTGCATAGATTACCTCGGCCTATTTCATTGCCTTGATTTCCATGGCCATAAGGACTTGGCCGCCCTGACGGAGAAGTGTCAGACTATTGGCGATGTATGCTGGCTTGTGAAGGAGGCCGCCTCCCGATCAAAGGAGGTAGCTTATATGTATTGGCCGCTTTCCACATTTTACGACGGCCCAGCAGGTGTGCTCCTTGTTTGTTTGATCATGGCTTCTTTCTTCTTATTGTCATGTTTTGCATATGTTGACTATGACTGTCTTTCTCGTGTCTCGCGCAGATAGACCAGACATAAAGCGGCAGGGGCTTTACAGGAAGATAATTGCTCAAGCTGAGAAACCTGCCCACTTTGAAATTCCTGAAGCAGCACCTACGACCACTCCCCTGCCTCCGGGCAAGAAGAGGAAGCCTTCTGTGGTGAAGGTTGCAGTCGCCAAGGCCAAGAAGGCCAAGGTTGCTCGGACCCGGAAGTCGGTTTCGACTGCGAAGGAAGCTGGAACCCCTCTTCCGGATATCCCTTCATTTGACGCATTCGCATCTCAGAGGGAGGCCGCACAGGCATCTGCCGAAGGTGACGGTGATAGCTTGTAGCTGGAACTTCCTTTGTCGTCTTGACCAATCTCCTAGGGAGTTCTTTGAGGCTGAGCTTCTTTTTATCTGATACAGCCCAGGAGCAGGTTGAAGCGCCTGTGGAGACGGACACAAGACTGCCTTCTCCCACCCCGGCTGGCGGGGAGGAGGGTAAATGTGCTTTTTCCATTTGTTTCATACTTCCGTTGTTTTCTTTGCTATACTTCTCAGAAGTTTTCTTTTCTTGTAGCAGTGGCAGTCGGGGAGCAAGCCGAGGCCATGATGATGACGGAAGAGCTGCCTCGACCACAGGAGGGTCACAAGACTCGGCCAAAGCAGAGTACTATTCCGGCCAGACGCATAATCACTCGATCTACATCCCGCCATGCTTTAGAGGTGCCGGCCCAGCATATAGCTAGTGTGGAAATATCTTCGGGCAGCTCCCCGGTCGTCTCCCATGAGGAGGAAGTAGATTTCAGCGGCAGCGAAGGGGAAGGTATTTCCAAGTCAGAAGCCCCTCCTGCACTTGCGAAAGGTGTTCCGTCTCTTCGACCCGCCAAACTATCGTGTTATCCTCTGAGGAAGAATTTCAGGAGGAGTTTGCCGGGCTCGATACTGAGATTGACATAACTCCACCACTCGCCATTTCGGCCACGGAGCTTTCTTCTCTTTCGCCCCATTTCGAGGGTGCGGACCCTGCTTCAAAGGTGGGTTGTTCTTCATGTATGCTGCTTCATTTGTTTCTTTTATTTAGTGCTGAAGGTCGCTTTGCTTTGGTCTCAGAGTATTGTCGCTGCTACCTTGGCCACCTCCACATCCTTCATGGACATTTCTCTTGTAGATTGGGCTATTGTTCCTTTTCTGCCTTTAACTTGCACGGGGGCTCCTGAGATCATTCGCCCTGTGCCAGTGCGGATACAGTCCTCGACAGACTTGGCATCATTAGACTTGGGGGCTGCAGAAGAAAGTGTCATCCCTGCCAGGGCTTCAGATCTTAGAGCCGAAGCAGATCCGGCCAGGAGCTCCGCTTTCATACCGGCCGCAGTAATGTCAATTGCGCCCGAGTTAGCAATTCCTGCCATAGTGGCTACAGAGTCCGAATTCCTGCCTGCACAGTCTAAGGCACCTCTGTCCCCATCACCAGAAAGAGCAGCTGAAGGTGCAGCCTCGATTGCAGAGATAACCCCATTATTCATTGATTCTCCTCCCGCGGATGTTCAAGGTGTAGCTCCCGAGGCAGCAGCAGAGGAGGAGTCTTCAGCCCAGCAGGGGAGTACAGAGAAATGCCGGCTAGCTCTTTCGGCAGATTTGCCTTCTTCGTCCTCCCAAGCGGGCATTGGACTATGGGCAGATATTGACGGAGAGGTGACCTTTGAAGTCGTCGCATCTGCTTCCTTTGGCTTTACTTCTCCTGACAGCTTCGTCTGGCAGCATCTGGACATGTTACGCCAGCTAGTAGAGTCTCAGCCTGGCTTGACATATCTACAGCTGAAGGAAATCGCCAATCGCCTCACCGCTGGCCTGCAAGCCATGGGCTGCCCTTTGGACACATGGGCTCAGCGGGTCTTGCTTTTGTTGAAATTCGTGCATCGGAGAGACTTCCTAGCACGGACCATGGTTGACAGGCTGACGGCGTTGAAGTTGCAGAGGTCAGAATGCAAATCCGAGGTGGAAAAGCTGACGCTGACACTTGATGAACGCCAGGCCGAGCTACAGAGCATTATTCAGCGGGAGGAGGCTATCCAGAAACGGGTAGCCGTTTTGGAGGCGGAACTCACTGAACTTCGGGCCGAGCTGCAGCAATTATCTTCTATTCGGCCACAGTCCACCGAGGAGGTGGCTTTACTGGAGGGTCGGGTGATGTCTTTCCAGGACCTGTCCATGAGGCTTCAGGAGGAGGAAGCGCGCCTTCATGAGTTAGGAGCCGCCCCCTATGTTGGTCTTCTGGCCTTTGAAGATATCTTTCGGCGGCCATGAATTATCTTCACTTTCTTTTCTTTTCTTTCTTCTCTTCCCATCTCTTTCTCTCCCCTTTTTTTGTGACACAGCGTCCCCTCGGGGCCCCTTATGTACTCACTTCGTAATGAAAAGAAATCTTTTGGCTTCATGTGTATCCATCTTGTTTACCATGTGGTTTCATCACTTCGGGGAAGTGGGGTAGTGGTTTTAGCAACCCCTCATGTGAATGGCTCGTATCTAGCAGGAGAGCGTCCACCCCTTCAGAGAAAGGATGGGGAACTCGCTCCACCGCGTGACGGGCATCCGAGAGGTGCTTAAACCGGATTGTGTTGGTATCAGCAAACGTCCCTCTTGGCAATATGTGCTATGAGGGAGACAATTTGCAGGAATGTGAAAGAAGGGGTTTCATCAGAATAGACGGAAAGTCTAGACTGGGTAGAGGTTATGGCAGGTGGGACATTTGAAGGATATGTGGTTTTCATCAAGACAGACGTAGGGTCTGAACTGGATAGGGTTTCATCCTTGATCGGGCGAAATGCCAGTCGATCAATAGTTGGTTTCATCATCGATATTGGGTTTATATCGATGCAAAGGGTTTTATAAGTTTCATCAGAATAAACGAAAGGTCTAAACTGGGTAGGGTTTCATCATTGATCGGGCGAGGTGCCGGTCGACCAACAATTGATTTCATCATCGATATTGGGTTTATATCGATGCAAGGAGATTTCATAATTTTCATCAGAATAGACGAAAGGTCTAAACTGCATGGTTTCATCATTGATCGGGCAGGGTGCCCGTCGATCAACAGCTGGTTTCATCATCGGTATTGGGTCTATACCAATGCAAAGATTTTATAAGTTTCATCAGAATAGACGAAAGGTCTAGACTGGATAGGGTTTCATCATTGATCGGGCGAGGTGCCAATCGACCAACGGTGGGAAGTGTGTGAAGGTGTAGGTCTCATCAGGACAGACGTAAGGTCTATTCCAATAGGTTTTATCGCAGGTGGGGCTTTGCCAAGAAATGCGTAGGTTTTATCAGGACAGACGTAAGGTCTGAACTGGATAGGCTTTAGTAAAATGGTGATGGGTTTCATCGTCGGTGGGACGTTTGAAAGAGGGTGCGTAGATTTCATCAGGACAGACGTAAGGTCTATCCTGGAAAGGTTTTATCATCGGTGGGGCGTGGAACCAGTTGACCGACGGAAGGCTTCATCAATAGAAGGGAGGTAAAGGTAGCGTGCCGGTTGGCATGGAACTTTTAAATTACCACATTACTGACCCAAGTGCCCTTTCGGGTTTTCACCGGAGCCAGCCCCCTCTTGCTTTTGCCCACGCGCCCTTTCGGGTTTTCACGTGGCGGGGTACCCGATTTTGCCTGCGGTGCCCTTTCGGGTTTTCACCACAGCTGGGTTTTTGGCCATTTTTGCCCTTATCCGGGATGTCCGAACAAATCTGGCGGGGTATCTCTATTTTTAACCCCATTTTTTTATATATATACATATGTTTCCTGAATCGGGACTTCAGCACGGATCAGGCGATGTGCTGCTTCATTAGTGCATGCTCTTATCATCGGTATTGGGTATATACCGACGCAAGGATTTTATAGGTTTCATCAGGGTAGACGTAAGGTCTACACTGGGCTGGTTTTATCATTGATCGGGCAGGGTGCCGATCGACCAATGGTAGGTTTCATCACGGCGGGACGTAAAGGGATATGCAAATTTGATAGGACGGGTTTCTTTGTTGATCGGGCAGGGTGCCCATTGATCAAAGGTGGGTTTCATCATCGGTATTGAGTTTATACCAATGCAAGGATCTTATGAATCTTCATCAGAATAGACGTAAGGTCTACCCTGGGCTGGTTTTATTGCTGATCGGGCAGGGTGCCAATCGACCAACAGCAGGTTTCATCATCGGTATTGGGTTTATACCAATGCAAAGATTTCATAGGTTTCATCGGGATAGACGTAAGGTCTAAGCCGGATAGGTTTCATCATTGATCGGGCAGTGCGCCAATCAATCAGCAACGGGTTCATCATCGGTATTGGGTTTATACCAATGCAAGGATTTCATAGGTTTCATCAGGATAGACGAAAGGTCTAGCCTGGATAGGTTTCATCATTGATCGGGCAGTGTACCAATCGATCAACAGCAGGTTTCATCATCGATATTGGGTTTATATCGGTGCAAAGGATTTCATAGGTTTCATCGGCATAGACGTAAGGTCTAAGCCGGACAGGTTTCATCATTGATCGGGCAGTGTACCAATCGATCAACAGCAGGTTTCATCATCGATATTGGGTTTATATCGGTGCAAAGGATTTCATAGGTTTTATCGGCATAGACGTAAGGTCTAAGCCGGACAGGTTTCATTGCTGATCGGGTGAGTGTGCCCATTGATCAGCAGCAGGTTTCATCACGGTGGGACCTGGGACAAGGTATGAGGGCTTTTATCAGGACAGACGTAGGGTCCGTACTGGGTGGATTTGATCGTTGATCGGACAAGGTGCCGGCCGATCGACGAGAAGTTTATGACGGGAGGTGAGGTTTCTTTAGGATCACCATATTACTGGCCCAAGCGCCCTTTCGGGTTTTCACTGGAGCCAGCCCCCTCTTGCTTTTGCCCACGCGCCCTTCCGGGTTTTCACGTGGCGGGGTACCCGATTTTGCCTGCAGTGCCCTTTCGGGTTTTCACCACAGCTGGGTTTTAGCCATTTTTGCCCTTGCTCGGAAAACCTGAACAAGACCGGCAGGGTATCTCTATTTTTAACCCCATTTTTATTTATTTTCATTCTTTTATTCTCTCTTCCCCTCTTTTTGGGAGGGTAACAAGTCGGACTGTCATTAGATCATGATAAGGGATGGCTCGGCTAGGGCGGAGTGCCGCTAGACCAAGGAAGAAGGGTAGCTTGGTTAGGGCGGAGTGCCGCTAGGCCAAGGAAGAAGGGTAGCTTGGTTAGGGCGGAGTGCCGCTAGACCAAGAAAAGGGTAGCTCGGTTAGGGCGGAGTGCCGCTAGACCAAGAAGAAGGGTAGCTCGGTCAGGGCGGAGTGCCGCTAGACCAAGGGAAAGGGTAGCTTGGTTAGGGCGGAGTGCCACTAGACCAAGGGAGCAGGGTAGCTCGTTAGGGACAGAGCGCCGCTAGACCAAGGAAATGGGTGACTTTTAGCCTGATTACTCGGGGAATATTGGTTGGGCAGCATGATACAGCTTTAGGTGTCTACCGTTGAGTGGTGAGAATTGATTTCCCCTCGATGGTTAACAACCATGTAGGCCCCTCCTTCGTAGACCCTATATATCACATAAGGACCTTCCCAATTAGGATTCAGCTTTCCTTTTGGGTTGGACGCCATAACTTCTCTTTTCTTGACCATGACGAGGTCACCTTTCTTAAATTCTCGTCCTTTTACGAGTTTGTTGAATGCAGTGGCCATGCGGGCCTGGTACATCTGGATATTCTTCTGAGCTTGGAGGCGCTTCCCTTCCAATTCAGCCAATTCTTGTAATCTTCTTTCTGCATTGGTTTGTTCGCCACGGGCCAGGTCATATTGGACTGCCACCCTGAGTGACGGGACTTCCAGCTCCAGTGGAACTACTGCCTCTGAGCCGTATACCAGTGAGTATGGCGAGCACCCTGTAGGTGTCTTGAAGACAGTGCGGTATGCCCATAGAGCTTCATACATCTTTTCTTCCCAGTCCTTCTTATTAGAACTGACGACTTTAGCCAACAAGGTGCATAACGTTTTGTTGAAGGCTTCTGCCAATCCATTTGCCTGTGGATTGTAAGGAGTGGAAGTCCTCCACTCGATCTTATACTTCTCGGCAAGCCGATAGATCTTTTGATTTTTGAAATGACTTCCATTATCAGATATTATTCGGCTGGGGATCCCAAACCGGAAGATAATGTTCTGTTTGATGAATCTGGCAACCAGCTCACCAGTCACTTCTCGTAATGCTATAGCTTCCGCCCATCGAGAGAAGTAATCTGTTATTGCCAGTATGTACTTATGTCCGGCTGAGGAGGTCGGTAGTGGGCCGACTACATCGGTTCCCCATTGT
The DNA here is from genome assembly GCA_022559845.1 of Amorphophallus konjac. NCBI lineage: Eukaryota > Viridiplantae > Streptophyta > Magnoliopsida > Alismatales > Araceae > Amorphophallus > Amorphophallus konjac. The sequence goes on along the minus strand of CM040122.1, from coordinate 2,320,108 downwards.
GCAAACGGCCAGCTAGGGACTGTAGGGTGCAGAACGGCAGGTGGCCTTCTAGGCACAACAGCATGCTCCTGACATTTCTGACATGACTTCGCAAACTTGCAGCAATCTTCAAACATAGTGGGCCAATAGTAGCCCAGCTTCTTGATTTCTATCTTCATCTTAGGGCCAGCTTGGTGAGCACCTGCCGTCCCAGCATGTATTTCTTTCATTGCTTGCCAAGCTTCCTCAGTGGACAGGCAGCGGAGCAAAATCTTCTTGCGTGCATCTGCCATTATTCGGAACAGAGTTCCATTTCTGAATTCATAAGAATCTTTGATCCTTAGAAGTTTCATCTTTTCTTCTCTTTTCTGTGGCAGCTGTTGGTGTAAAAACCATTGTAGCAGGTGCTGTCTCCAATCAGATGCCTGTTCTGTACTGATCGTGGCGACTTCATTTTCTTCGGGGCAGCCTTCTAGCATGCTGGGGACTTGCCGCCGATTTATAACAACAATGTTCAGTGTCTCATCCGGTGGGACTGCTATTGAGCTGGCTAGCTTTGCCAATGCATCAGCCTGGGCATTATGTGCACGGCCCACATGCTTGAGCTCAATATGATAGAATTTCGCCATGAGGCGCACAGCTTTTTGGTGGTAGGGGTTCAACTCCGGCTTTCGCACTTCGAACTCACCTTGGATTTGCTTTATTATCAACATTGAATCCCCGAATACCTGAAGCATCTGGATGCCCATGTTGAGGCTGATGTGCAACCCGATTATCAGAGCTTCATACTCGGCTTCATTATTAGTGCAGGGCTTGTTTATAGAACAGGAAGTATGCACAACCTCCCCCTCTGGCGATCTTAGCACAATACCGGCTCCGGCCCGTATTCTGGTCTTTCCATCGGAGTCCGTCTCTGTTCTAGATGCTCCATCAAAGAATAGCTGCCACATAGTTGACTGAGCCTGGCAGGCTTCTAATGTCTCATCATCGGGTAACTCAGTCCCCAACATATCATTCTCTGGCACAGGGTGCTCTGCGAAGAAATCGGCCACGGCCTGTCCTTTTATTGCCCTCTGGGGTATATATGTGATATCGAATTCCATCAGAATTACTGCCCATTTGCCCAACCGGCCTTTCAGTACTGGCTGAGTCAATATGTATTTGAGCGGATCTGCTGCAGATATCAATCTGATTTCGTGTGACAGCATATAGTGCCGGAGCTTTTTAACGGCAAAGACTAGTGCCAAGCATGTCTTTTCTATATAGGTGTAGCTTTCTTCAGTTCTAATCAGCCTCCGACTCAGGTAGTATAGAGCCTGCTCTTTGCCTTCTTCATTTATCTGTGCTAGCATTGCCCCCAGGGAACAATGTGTGGCTGCAATGTATAGTATCAGGGGCTTGCCCTTAATAGGTGCCCCCAGTACTGGAGGGGTCTTGAGATATTCTTTCAGCTTCTCAAAAGCTTCCTGACAGCCATCGTCCCAGAGGAACGGTACATCTTTCATCATGAGCTTGTGAAAAGGGTGGCATCTCCCCGACAGATTTGATATGAATCGTCGGATGTAGGCCAAACGCCCTTGTAGAGATCTCAGCTCGTGGAGATTCCTTGGTGGAGGGAGCTCCTGGATAGCTTTAATCTTGGATGGGTCGATCTCAATGCCCCTATGACGGACAATGAACCCAAGGAATTTTCCACTGGACACGCCGAAGGCACATTTCATAGGATTCATCTTGAGTTCATATCTGCGCAGCCTCTGGAACACTATCCTCAGATCTTGCAGATGATCTTCTTTTCTGCTGGTTTTCACCACCAGGTCATCAATGTAGCACTCTACCTTCTTGAAGAGCAAATCATCAAAGATCTTTGTCATAGCTCTTTGGTAAGTAGCGCCGGCATTCTTGAGGCCGAACGGCATCCTTTTGTAGTGAAATATCCCCTTCGGGGTGCGGAATGCAGTATGCACTCTGTCTTCTTCAGCAATCCAGATCTGGTTGTATCCGGATGACCCATCCATGAATGACAGGGCTTCATGGCCAGTGGTTGCATCGATCATTACTTCAGTGATTGGCACTGGGAAATCATCTTTCGGGCAAGCCTTATTCAGGTCCCTGAAATCTACACATATTCTGATCTGCCCATTTTTCTTCTTCACGGGCACTATATTGGCCAGCCATGTAGTATATTGGTTCTCTTCAACAAAGCCCACATCGATCAGCTTGTCGACCTCTTTGTTGATTTGATTTATCAGTTCGGGGCGCATTCTCCTGGAAGGCTGCTTCACAGGGCTTGCCTCTGGGTTTATCGCCAATCGGTGCTGTGCCACATCGGAACTCAGTCCTGGCATTTCATCATATGTCCATGCGAAGCAGTCTCGGAATTCTTTCAGAAACTGAATATACTGTTCTTTGACAGCTGGCTCCAGCAGTGCACTGAGGAATGTAGGCCTTGGCTCATCTGCTGACCCCAGATTCACTTCTATCAGCTCATCGACGGTGGCTTGGCCTCCGTCTTCAACTTCGGGTGGGGCTTCTTGCAAATCAATAAAGCCTCCCGGGATATAATCTTCTTCGCTCTCATGATTTTCTATTTCATCAGATTGGTCATCCGCAGATGCTGGTGCATCGTGTAAGGCCAATACGGCCGGATTCTGTTCAGTCTGCCCCGAGGACGTGACTGGCTCAGCGGAAAACTTCGAAGTGGAATCTTCCATGCTTAGAGGCTCTTCTAATGTGGGCTCCCCTGAGAGGTTATCATTATGTAGAGCTCGGAACTCTTCTAGAATGCGCCCAAACTCCAGGCACTCTTGCAGCTCTCTGGCTACTTGGTCTTCATCCGGGGTTCCCGTGTCAAATTGTGCTTCGGCCTGGAACAGATCCTCTTTGCAAGATGGATTCTCCCAGCACCAACCCTTCTTGGTCTCATCAGACATCCTTGCCTCCGGCTGGTTGTCTTGGGCTTCATTGTCTGTTATGGATTGATACATAATCTCTTCATCTTCAAAGGGGTATTGATCATACCCTACTTCTGGGGAATCTTCATTCGGGTAGAAGGCTGAGATGACATCCACCTCGGCTTCATAGTATTCTTGCAGGGTATAACCCAGTCCCGGGTGCTGTGTGATCTTCCTCAGCTCCTTGCTATCTCGAGGCGGATCCCATAACTCCTTGAATGCTTTCTTCTGAGCAGCAGGCTGTATCGATGGCATTTGCATCTTGGAGAACATTTGTGAAACCCGTTGGGTAGTATAATCCAGGCCCGTAATTGGTACCATCAGGTTTGCAGCTTCTTCAGGGGCCATGCAATCTTGATCATCTTCTTCGACTGCCTCCCCGGTGTAGAATATGATAGGGGGTTCGCCGAAGCGAGGGATTTCCATAGTCTTTAGGGGCAGCACTGTCTGGTATTCTGTGCTGGCTATGGGCTTGACTAGACCCTGAGGAACTTCCACCTGTGTGTATTTTTCTTTCATCTTTTCTTCAGTATCATCTGGGTGTATGCCAGGAGGAGTGATCCGAGCAAAATCACCAGCATAAGAGATGTGAGACACCCCATGCTTTTTAATGTAGCCCTTTGGCGGCGGCGGAGACCAATTTCTTGCTTTCGTCGCCGGCTTTTCTTGGCTGACCACAGTTTCTTTTCCTTTATCCCTTTGTGACACCTCGGTGTAATAGGATGCATCGAGCATATGGCACTCGAACACTTCGAAGGGATGTAGGTCTGCAAACACCCTTTCTTCTTTTCCTTCATGGCAGTATTTTATGCATTGGTGTAGCGTGGATGGCACTATCTGATATTCGTGCAGCCACGGTCTTCCCAGCAGGGCCTTATACGTGGTGTTGGAGTCGATTACATAGAATCGTACCACGGTAGTGAGGTCGCCCAGTGTGAGGTTGAAATCAGCTACCCCGAGAGGTGTTTCACATTTTTGGTTGAATCCTGCAATCTTCATATCTCTGACCTTGGTGAGCTGCAGATCAAAGTAATATTTCTGATAGATGCGGTATGGGAGAATATTCACAGCAGCCCCTGGATCTATTAGTATTCTGCTTATCGGCTGACAGTTCAGGGAACCCCTCATATACAGCGGTCTATTATGGCCGGAATTTGGGATTAGCATATCATCCTCCGTGAACGTGACTGATGGCCCAGCATTCACTTCTGCCAGGAGTGCTTCACATTGTGCCGGGGACTGCAGGGCATCCACGATTGCTTTGCGAGCTTCTTCGCTCAGAGAGAGAATTTCCCAGATGGAGAATCTGGTAGGGAGCTTCTTCAGCATTTTCATGACTCGACTGCCCACCCGGACATTAGATAGTCTCATCTCCTCTGCCCATCGGGGTCTTGGAGGTTCATGTGGTGCCTGTGGCCTTTGCTGCCCATTTCAATTTTATCTTCTTCATCGGTCTCCCGGAAGGCTTCTTCTGTAGCGACTGCCCCTGGTTTTGCTAGAGGGTTACCTTCTTCATCTTCTTCATGCTGTTTCTGCTTTCCAGCCGCTGTCTGCTGGCATTTATTGCTTTTATCTGGAGCAGTATGAGCCGGTTGCTCAGTTTCTAAGCTGGACAGGAACTCCAGGAATGAAGGGGCTTCATCTGCCTTCTTTTTGTCTGGTACAGACTGGCAGGGGGAGGAACCTGGACACCTCGTATCTCTGGTTCCGGGATTTGATAGGGTTGCTCCCCTCTGAACATGATATTATGGTTGGCTGGTGGTGGGCGTCCCCCATCTTCTCCCAGAACGTGTTGCATGGGCCGAGGTAGAGGCTTCGGCATGGTTAGCTTCTAGCGGAGCGTTGGATGCTTCCGGCTCATCATCCTCCCCGGGCAAGGAGAAGAGTACTGACAGAGTGTTACATTGTACTGTCGTGACCTTCTTTCCTTTCTTGGATTTGGGCCGTTTCTTCTTCTTTTGGGAATTTGGCTTTGCTGGCTCCTGCCCCCAGAAGGGCTCATTTTCAGCTTTTTCTTGTTCTGCCTCTGGCTGCTCTTTAATTTTCAATTCTTCGAGCTGTTCCCAGAGTATACAGTCTTCATCAGCAGATGCTTGGGCTTCTTCTGCTCGTACTCATCGAGCTCATTAATATATTGCTGCAGACGCCTGGCTGCAGGGCTTACTTCTTTATGTGTAGGGAGGGGAGTTTGTCTCCTCCGGTTGTGAGTAGGGATCCGGATGACTGGTCCAGTCTCAGTTGTATGTCATATTGGCTTTATCGGAGGCGGCTCAGGCCTTAGTGTAACACCCCGAATAACTGCTCCACTGGTACTGGCTGCAGGAGTCTTCTTTCTGCTTTTTATGGGTATCACTGCCATCCTTCCTGATCTTTCTGCGAGGTGAGGAAGCAAGCTTCATAGGTATTCTTGGTGCATTCTTCAACGGCCTCCTTGGGCAGCTGTTGGTAGACTGAGATCATATTGGCAGCCATTCTCCAGGGTGGAGGCTCATGTGGATGGGGCGGCTTTACCTGATAATCTCCCAGCTGCAGCTCACCTTTCTTGACCATTCCTTCCATGATATCTTTGAAGACATAACAATCTTCAATTGCGTGCCCCAGCGCGCGGTGAAATGGACAGAACAGCGGATCATCTTTCTTTGCTGCATCTGCTGGCCTTTTGGGTTCAGGCAATGTTACCTTATTGAACTTATATGCCCAGTTGAATAGTGCGGCCGTCTTATCTTTCGGGAAGGAATATGCTTTTCTCATCTTGTCTCTCAGAGAGACTTTATCCTTCCTTTCTGCTGTATCTGCCAGCGGGGGAGCTTCATCTGCCCCTTTCTTCCCCTTCTGCTGCTCGAAGGTTCTGAAATCGACGGTGTTGGCCTCGGAGTGTGATGGCCGTCGCTCATTGGATTTTCCCTTCAGCATAGTGGGAGCATTGGCGGTCGGACGCTTGGACAAGAACGTCTCGACCTCGGCCACTATATTGTTCAATCGGTCAAATGTTCTGACATCTGCACCGATCATCTTTTCTAGCACCTCCCTCCTGAGGCTCTGCTTGCATATCTGCACCGCATCTTCCTGATGAGGAGGCCTTCGGCATCTCATGGCTAAGTTCCTCCACCTTTTGATGTAGTCCAGTGCAGTCTCATCTTGTTTCTGCCTGGTTGCATATAGTTCTGCTATCGTGATTTCCCTTTCCGTGACATGAAATCTGTCGTGGAATTTTCTCTGCATATCAGGCCAATCAGCCACTGACCCAGCTGGTAGGCTTGAGTACCATTCAAAGGCCAACCCAGTGAGGGATGAGCCAAAGAACTTGAGCAGATAAGCTTCATCGACTGCTAGGTCGCCCATAATTGTAGTATAGTAGGCTATATGCTCCCTGGGGGAGCCCTGGCCATTGAATTTCTCAAACTTTGGCGGCTTACTGATGCCTGGAGGCAGTCTTTTGGCAGCGTACTGGGGAGGATATGGTACCCTGTACACATCATAGGCACTAGTATCATCTCCAGTCTTTTCTGAAAGCTTCATTTCCACAATTCTTTCAATCATCTGCTTGTGGGCTACAGCTGGATCTATATCTTCTGGAAAGAAGTGGGCTTGTTGCTGGCTGTGAGGAGTTGTCATCACAGTGGCGCGCAAGATGGGCGCGGTAGGCTGTGTCTGGGACACGGAGGGCTGAGTCACTGTCTGCTGTGGAATAGGTTGGCTTGGTGCTTTGCCCTTATCAGCTAGGAGGGGGTTAGCTGGAATAGCCGTCTCTGCTGAGCTGGATGTCTGCCCCACAGGTTCAGCTTGCTTTGAGACTGATGTAGCTTCCTGTCTCTCATTGAGCTGTCTTCGGAGAGCATTGATCTCCTGTTGGTATCTTCTGAACATCATCTGGATCATGGGATCCATGGTTGATGGGATTTGTATATCTTCAGAAGTCCCTTCAGCATCATCAACGAAGGGGTTATCTCCATCTTCTGTTGTTACCACATTAACTGTCATAGTGGTAATCCTGCGGGCTTCATCATCAATTTTCATTTTATCCTTTGCGGCCTGGCCTCTTCTTGTGACAGGACCAGGTCTAGTTGCCAGCCTGAGCAATTCATCTGGCTGAGTTGGTAGTATATCTTGCCCCCTGGCCAGTCCAGCCATGTTGCAGGCGAAGATTTGCATCTTTCCTTTTCGCCTGTAGACCTTTCTTTTTATTTGGCTAGGATATCTGAGCCAGTCAAAGACCGATATTCTTTCTTTGTCTTCTTCCCCGTGCAGGTCCTCTTCATTATATCTGGCCCTGAGGCCTTCTTCATAGTCATTCGAATCGGAGGAGGAGGCTCCGATCATCATTTCTTGGAAGGTTTCTTCTTCTTCATCATCCCTGGTGCCCAAGGCACGGGATAGTCTTTGTTGACCTAGGGCAGAGCTCCCTAGGTAGTGGAAGTAGTCTTGGACTACTTGCTTTGTCTCCTCTGGGTCGCGCCTTTGCGGCTCAGGTTGGAGCATCAGTCTGTCCTGGCTCTTTTGCTGATAAGCCAGTCTTGCCACCCGAGCATTCAAATGCTCGGCTTTGGAGTATCTGCAGATATCAGCCTGTCTGGCACAGGCTCTTGGTCTCCTTGCAGTGACCACAGCGACTGGTTCGCTCACATCGCCAACTTGGAAGCAGTCGGCAGCAGCATCATAGATCTTCCTTTCCCATCTTCTGCCCCTGGCCATGGGATGGGTAGTAGTGAAGCTTTCCCTTGTATGGTATTTTCTGCCCCTCATCATGGGGCGAATAGCAGCCATATTTCTTTCCTGACCCTCAACCTCATCTCTCCTCCCCCGGGTCCTGGGGTAGACGGTAGTAGCATTTCTTTCATCTTTCTTCACTTCCCTTCTGCCCCCTGCTCTGAGGCGGGCAATAGTGATATCAGTAAGGTTCTCCCTGTCCTGAGCTGGGGCCCAGCTTTGGATCTTTTTCGGCCGCCAGACATGTTTGTATTTTGCTGGCTTGGGCGCCAGCGGCTTCTTTTCATTAGCCTCCCAATTGGCCTGCCTGGTGGCCAGAGTTTGGAATCTGTTGGCAGTGGGCACCATCGGGACGATCACGTCCGGGTTGACCTCCCTCGGGCGGCCGTTGAGGTTCGTCCGGATCCCTCCAATCATCATGGTCTTTCCGGAGTTGGAAAGACAATGGTCAGCAGTGACATACCGGCTCCTCCGGTTGGTCCTCCTCCCCTTCTGAGCAGCAGCGGGGACCATGTCCCTTTTCTGGACATGATGGACGTAGCAGGCGACGGCCGTGGGGGCCGTGTTCTCCGGTAGGATGTTCTTCTGGTCGGGGATCTTCACCGGGGCACTTGCAGCAGTGCCTTGCTCATTGTCGTCGACCTGTAGAAGGTCAGTGAAGACGACGCCCAAGCAGTTGGGCAGCCCAACGGCAGGCGGCAGTGATCCGAACGCGAGGGGTACCGCCAGGTAGCCTTCGCGCACATGCATGTCAATCGGCTGCTGGTCGAAGCAAACGGACATGATTCCAACTGTCATTGTAGATTCCTGAAAATAAGGAAAGTACATAGAATCAGAAGTTTCAGGGGGGCCCGCCGGGCCTCCTACTTTAGCGTAAAGATGAAGGGAGACTGAGTCCCACCGGGCGTGCCAGACTTGTGGACGCGGGATTTTTATTTATATTTATTTATTTTATTTTATTGGATTGATTTATCATTTATTGATTTATTTATTTATTGGTTCATTGGCGTGCCAGTCACCGAAGTGACAATTTTATTGTGCGCTCGATCTGACATGGTCAGTCGATTGTGAGTTATCGTGTCTGGACTAGAAGTCCGTCATACCATGAACGTTATGACGTTAATTACGTCCTTCTAAGGAAGGACAACCCTTGATTAAACGCTAAAATAGGAGGCCTCGTAAGGCGAACATATGTTCATGTGTGCAAATGGAACTTCATATCAGAGCCAGACGGGCGGGCAAGATAACAACATTAACTGTAGAAGCAGACGATATCGTTAAGTCAGCGGTTCGAAGACCGAGTGAAAGGGAAGAAGGAGGATTTCGATCACAGGCAGACTGAACCGTGACCATGATGGGGGTTTAAAGCATCGACCGATAGTTCAGCAGCATTTCCCCTTTATCTGGATTATACCCAGGGGGGAAATAGGCTATCACCCACGGAATGCCGGGATGAAAGCCGAGAGATAGAGAGGCCGAACCTCCCAACCCGTACATATATGGGCTATAGGGCAATGTATGATTTTCCCTTTGGAAAGCTAGCGGAATTCATGCAGTGGCAGAATCCCCCCGAGCAAAAGGGTTATTCGTAAATCCGTTGCAGTTAGGTGGAACATAGGGATTATGACTCCCCTTCAATTTTATCCCCGGGACATATCGGGTGATCCACGGATATCCCTTTGTGGGTTCGTTCTGGGTGTTGGAATTCATTGGGTGGTAGATTGGGCTCTCGGCACACTCTGAATGGGCACAGGCTCTCGGCACGACCCAAAATGGGAAGGCCAGGGCTTCCGGCGCCAATAACAAGAAGGCCGGGGGTTCCCGGCGCCAAGACGAGAGGGCTTGGGTTCCCGGCGCGACAAAGAGAAGCCAAAGGGGAGCTCTTCGGCGCAGGCTTCCCGGCGCGAGGAAGAAGTGCTAGAAGGGGGGTTCTCGGCGCAGCTAAGCCAAAGGGGAGGGGGCCTCCCGGCGCGGCCAAAGTGCCAGGTTCCTGGCGCGAAGGGTAGTTGGCTTCCCGGCGCGACCAAGTTGCAAGGCTCCCGGCGTGAAGGCCAGAAGGCCAAAACAGGTCTCGGCGCCTGAAGGATGGCGCCGAGAGCTGTTCATCCCGTCTACTGTGCGCGGGGCCGAGAGCTATGAGGGCGCCGGGATCAGAACAGAGCTTACGGTACTCTGTTTTGGGTTTCATGATGATCAGGTTGAAGCAAATGGACCCTGAGGAGTCAAAATGGCTCAATTCACTGGACTTCAACCTGCTTCGGTACAGGTTCCCAAGGAGGGCCAGGAACATGGAAAAGTTCAGGAGGGAAACAATGAAGTATAGGGAGCCTCTGTCACCATTGATAGATAAGGTCCCGGGGATATGTTTCATGTCATCTCTGTCATCCTGGGAGAATTTTGACAGCACCTCCCCTGGACTTGATGTTTTTCAGAGAATGATAGACGATCACCCACGGAGTGCCGGGGTGAAAGCCAAAAACAGAGGGGTATAAGGCCCCTAATGCCTGTATGTGCTTGCAGCACTATCCTGATATTCCTTTTGAGACCGCAGAAGCTTGTGCAGTGGCAGAGCTTCCTTGGTCCTTAGGGTTATAAAAGCCGATCGAGTTCGGGAAACCACGTGAAAAAGGGGAGTCGTTCCCACTAATTATCGCCCCTGAAGTGCATGTGATGACTCAAAACGCCCCAGGATAAGTGGGCGAAGAGGCCAAAGGGGTGGACAAAGGAGGGGTTCTCGGCATGATTTTCATTGGCAAGAAGATGGCTCTCGACGTGGGATTATAGGTTGGCCAAGGGGTTTCTGGCATGGGTTTACAGATTGGCCAAGAGGAGGGCTTCTTGGCGCCAAGACGAGTAGGCCCCGGCGCGATGAGGAGAAATGAAACGGGTGGCTCCCAGCGCGCCCGGGAGATGGGATCTCGGCGCAAGAAGGCTTGCGCCGAGGGCTGTTCATCAGCTTTACTGTTTGCGGGGCCGAGAGCTGTGAGGGCGCCGGGATACGAACAGAGGTTTACGGTACTCTATTTTTTGGTTTTAATGGTGGTTTGGGCAGAAACTGACGGATTCTATGGGCTCTAGACTGCTCAAGGCATCCACTCTGAGCTAGATTAGGTCTAGAATTCAGAGGAGTATTAGGGTTCGAGAGGCATCTGGGAAGCCAGAGTCTGAATGCCCCTGTCCATCGCCATTGTCACGCAGAGCTTGGGGACATGCTTGATATGGTCATTCGTCGCCCTGGGAGCCAAGAGATGGCTGTCTCTGGCCCCAGAGGCGGCTTCGATGACATCAACGGAGGAAGCACGTACGCTTAGAACCCCGGAGTTTCTCAAGCTTCGATCATTGCACAGCACGGCTTCATCCCAGCAGCCAAGGGATAGTCTGTCCCGGGCTCTGAGGTGAGCACTAATGGTGCTACGAAGCAGAGAAAAGAAACAGACAAATCGGATCATCATGCTACTGGTTTACAGATAACACGGGGAATGGCAATAGGGCTTCAGAGGAAGCAAAAATCAGGCTTAAGCTATAGCCCATCATGCATATATATCCATTCGTTTGATGATGTCCATCAGGGAAGACACATGGTGAGAAAACCCAGACGATACACCATTCTAATACTCAAACCGATTACAGGGAGAGAGTGAGGGAAAGGGGGACAAACAGATGCCGAGATGTCTCGGGTACATTGCATGAATCAAGATAAGACTTGAAACGATTACATGAAATAGAAGAAAAGAAAACAAGGGGGAGGGCAGAGCATTGACTCCTCTCCCTCCCCGGATGCCCACCTGGAGCTTCTTCCCTTGGGATCGGTCTCTTCTCTCTTTCTTTCTTTTTAGCGGAGGAGGCTCTCTCTCTCTCTGGTTTCTTCTCTTTTCTTTCTTTTCGATCGATCGCCTGGCTTCCGATCCCCTCCCCATTTCAAAGAGGGTTTGCTTTTATAGCTCTCATCCCTCTATCTTCTCGGTGGAGGGCAGTCGGTGCGGCTTGTTCCATTCGAGACATCTCCCGGCGTGACAAGTAGCCCCCTGTGGAGGTTCCCGGCACCATTATCAGAAGTCCAAATGGCCGGTCCATCTAGTGCCTTTAGGCCTCATACGTGCCTTAGGCTTCTCTTTATATATATTTTTTGAATTAATCTTCATCAGAACCGAATAAGGCCCCCTTTAGTAGTGACACAGCTTTGTTGAGATCATCTTGAGGCTCAATCAGTGAACAAACTGGGGTTTAATCAGTATTGCCGTCTGAATGACGACAAAACCGGGTATGTTTCATCGGCATTGTCATCCGAACGGTGACAAGACCGGACATCAGCTTCAGTCTGACAGACTTCGGCCGGGTGTGTAATCTGTGGAGAGGATTCTTCATTTGTCCTGACTTTGCAAAAGCCTTCGCAATCTTCATTTGTCGGCTCCGGCTTCTCATCAGAGTGTGCTTGGAGGTCTTATCAGTCGAATGACTACTGCTTTATCAGTGCTGCCATTTGACTGACGATGGCACCGGACATCAGCTCGGCTGGCGGAGACTTCAACCGGGTAAACGGCTGTCGAGCTTCATCAGTGGTCTTCCACTGTTGGTCTGATCTTCTTTTCAGTTATGCTTCCACCTCTGTTCATTTTTAAGGTGTCAACATGAACCTGTAAACCTGCCATGGAAATAAAAAGACAAGACAAGACAACCTCAATCAGCCCTCTTCGCAAGCATAGCATCAATTCTTAAGGAGATTAAGAACATCAAAAGGAGAGGGAATTACCGGGGAGTTTTGGTTTTTTTAACCCCTCTGGGCATTTTTAAAAGTTGGGAGGATGTTTGTATGCTTAAAGAACAGTGAAAAACGTGGAGGAGGAGGAGGGACAATGCTTTGTTTGGGGAAAAACCAAGGAAGAACTCAAACATGCAAAGATGAACTTGAAAGACAAAACCAAGTACTCCCTTGACTGGAAGATGGATGGACGTGGAAACAGCTCCTCCTGGATGAAGATGGCTCCTGAGTTCGGCAGCACTTCGTCGTGAATGTAAATCTCCTCCTCCTTGGCCATGAATTCAAGGGTTCTATTTATAGACCTTCAAAACTCGTAGGTCGAGTAGAGGATAATTCAGCAAGAAAGAGGGATAAATCTTAGCAAATCCTTGAGGATAATATCACCAAGAGTCCAAAGAAACAAACGGGAGGTCCTGAGGATCGGATTTGGAAGAGATAAGGTCAATCCAAGTTCTTATCTCGACTACGGAGTAGCAGAGAAAAGGCCTGAACTGCCAGGACTCTCGGAAGGAAGTAACGGTTGCACGATGGACCGCTACTTGGAAGTAACGCACCAAGAATCATCCGTTACTTTCAACCTTATCCCAAAGGATAAGATCAACGGAAGGAAGATCTAATAAGCTGGACTCTTCAAGGAAGCGACGGCCAAGGCCTAGGGCGTCATAAGGAAATAACGGCTGCACGACAGACCGTTATTATCAACGGGGATTTAAAAGGATAAGCACTGACAACGAGGCCTTAAGCTTTTGGACTCTTCAAAGAGTAACGGTCTAGGACCTATCCGTCAGAGGGAAGTAACGCGCCTGACTGGGACCGTTATTAACATTGAGGTTCAAAAAATAGAGTGAAGGGTTTTGCTAAGCTTCATCCAACGAAATGCCACCGGGAGCCACATCTTAATCCAGGAAAAGACCCAAGAAAATAGGCTTCAACTGATCAAAAGACTTGATGAAGAGCGAACAACTCGGAGCATCATTATTAAATGAATAAGGAGATGACCCGACTTATGGGTATAAAACGGGTGTCAACAGTCGGGAGGGCTTGGTCCATGCAACACTGACAGAGCAACAACAACAAGAACATGGATGACTGGAGGCAAAGAGACTGGTCTCAGTGTGGGCACAGAAGAGGGTATGGACTCTGGGATTATCAGAACGAGGGATCAGCTCGAAAGGAGGAGCGGGTAGGTTCTGGCACGGGCACGGAGCGACTGACACTAGCTTGGCAAGGAGCAGACATGTCCTGTCTCGGGTGTAGGGTCAGCCTGGCTAGAGGAGTTGGCACTGAGGTGGGAGACAGATGGTAGTCTGACGGACATCATTGAGACTGGTAGCAGGCGAGGATGAGAATCAATTCCCCAACTAGATTATATCACTATATGCCACGAAAGACGTTATATGGGGGAGTGAAAGTTTGATTACAAGTGTATGCAAGCAACGAGATAATTCCGTCATTTGTGATAGTTCCCAGGTCATTGTATTGCTATACGGGTATTTCCACTTTTGTACATAGTGTCTGCCGGAGGACTCGTGACTCGGTAGTATGTCACCCGAGGGGCGTCACGATGTATTCCCAATATGGGACATCGTCGAGATTGGGGAAGTTGGGGTGCCGTGGGCACCGCTGTGTTGGAGCGACGGGGTGTTGTTGAGATCGATGTGACTGGATGGCATGAGCGTCACTATGACTGGAGCGACCGGGCGCTATTGAGGCTATAGCGGCCGGGCACTGTTGAGACTAGAGCAGTCGGGCGCTGTTGAGATTGGAGCGGCCAGATGGTGCGGGCACCACCATGACTGGAGTGGCTAGGTGTCGTTGAGATTGGAGCATTTGGGTGCCGCGGACACTGCCATAACTGGAGTAATCGGGTGCTGTTAGCACGGTTGTGATATGAGCAATTGGGTGCCATAAGCACTGTTGTGATTGGGGCGACCGGGCGCCGTTGAAACTGGGGTAGTTGGGTGCCCTGGACACTATTGATGGAGCGACCGGGTGTCATGAACCCGCCAGATTGGAGTGATTGAGCGTCGTTGTAGACACGCCATTTTTGACATTATTGTGAGTAGATCTCATATTACACCATGATACCCCAAGGTTGTCTTTACATTTTTAATTACTTTGGTGATTTCCTATTTTTTTTGATTTTTTTAATATTTTTTTAAATTTTTTTCATGAAAAGTCTTTGACGTGTCAAGCTGGTTAGACGTCTCACTTTGACGTGTCACCCTGCCTAGACGCCTTCTTGGAATAATTTTTTATTATTATTTTATTGTTTTTTAAATATTTTTTAGAACCTTTTTTATCCTTTTGAAGGTGACAGGGTAACTAGACGCCTCACTTTGACGTGTCTAGGACCCTAGACACCTTCTTCAGAAGCCTCGTGTAACGCGCACGCGGCGCCGCTCCAGCCATTTAGTTTGGCGTTTCGAATAAATCCAATCATAAAGACGTCTTGATGGCCAGACGCGCCATTCGAGAGTCACGGTTACACGCCGAAACCACGCACTTTCTCCACTATCCCCGGCTTTCGACGGCGTTTCGGTGGGCAAAAATAGGCGCGTCCAGGGTCTCGGACGCCTCAGTATTGAGGCGTCAAGAGGGTTGGATGCCTCAATGAAAAAAAATTATAAAATAAATAAATAAAGGCGTCCAGGTTCTTGGACGCCTCAACATGGAGGCGTCCAGGAGCCTGGACGCCTCAAGCAATTTTTCCTCTATAAATAGAGGACCCCCTCCCTCGCAGGAGGGGGGCTTCAGATCCGACAGAGGAAGGAGAGACTCTGCCGGATCCCGTTTCTAACCCGTGGGTTTTTGCAGGGGGAAGTTCTGCCGGCTTCCCGAGTGCCCGCACTCGCGAGAGGAAGGCTAGCTCCATCCATTCTGCTTCCACGTCGTCCCTACGTTGCCGAAGCTCCGTCGGATCCCGCCATCGGCATCTTCAATAAGCCATTCTCTCCCACTCTCTTTTGTCATTTCCGTTGCATGTATCATCCCGTCATCTGTCATCTCGCTTCATAAGAGAGATCTGTTTTTATGCACGTTTGCACGATCCTCCATTCATCATAGCATTTTCCTCCTACTCGTGTCCAAGAGGGGTTTAAAAATAATACCAACCAGGTGTGTGTCTCGCCATGATTTTATCATTTTCATCACAAGGGACTAATACTACACTGTCATTTTTCTGATTCATTTGCTATCTATCTGTTTCTTTTTTTGTGCAAGAGTAACCAATGAAGGCCCTCTCTGTCGACCGTCCGAAGGGAGTGGAAGAAGCAACCCGCCATTTCTCGCTTTTGAGGTAAACGCGATCACTCTTCTTATTTTGGGGTCCACGGCCCCTGACGATCACATCATATTCTCGAGGCCGCGGCGAGTCACTTCCCGCTATGGCTGTTTAAATTTCTGTCATTTATATCCTGTGTTATTCTGATATCTCTGATATTCTCGAGGCCGCGGCGAGTTACTTCCCGCAATGGCCGTTTAAATTCCTGCCACTTATATTTTGTGTTGTGCTTATATCTGCCATATCTTTGAGGCCGCGGCGAGTTACTTCCCGCAATGGCCGTTTAAATTCTTGTCACTTATATTCTGTGCTTCTTATATCTGCCATGTCTTCGAGGCCGCGGAGAGTCATTTCCCGCAATGGCCGTTTAAATTTCTACTATTCATATTCTGTATTATCTTTATATCTGCCATATCTTCGAGGCCGCGGCGAGTCACTTCCCGCTATGGCCGTTTAAATTTCTGTCACTTAAATTCTACAGCATCCCCATCCCCCGAGGTTGCGGAGAGTCATTTCCCGCTATGGCCGTTTAACCCCCGTATTTTGTTTCACTGTATCTATTCTGCACACTCCGCCGGAGCAATCTTCCGTGGTGGTTCCTCTGCTTATCTCTCTCTTTTTTATGTGCCGCAGCAAAACGAGCCCGCGCGCTCCGCTCGCCTCCGGCATTCCGCGTGACGTCGCTCACATCTTGGCGATCACGGTGGGACCTCTTTCGCTTTCTCTTGGTTACTCTTACGATCTCGGCATCGCCGTATGCCCCTCCACCCGGCACTCACCTGTGCCTCTCCACCTTTGCGCCCTCGTGCGCTCCAGTTGTGCTCACAGTAGCACTTTCAGTTCTTATTCCTCGTGCACCACATGCACTTCACCCCTAATCCCTTGTGGTTCCTTGAGGTTTACATTATTATCTCTCTTGGGTGTTGATTATGCCTTTGTTATCTCTGTTAGTTTTGTTATGTTCTGTATATCTGTTCAGCACTTCATTGCATACATCCACCCCTTTTCTATTTTTTTTATTTTTTTCTAAGGATCACCCTTTCTCGGTGAAGGAAGGACTCTCCGTTCGGGAATTCCTCTCGACGGACTAGGATCTCCTCCACCGGGACCTCTGTAAGTCCCAGACAGCGAAGGATTCCCTCTTCGTTCACTGGGCTGGTTGTACCGTTGAAGTTCCATGGAGTTAGTTAACCCATTCGTGGTGAGACGAGTGACCCTAGTTGACACGGCGATGAAACAAAGTTAATCAGGGTCCTTCCTTTTGTGTGAACTTCAGATTTGGTTAAAAACAAAAAAAATATCAAAACGAAAATAAAAAAGGGCGTAAAGGTATCTACTTATTTGATAATATCTCATATCTGTTTGCTGGTGTATGTTTTTACATTCCGGAAGAACTTTAAGCATGGCTCACGAGTCTTTTGAAGAGAACCACCCTAGTCGTGGTCAGTCAGTCGAGCCGCGTGTCCATGCTATGGACTTGGGCCCTTCCTGCGAGCCCTCACGCGAGGTGCAGGTTACCACGAGGGACACATCACCACCACAAGACATCTCCTCTTTGTTGGGTGTCCTCGCCAATACGGAGCTCACCTCTGAGCAACTTTGAGCCTTCCAGACTATTCTAAAAGGGAAATATGTTTCTCCCGCTCCACAGGAGTCAACTCCGGCCATCGCACCCCTCCAAGAGTTGGTGCAAGCCATCCCATCTCCTTCACTGGCACAAGCCGTCCATTCTCCCTCACTTCAAGGGCAGGCGAGCCAACAACCGTCCTCGTTCCAGTTCCCTTCACAATCTCAAACCCCTGCCATTCCCCACACACCGCTCCAGCCAGGGCTAGCTGTCGACAGCCCGGCAGCTCCCTCCCATTCGGGGTTTCCCCCTCAAGTCTCCGGGAGACATCTTCCTCCCCTGTGGCAAGTGCCACCTTCACCTCCCGAGGAGCTCGCCCGATCGCTCCTCAACAGGTTCAATAGAATGGACGAATAGTTTCAGAATTTGAAGAAAATGGTGGACGTGAAATCCACCCCGGAGGTTGCTTTGCCAATCCTTCCGGTGATCCATCTTCCTCCCTCTAAAATGCCTACGTACCGCAGGTACAATGGCACTGGCAACCCCTTTATTCATCTCAAGTACTTCATGTATGAATCCTCCTATTGGCAAAATGACCAAAGATCCCTGGCATACCTCTTTCGGAGATCATTGGACGGTCATGCACTAGAGTGGTTCTATTCTTTGGAGCCTAACGAGGCCACGAATTTTGATACAGTGCAAAGAAGATTCTTGCAAAAGTATCGGGATAGGGTTGGTCCCACTCTTTCCATTACCGACCTAGTGGTCGAGAAGATGAGGCCGGACGAAGATTTTATCCGTTATGCCGACAGATGGAGGTCTCTGGCAAAGAGGATAAGAGATACCCTCTCAGAGCCCGAACAAGTGAAAATGATTGTGTCCAATGCAACCCCACAGTTCAGACACGTCCTGGCCATGAACAAGCTTACCACAATGGAAGAACTCTATGAGAGGGCCCGGTATATCCAGACCCAGTTAAAAGATTCCCCCATTATGCACATGTTTGAGCCGCCGAAGCCCAAGGTAGTCAGAAAGACAGGCACTGGTGTCCCAAGTGGAGCGACAGAAGGGGTCGTAACAAATGAGCAGGTGAGTGCAGTCAACAACGCCAACTATGCAGCCAACCCAAGGTATCCACAAATGCCTCGACTTCCCCTCCAGTAAGGTCCCTTTCCGTCTTGTCCTCCACCCCAAAACAATCCACCCCATAACAACATGCCTCAACCATTTCACCCCCAGCAACAACCCCGACCCCAGCAACAACAACCACCACCTCAATACCACCAGGTTCCACCCCCGGGGAATTACGCCCCCCCACAGCAACAAAGGAGGCAGATCGGCCCCAAGAGAGCCCATTACCCACCATTGCCAGAAACTTTGGTAGATATTTTTACTGCTCTCATGGCTTCAAATACACTCATCCTACCCAGGGAGAAGCTTGCATGGCCCCCAAATGTTGATACTTCCAGATATTGTGTCTACCACAGGCAGCCAGGACATACAGTAGAGAACTATTTCCACTTTAAGGACTACATCTATGATATGAACGATGAAGGCGGGATTGACTGGGATGAAATGAGGCGATACATCGCCACTCTCAAAGCCAGGAGACCTCCTCCTAGACCACAGTTCTAACAACAGCAGCAGTTACAACAGCAGCCACAACAACAACCACAACAACAACAACAGCCTCAGTAGGTCCAACCACAATAGCCCAACATGGGCATAATCTAGAATCCATTACCGGAGCACTAACAACCCAATCACCAAGTTAACCACATCTCCTCCTTCTCAGAAGTTGGGAGAGAGCAGGGATGGCACCCAGAAAGTACCTCCGTTCTTGCTGCCACCAACTCCATCATCAGGCAACCCCCTCGCCTTGCCCGAGTAGCACCTCTCTCTCATCAGCCCACATCACAACCTATAGTACGGCCTTCACCATTTCCACTGCCATCGCGCCCTCTCATCCGGACCTCTCCCACTAACTCACCAATGACCTATCAGCCAATGCCCTCCACTATGTCCTCACACTCTCTCATCTTCTCTCACCCCTCCATTTTACCATCCACCCCTACTACATCTACCCCTATGCCTTCCAAACCTCTTATCATCCGTCAACTGTACGTGACCCCGCCTATCTCAACCATACCTCCACCAACGCCCTCAAAACCACTCATAACCCACCATCCATCTCAGAACCATTATCCATCTCAAGCCCTATCTACTTCCACTTTGCCTCTGTCTCCACCTCACGAACCCCTTACCCTCCATAGCCCATATAAGATCCCCTCTACCTCCACCATACCTCCACCTAACAAACCCCTCATCAGAATCCCCGCTCCCATCATCACCCATGCTTCATCAACCATTCCTCCACCACTACCCCTCAAACCCCTGCTAAAACCCACATCTAACCTCATAGAGGTGCAAAAGCCGCAAGCAATGGTGCTCCGGAGTGGAAGGATTTTCCACAGGGTTTTCCCCCAGAACAGTCAGAACCCCGAGCAGTCTCAGCCAGAGAAAGATAATGGAGAGCAACCAGAAAAGTCCATCCCTGGAACACAGTATGATTTGTTAAAACACCTGGACAAGACACCCGCTCGGATCTCAATCCTTGAGCTGCTTCAGAGATCCACATCCCATCAGGCAGCCTTAATGGAATACCTTCAAATGGTCATGGTGAATGAGGACCTCCCTGTAGAAAAGATTCCGGCTGTTATGACACCGACAGACACACAACCGGCCGTTGTGTTCCATAACCACGAGCTCGCCCCCAAAGAACCTCGCAAGTATGCATTGTGTGTTTCAATAAAAATCAACGGAGTATATATACACCCGTGTTTGGTGGACACGGGTGCATCCATAAATGTGATCTCCATTAGCACCCTTCAGTTATGTGGAGTCAATGAGGAACAGATAAGACCTTTCTCAATTACAGTCACAGCTTATGACAACAGCAAAAGGCCACCACAGGGAATGATTATCCTGAAGGCAGAATTAGGCCCTGCGTCAGTCTCTACAGAATTTCACGTCCTTGACATGGACCCCACATTTAAGACTATGTTGGGTCACCCCTATATTGAAGTCATGGATGATGTGCCTTCCACCAACCACCAATGCCTAAAGTTTCCGTACAATGGGAGGATTATTAAAGTAGTTAGTACACATGTCCTTCATACAGTGGATGCTATTAATACCTCTCTGCCATCTGTTTGGCCGTCTCATCGACCCATATTGTCACTACTGGATATGTGGGACCCATCCCGTATTCCGCTGACACCAAAGAAGCCACCCTCAGTACCAACGTCATGTCTCCCTTCTCATTCTAAAGGGTGGGAGATAATGAGAAATATCGGCTATCAACAGGGCAAAGGCTTGGATGCGCAATTACAAGGAAGGCTGAAACTGCCAAAGGAAAAAAGATTGAGCCACAAGTTTGGCCTAGGCTTTGAAGGACCACTCGAGACAGATGGGAAGCCCCTCACGTGGACCATATCCTCTCATTTCAAGAAAGGGCCCATTGTTCTGATGGGGGATTACCCGCAAGAGACACGTGGAGGATCGCATGTTGTATACTCGGCTGAAGGATGTTCAAGGGCCACTAAGAAAGGCAAGATCAAAGATCCGGAATGCGAATGGGGCAAATAGTTTGACATACAAGATATTTCCATTGCACTAGAAAGAATGTTCTCACCCCCGCAGCTGGTAGGGCCGCCATTGATCTCTGAAACGCCAGGGGATATCACTACTGTTGCCAGAATTCCAAACCATCCTCGCCAAAAGGACTCTGTCATCGGCAGACCCTCATCCGTCATCAACATTGCCATCGACGGCTCATTAACCGTCATCTTCTCCATTCACTCACTGCAGCCCTCGTTGCTGTCTCCCTCCTGTTGTGTAGTGGACAGCGGATCTAGAGGGGAGGGGTGAATAGATCAGCCCCACTTTTCGCAATGTGGCCCTCTATATAGCTAGTTAAAATAAATTGCAGCGGAATAGAAACTAGCTTCCAAGTGCGTTATGATTTGCTTAGCAAGATAAGCAAGATATATAACAATTCGATCCTAAGCATGCACCTAGAACGAATCAATCATACAAGCAAACCACACTAGACAGGATTTTAAGGTGGTTCGGACTGAATCCTCAGCCCTACGTCCACCCCTCACCAAAACCTGGTGAGGCTTCACTTGTGCAGCGCACAGAACCGCAAATCAAAAACCACCGATTGCCTTCCTACTCACCACCTGGTAGGGATGTCAACCGTAAATTGGAACAACCTCCAATTGCCTTCCTACTAACCACCGGTAGGGATGAATCACACTTTCAATGTTTAAACAATAATGAAAATGAAACAAATGTGAAGGAACTAAAACAAGAGATTGAGTTATGAGTGAAAATGAATTGGCCCTTGTATGAAATGTTGATCAGCAACAAGGCTCCTCTTGGCTTCAACTCAATCTTCTTGATTCACCCTTGATTGGATGAATGTTCTTCACGGAGTACTGTTCACGTGAACAGTACCTCTTCCTTCAATTCTTCTCTCTTGATCTTCTCTTTGAACTTCTTTGAATGAATGAAGGAGATGATGAAGCTACCTTGAATCTTGATTGCTTCTTTAACTTCTAGGAGTTTGAATGCTTCAAATATCACCTTGAATGAGGTGGAAAGAACTTGAATGGATGAAGATGATTTCCTTTGAAGAACTTGAATCAAACCAGCTTCCTTGGATCACTTTGATAGCCTTGCTTTGATGTAATCTTCCTTGAGGTTTGTTGGCTTTGATTTGAGCTTGATTCCCCTTTGATTGGATGAAGAACACCTTCACGAACTACTGTTCACGTGAACAGTAGCTCGTCTCCAAGCTCTCTTGCAGCCACCCTAGATCTCACAAGAAGCCCCTTGAAGCATTAGGGTTTCTAACCCCTCATGTGTTAGTTTTATAACCCTTGAATGGTCCATAGATGCCCCCTAGACCAGATCCACAAATCATGGAAGATTAGGTAAGGTTTGATTAAACAAATCCATGGAAAGGGGTTGGTCACGAGGTTGATTTCGAAGTCAAACAAGACTGCATCGGGGCTGGCGGTCGACCTAAGGCTCCTGGCAGTCGACCGCCACTGAAACACCTGCAAACGGGCGATCCCTGGGAAATCCGGTCGACCGCCACTGGCTGGTGGTCGACCGCTACTGTGAAAGCCTGTAGACAGTGGAGTCCTGGCTGGGGCGGTCGACCGCCCCTGTGCTGGCGGTCGACCGCCAGCTGGGCAGAACCCGGCTTGCCCGGGTCGGTCCGTTTTCTGTTCTAGCTCCGTCGCTTGACCTCTTTAGCATCCCGTTCATGTTCGTGACTTCATCCTTGTTGGTCTAGAACGTATCAACTCAGTCTTTAGCCTTGGATTCCCTTGGTTATACGTCTTCGTGCATTGACCTTGGATTAGTGACTAGCCAAGTATGAAATGTCAACTTTTGCTTGTACAAGTGATGAGATTTGTATCCTTGCTTGGGCGCGATCAATGAGCTTTCACTTTTGCCATTGCCAGTTGATTCCTTGTGCATTCATTGGTATTTCTGTCATGAACGAACCATCCCGTATATCAGTCACATAAGAGTGAAAAAACAACAATGACTAATAGTGTTTAGCCATTATCAAAACCAAGAATACCACAGAATGCATTTGACTATAGAATGATGTCTAATGACTCAAATGACCTCAGGGACACAACATTCTCCCCCTTTTTGATGATGGCAACACTGTGAGTCATTATGTGATATGAATGTCTAAAAAGGCACAAGTTATAACAAATACCACATTTGCAGCTCAAGAATCATGATAGTAATAGCATGTGAATGCAATTATGAATGCAGATATGAATGCTATGCTATGGGACATGAGCAGATCAAGATCCATGAATTAAAGCGTGTGAATGCACAAATGACACATGACAATGCGATGAAATTATGCAAACCCCATCACATGCACAAACGCACATAAAGGTTTCTCTCCCTTGGACTCAATGCACTCTCCCCCTTTGGACAACACTTATGACATAGCTCTTAGCTCTAGCTCTTAGCTCTTACGAAGGACTCACACAAAGAATTCTCCCCCTTTGCCAACAGCAAAAAGGAGTGATAAAGGAAAATATTTGTGAGACCATAGCTGAAAGGAGTGAAGAGCAAGCCATTATATGCAAAACTGAAGCATGCCATAGGCAACATATATGGTTCAAAGCTAATGAAATCCGAAATCATCAAAAGAGTTCGAAAAGCAGCTACATCCAAGATTTAATAGAAATGAACCAAAGGTGCATATCATGGCAGTGTTTAACTGTCTCATGTCTTATATATCCATATTCAGTAACTACAAAGGCAATAACACAAAAGTATGTGTTGAGGCTAAACAAGCAAGATGGAAGCATGGAATTATATGAATGTAGCATATTTTGATTTTCAAGATCTTTAATATTTGAAGGCACATGACTCATATTTTACGAGCAATCAAGTCTAGTACATGCCTCCTAGCCGTAAGAATACACGTTGTTTAGACGCCAGTATCCCTAGGTATTTGGCAAGACTGACTGTCATGCTTCAAGATGAACAGAGATAGTAAAGTCACGTCATGACATATCCAAACTCATTTCATTGATGAGAAGATATGTTTCTCAGCAATTATGCCATTGCTCTGCCTAGAGTCCAAATGAATTAAGACAGAGATAACAGAGGCACATCATGACATATCATTCGTCACTTGATTTGATGACGCGACATATTTCTCCGTGCAACAATATCATTGCTCTGTCAAAATGATTTTCAGGAATTCCAGCTCATCAATATGTTTAGAAACAATACTAAGCTCTAGAGTATCACCAAGATTGTCATGAAGTCTGGATTTTCAGATATCAGGATAGTCATTCAAAGCATAATATGCAATCATTAGTTAAGGGCTATTAAATCCACAGAACATAGATGATTTCAAAAGAAATATCAGAACTTCAAGGAAATCATTAAATCTGAACCATTTTCATTGAATGAACAATCATCAAGGCACATAATAAAAAGCTCTTACACCATATGTTCGTCAGGCTCATGAACTCAAATTCAGACTGTAAGCCAAGAAGTGTAGATTGCAAGAGGTTAAGAGAATCAACAAAACTCCCCCTAAAGATATGCAATGGATGCGCGAAGGAGTTATATTTGCAATCAAGTTGAATGACAAATGAGGTTGGCCTAGTCACTCATGAAGGTGCCAGAAATGAAATGTATGACCCAACCCATGGTTGTACACTTATTAAATGCAACAGAATGAAGATGAAATATATGCATGAATGCTGCAAAAAGGACAACTCCCCCTTACTATATGGCCTATATGCGATATTGACACATGGTACTTGGCGGAGGTGAAACCTCACGCATGTTGAGTGCTTCGTGACAAGCATAGCCTACCCTTCCATACATCAACATTTGATATATCATGGTCATGCGAGAATGATGCTACACAAACCATACAATGCATTATGAACATGAACTCAATTCATTATTATGCATCTACATGCAATGCGACACATATGCAAAATGACATATTGACATATCAACAATGCATGAATGTAAAACACACAACTAATTGAACATGATCATCAATTCAAATTCTTATTGGCCTGAGGTCGGCAAAGACCAAGCTCCCTTCTGAGTGTTAAAAACCTGTCATTACACAAGGGCTTGGTAATGATATCAGCAATCTGATTCAATGTATCAACAAAATGCAGTTCAAAGTTTTTCTTACTGACCTCATCTCTAATGAAGTGATGCCTAATCTCAATATGCTTAGTCCTAGAGTGCTGGACTGGATTTTTGGCAAGGTTGATGCACTAGTGTTATCACACAAAATCGGGACACAACCAAGATCCACCAAGTAGTCTTGGAGTTGGTGTTTAATCCACAACACTTGGGTGCCACAGCTCCCCGCAGCAACATATTCTGCCTCCGCGGTTGAGAGGGCAACCGAGTGTTATTTTTTGGAGGCCCAAGAAACTAAACACCCGCCTAGAAACTGGCAATAGTCACTAGTACTCTTACGATCCAGCTTGCATCCAGCGTAATCCGCATCAGAATAAGATATAAGAGATAAATCACATGATGACGGATACCACAATCCCAAATCTTGAGTGCCGGCAAGATATCGAAGGATACGTTTGACGGCAGTCAAATGGGATTCTCTAGGACTAGCTTGAAATCTAGCACAAAGGCAAACACTAAACTGGATATCTGGTCGGGATGCAGTCAAATAAAGCAAAGAACCAATCATACCTCTATAGACCTTTGCATCCACCGATTTACCATTTTCATCCGAATCTAGTGAAGTTGAGGTGCTCATAGGAGTTGCAATGATTTTGCTGTTTGCCATGTCAAATCTTTTCAGCAGCTCCTTGATGTATTTGGATTGATTTATGAAGCACCCCTCTTCTCCTTGGTTGACCTGCAAATCGAGAAAGAATTGAAGTTCTCCCATTAGACTCATCTCAAATTCGCTAGTCATGAGGTTAGCAAATTCCTCACACATTTCAGATTTTGTAGAACCAAACACAATATCATCAACATAAATTTGAACAATCAAGATGCTCTTACCTTGCTTCTTGGTGAAGAGTGTTTGATCTACCTTACCTCGTGTGTACCCTTTTTCAATGAGGAATGAGCTTAGCCTTTCATACCAAGCTCTTGGTGCTTACTTAAGTCCATAAAGCGCCCTGTCTAGTTTGTATACAAAATCTGCATTGTTAGAGTTCTCAAAGCCAGGGGGCTGCTCAACATAAACTTCTTCTTTGATCAAGCCATTCAAGAAAGCACTTTTGACATCCATTTGATATAGCTTTATCCTAAGGGAGCATGCAAAGGCAAATAAAATTCTGATGGCTTCGAGTCTAGCAACTGGGGCGTAAGATTCATCAAAGTCGACCCCAAACTCTTGATTATACCCTTGAGCCACCAATCTAGTTCTTTGATCAAGCCATTCAAGAAAGCACTTTTGACATCCATTTGATATAGCTTTATACTAAGGGAGCATGCAAAGGCAAGTAAAATTCTGATGGCTTCGAGTCTAGCAACTGGGGCGTAAGATTCATCAAAGTCGACCCCAAACTCTTGATTATACCCTTGAGCCACCAAACCAGGGATAACCATCGTGACACCGACGTCCTCACTTAATTTGTAGAATCAAATACTTCCCGCTATGGGTGGGTTAAAATTTCTGTCAAGGGTATAATCAAGAGTTTGGGGTCGACTTTGATGAACTCTAACTTCCCGCTATGGCTGTTTAAATTTCTGTCATTTATATCCTGTGTTATTCTCATATCTCTAATATTCTCGAGGCCGCGACGAGTTACTTCCCGCAATGGCCGTTTAAATTCCTGCCACTTATATTTTGTGATGTGCTTATATCTGCCATATCTTCTAGGCTGCGGCGAATTACTTCCTGCAACGGCCGTTTAAATTCCTGTCACTTATATTCTGTGCTTCTTATATCTGCCATATCTTCGAGGCCGCGGTGAGTCATTTTCCGCAATTGCCGTTTAAATTTCTGCTATTCATATTCTGTATTATCTTTATATCTGTCATATCTTCGAGGCCGCGGCGAGTCACTTCCCGCTATGGCCGTTTAAATTTCTGTCACTTAAATTCTGCACCATCCCCATCCCCCGAGGTCGCGGAGAGTAATTTCCCGATGTGGCCGTTTAACCCCCGTATTTTGTTTCACTGTATCTATTCTGCACACCCCGCCGGAGCAATCTCCCGTGGTGGTTCCTCTACTTCTCTCTCTCTTTTTTCTGTGTCGCAGCAAAACGAGCCCGCGCGCTCCGCTCGCCTCCAGCATTCCGCGTGACGTCGCTCACAGTCGTTGGGGCTAAAATAGCTGGGCGCTGTCTGGACTAGGCAGTCGGGTGTCGTGGGCACCGTTGTAACTGGAGTAATTGGGTTGTCTTTTGTATTATTACGGCCGCCTCATGCGAATGTGACCCTAGGGGCATCACGGTTCTAGTTAAAAGACTTTAAGAGTATACGAATAGATTCCATAAAGATAAGAGTATAATGATAATTCAAAATTTTAAGAGATATACCAATAATATTTCTAAAAAATGTATACCAAAACAGCTCTTGCTTTTACGAGTATAACATTGAATATAAAAAGTTAAGGAGTACATGAACAAAAAAATGTATATTTCTTTGAGTTTGAGACTTTGGGTGACTTTCATAACATGTTATAATATGTTACTCGAGGTGGCCTCGAGTGAGTTATTTTTAATTTTTTTTAGATTTGATATTTTATCCTTATTTTAGAGTTAACTCATTTTATATATAAGAGTTAAATTAGTTAATCTTTGAATAAAGATGTTAATATTAATTGACTTCATGTAACTTAACTATGTTATCAAACTTGGTTAAGGGAGATTAATTAAAATAATTTATCTTATTTTATTCTTATTTGGGAGGAGGGGGCGGCAATAAATTTGAAAAAAGAAACATTTCTTTTCTGCGCTCCCACCAACCGCCACCGGCCACCGCCAACATAAGATTCGAGACGAATACCGGACCTCCCCTTCCACTGTGTGCCCGAGAAAGATAACGGAGGAGGTGCGATCGGAGGTAGGGCTCCCTCGGGTGGCGGCGGCGGGGGGTGGAGGAGCAGGAGGGGAAGTCATGGAGGGGGAGCAGGACTCCTCCCCTATGTCGGATTATTATGAGTTCCCCTGTCAGTTGGAGGAGGAGGAGGACAGCTCGGAGGGATGGCATCCAATCTCAGCTTCAGGACCTGCTCCTCCTCTCCCTCCTCCCCCCGCTCCGTTCGGTCACTGTCCATCGACTTCGGGGAGTATCCCCGCATGTCCGAGTGGGAGGATATCGCCTCTCGCCGCTGGTTGCGGGCATTGGAGCCCCTCGACGCTGTGGAGAGTGACCACCCCCCGCCGTCGAGGTCCATCCCGGGGGAGGAGCAGAAGAGGCCATCCCACCACTGGTTGCTCCCGCCCTTCCTCCGCCCCTAGTTGTCGGCGGACTCTGATGGCGGTAGTGGTGGTGAGTGGAGGAATGACAGGGATGACCACCTGCTGCGGTTCCAGGACCTGGGCAGGTACTCCTTTGGGGACTTCTCCGTGGCGGTCAAACAAGCTTCACGAAAGGTGTGTCCGCGTGTTTTCTAGTGCTCTGTCAGTCTCATACGATTAGAGTGGGCTATCCCTGTGTGATTTGTCTAGTGTGGGCAGTCATTCTTGTGGTTAAGCTATTAGTGATGACTGTCCCCGCGAGAGTTCCGTGACTGCGGAAGGTATTCTCGCCTGAGTGCTGTGATCACGGTTGAGCTTTCTTGTGCGAGTCCGTGGGCCGATGTTCATGAGTTTTCGTCATCCACCCTTAGATGGTTCACCAGTAGCTGGTAGTGTTGTTCCAAGGTTCCCTATGGTTCAGGCGCGTGCGTACACATATTCTCGGGATTTCTACGAGAACACAGAGGTTAGTACTTTACAGTTTCACTGCTTGGAGGCCATGCCATGATTGGACTGGGCGAGAGCGTCTTGTGTGTACAATGCTTCTTGCAGAGGCGAGATCATATGAGCATGTGTACCTTGGTTAGGACAAGTGTATGTTGTTGTTGGACGCAGTGGTGCGTATCTCGTGTCAGGTTGTAGGACACAGCCGTGCCATTGGGTGCAGAGGTACAAATCTTAGTTAGTCCCAGAGTGTGGTGTGTGTGAGTGTCTCCTCTGCTCCTCCCGAGACTAGGTGCGAGTAGTGTGCACGCATATGAGGCTTTGGCGCAATATAAAACGTAAGTGGATGCATCTGGCCATGTTGTGTATACTCGATAGGTGAACCCTATGCCGATAAGGTTGAGTTACCGACAGCGTTGTCGATGGCCCTTATGGTAGACGGGCTAGTATCGCCTTGTGTACGTAGAGGGCATGCTTCTTTCGCTAGTCCTAACTCGAGATCGAGGGTTACTACTGTCCATAGGTTCTCCCGATGGTGGAGGTTGGGTGTTTGGCCATGTGGCCTTATTAGAGCTTTCGCCAGCGAGGACGGGTTGTCCGACTGCGAGAGTCGAGGTAGCGTAGAGGTTTCGTGTTCCCTTCATTTGCCATTATTCTTGTCCTGGCCGTTGCTGTTATGTTGTTATTGTTTTTATTATTACCGTTACTGTGTTACTGCTTACCGTTTTCGTTGTGGTGGGGATCCATGGGACCCCTATTGAGCCGATGAGATGAGACTCACTCCCTACTTTTTCATGTGCATCACTTCTCCTTGAGATGGTGCATCTTTGTCGAAGGACCTTTAGCAGCCAGCTCACTAGTGCCGGGGTATGTCCCGAGACAATGTATGTTTCTTTTCTTGTGGACAGGACTATGTAATTATGTTTTTGTTATAAAATGTAATTTTATTTCTGCCATAATAGTTGATTAATTTTGTAACTTATTTCTTATTATTACTTAGAATTTCAATGCATAACTACAACACCGCATTAACTCTTTTCGAGCTTTCCAGCTCGTGGGTGACAGTGTAACATCCGAATGGTATCGGGTCTGACTCGATATCCGCATCTTAGGTCGTTACATCTTCCCTCCCCACCTCTCTCTCTTTGTGCATCCTTGACGGGATGGCTGTGCTGGAGGGGGAGATCCCCTCCGGCACCCCCTCCCCGCCGCTCTCTCTCTTTCCTTGTATCACTCTCTCCCACCCCCTCATTTTTTATCTGCACTGGCACCGGAGGGGAGACTCCCTCCTACACCCCTCCCGTCTCTCTCTCTTGTCTCTCTCTCCCTGCATCATTGGCGTGATGACTCTCTCTCTCTCTCTCTCATGTCCTCTCTCTCTCTACACTAGGGTAAAATTGTCCCTTCATGTGAATGTAACCCCAGTAGCACCGTGGCTTCAGTTAAAAGAATTTAAGGGTATATAGGCATATTCTATAAAGACAGGGGTATAGGGATATTTTTCAAAGAATATACATATTTTTTCCCTTCATGTGAATGTAACCCCAGTAGCACCGTGGCTTTAGTTAAAAGAACTTAAGGGTATATAGGCATATTCTATAAATACAGGGGTACATGGGTATTTTTCAAAGAATATACATATATTTTTTTTTGAAAAATATATATGAAAACAGCTCTTGCTTTTATGTGTATAACATTGAATATAAAAGTTAAGGAGTACATGAACAAAAAAAGTATATTTCTTTGAGTTTGAGACTATGGACGTGTTTGAGAATCCGTTGAGCAGAAATTCCAATCATTAGAATCTCCGATAATATTTTAACGTTACCGAATGTCCAGAGTTGTGTCTGAACTTCCGTGTTGTAAAAAATTCAACTGAAAAGAGTGAGTAGACACATGATCTCTCCCTTTCCCGAATCTTTCAAAATTGGGAAGGAGGAGCTCCGGGGAATTTTCAATAATGATAATTCACATGTTGTAAAGTGGCGAGTACGGTGGAGGGATTCTCCAAAGATCACCCAGGGCAGACGGGTTCTCAAATGCGTCCTATGTGTGACTTTAATAACATGTTATAATACGTTACTCGAGGTGGACTCTTGTGAGTTATTCTTTGATTTTTTTAGATTTGATATTTTATCTTTATTTTAGAGTTTAACTCATTTAATGTGAAAGATCAAAGAGTCGAATTAAATCAACCCTTGAATAAAGACGTTAATATTAATTGACTTCATGTAACATAACTCTACTATCAAATTCGGTTACGAGAGAATAATCAAAATAACTTATCCTATTTTATTCTTATTTTGTTATCAAAAGTCACCCCGAGTGAGCGAAGCCTTCTCCTCGGTATCCAGTGTGGGGTATGGCGTGGGAAACCAAAAACTCGGTTTTTTTTTTGGGGGGGGGGGCGGCAAAATAAATTTTAAAAAAGAAACATTTCTTTTCTGCGCTCCCACCAACCACCAACCGCCACCGCCAACGTAAGATTCGAGGCGAATACTGGAGCTCCCCTCCCACTGTTTGCCCGAGAAAGATAACGGAGGAGGTGCGATCGGAGGTAGGGCTCCCTCGGGTGGCGGGGGCGGGGGGTGGAGGAGCAGGAGGGGAAGTCATGGAAGGGGAGCAGGACTCCTCCCCTATGTCGGATTATTACGAGTTCGCCTATCAGTTGGAGGAGGAAGAGGCCGAAAGTGGAGGAGGAGGAGGGGGAGGAGGAGGAGGACAGCTCGGAGGGATGGGATCCAGTCTCAGCTTCAGGACCTGCTCCTCCGCTCCCTCCTCCCCCTGCTCCATTCGGTCACTGTCCATCGACTTCGGGGACTATCCCCCCATGTCCGAGTGGGAGGAGATCGCCTCTCGCCGCTGGTTGCGGGCATTGGACCCCCTCGACGCTGGGGAGAGTGACCACCCCTCGCCGTCGACGTCCGTCCCGGGGGAGGAGGAGCAGAAGAAGCCATCCCGCCGCTGGTTACTCCCGACCTTCCTCCGCCCCTGGTTGTCGGCGGACTCTGACGGTGGTGGTGGTGGTGGTGGTGAGTGGAGGAAGCAAAGGGACGACCACCTGCTGCGGTACCAGGACCTGGGCAGGTACGCCTTTGGGGACTTCTCCGTGGCGGTCGAACAGGCGAACAATGTGCTGGAGGACGAGTGCCAGATTGAATCCGGGCCGTTCGGGGCCTTCGTTGGCGTCTACGACGGGCACGGCGGGCCCGAGGCCGCCCGATACGTTTGCGACCATCTCTACCGTAACTTCCGAGGTCTGAATATCTCTCTCTCTCTCTCTGGTCACTTTTGCACCCGGGTCCCCCACTTTATTCTATCTTTTTTGGTTCTACTTTTGCTTCTTTTGCCCTCTTTATGTGGATGGATATAGAGTTATGGTATGTCGGTGAAGATCGTTTCCGAGTTCAGATACTTTTGGTGGATCTTGAATGACACGCCCAGCATAATTTGAGTTATGACTACAAATCTCGCTGCTAAGTTTCTATGGACTGATGTCCTTCCCCGTGGTTTTTTTTCTTTTACATTAAACTCTTGGAAGTAGTTCTTCTAGTTCTAGTTTTACTTATTTTTTCTTATCTCTCTTTCCTGGCACTCAGGATGCTGCCTTTTCTCCCACGTAACTTAATATAAGCCCAATTATTTCTTCCAAAGATCAGAAGAAGGAACTTCATGCCCTTTCAGGTTTGAACCTGGACAGGAATCTCTGTGATAATTAATTGCATCTGTTATTATTTTACTTCAGGAAGTTTTATTCCAAGGAAAAGCACTGTGGTTGGCTGGTTGCCATTGAGAAAAAGAATGTACTGTCTTTCATAAAAGGCAACAAAGACTTCTACTCATAAGTTGATTCCTTGGATGTGAACTGCTGCAAGGTTCCTTTTTGATGCACCTTTTTTGGCAAAACTTGAACGTAATTTCCTTGGAATTCTATTATTCTAAGCCTTTTCCCATTACCATCACTATCAGTTTTGTTAAAGCTTGTAAAAGTTGATCTTTTTCGTTTCTTTTCTTGAGGGCTTAGCTGTGCTGAATCTCCATTTCACGATCTTTTTATACTCCCCTTAAGGATGCATAACCGTGCTGATGGGTATAAATAAACACCTTTAAAACATGTTTAAGAATATTCATGAATCATATCGGCATAATCGATCTCCAAATGTTGGGTGGTCATGTCCACTCCATGCATAATACCTCTATTCAGGTTTTCTCTTGGTGCATCTCTCTACTGCATTTAAATAGTCAGTGCATAGTTGTTCAGTTATGATTATCCTGTGGAACTTTGTGTATAGCTTTGTGTTTCAGTAATTTGGTCTCTAATGTTACTATGTAGAGGAGGAAAGATGGTACAATAGTTACTGACCGGGGCTTTAATCTTATCTAGAGCTTTCTTCAGGTCCATTACATGTCACATCTGAAGCCATTGAAACAGCTTTTCTGCAAACAGATGAAGAGTTTATTGCCATGGTTGATCAGATGTGGAGCTTCAATCCAAATATAGCAAGCATTGGTTCATGTTGCCTTGTCGGTGTGATATGCCACCAGACATTATATGTGGCCAATCTTGGTGATTCACGGGTTGTTTTGGCGACCAAATCTGGTAACACAGGTAAAATTGCTGCCATTCAGTTGTCAACTGATCACAATGTCAACTTGAAGGCAGCAAGGGACGAGGTGATGTCACAAAACCCAGATGATCCACATATTGTTACTCTGAGACGTGGGGTTTGGAGAATAAAGGGCATTATTCAAGTATGTATCTCTTCCTCTATTGTTGGATTTTTTCCCCCCTTGGTGATTCTTTTTCATCATACTTTTTTTTCTTGGTGATTCTTTTTTCTCATCAGATGTGCTATTTCTGGATGATGCATCCTTGACACTTTCTAAAGTCTCAATATGGCCTTCATTTTTCACATGTTTTATTTTTCTTCTTAAAGTGTTTTGTGGTCTGTTGATATTAGAGTTTGGACACTTAGAGAGCATTCCAGCTCTATTTTACTATAAGTGCTTCTTTTATTTGGAATTTGCTCTCTCTCTCTCTCTCTCTCTCTCTCTTCAAAACAGACCTGATGGGGTTCTGACTATAAAAAAGAGGACAGACCGAGTATAAAAATGAGGGATAAATGCCATCTTTTTTTTAGGGATTTTTTGATATGAAAACCACCCATGTCGACTTTGGACTCAAATGAATCCAATGAGGGTTCCAACTTCCACCGTACTTCTCCTCAAACCAACCTGGTCGGTGTCTGGTTAAGAGAAGAAAATATATATCCTCTTTTGTGAGGAGTTCCATTAAATTTCACTTCAATGCTATCGGCCCCTCTCTCCTCCTCAAGCCCACCTGACGGGGTTTGAAGATATAATGGAGTCTCTTTCTCAATTTTTTAAAAATAAATTACAATATTCACATAATAAAAACAGTCCGATGAGCTATGAAATCTCATTGCCACCTCCTTTCATGGGAAAAGAACCTGATGGGGGTTTGAAAGAAAAAAGAGAGGAGAAATTTCTCTTTTATCAATGGTTTTTTATGATAGTTGCTTCAATACCCTCGTTCATATCTAGAAATAAGCCTGATAAGGGCTGTTTGCAAGCATGCAGACAAACACCCGACAGAGGGCTGTTTGCAATTATCCTCACAAAAGGCACCCTATGGCACTCTGGCCTCTTAAGGCCTATAGATACCCCGTCGCGGGTTTCATTCTGGGAAGCGCAAGGTTGGACATTTGGAGAACTCGTGGAGGTCTTTCTACTCAGGTGAGAGTACAATGGCCTTGGCCATGGCTCCTTATACTTAAATTGGTTCATGTGGCTTGAACCACATGGATGGATTTAGCCACATGGTTCAAACCAAGTGGCTTAACTACACCAATTGGACAATGGGGCTTGAACCACATGGCCTACATGATACAATTAACGCCTATGGTTGAACCATATGGCATATTTCATTCAATTGACCTATATGGCTCGAGCCATTTGGCTTATATGCCTCAATTGGTCAACGTGGGTTGGGCCATTGAGTGCAAATTCCCTGATCAATCCAATGTGGCTAGAACCATTGAGTTCATATAGCCTAATTGATTAAAATGGCTTAAACCTTTGGATCCATGTACCTTAGTTTACCTAATTGGCCTAGACTAGTGCCCAATTGGTCCAATCGATCAACATGTCATGGACCATTGGGCTACATGCATTCGTTAACCCAATTGGATTGGACCACTAAGTCCATTTAACCTAATTGGCCCATATGGCTCGGACCGCTTTGTCTTGGTAGCCTTAATTGGCTCAATTGACTAAGCCATTTCATATAATTAGGCTCAATTGACTGAGCCACCACTTGCAATTGGCTCAATTAATATGTAATTGGTTCAATTGACTGAACCATTTAATATCCTGAGGCTTAATCAGTCGGCATGACTTACCCATTGGATGTGGTGGGTTGATCTGTCCCAATGGTGAACTAAAAATGTGGTAGTTGAATTAGATGTTAGCCCATTTAATTAAGGGTATTTGGCTGCCCAGCAGATGCAATTAACACCAATCAGCGTCGGTGGGGAAAAGGTCTGACATACAAATCCATAAAGTCTGATTAACATATGCACCATTTTAGGGATTCACTCCAAATCCCAGAGTACAAATAGTCTCAGACTGAGATGTACACCCATCCGTATGTTCATATGTATTCTAATTTTATATTTTGAAGAGTGGGAAATATTTTCTATCTCCCATAGGATCCTATAGAGGCCATTGCATCAAAAGAGGTTCTGTACCTACCCGGAGGCGAGAGACATTTTATTGGGTTTTTTGCATGAAAACCATTGTTAGAGGTTAGTTTGCAAAAAAATCATTCCTAGAAATGCATTAGCAAGTATATCACCATGTGAATCTGAATTGTGCAAAAATGCCATTTTTTTTTTTTTGCACGCATATCACTTTTTTTAACCAACAACTTGCAAAAAAATCACGCTTGAATGGCATTTATGCACTATTTGAATTAACCCAGTGATATGTCTGCTAATGCATTTCTAGGAATAGTTTTTTTGCAAATTCACCTCTAACAATAGTTTTCATGCAAAAATCTCTATTTTATTATTTCTTCATCTTTTCAAGTCATACTTTCTAACCATTTATCTATTTTTTAGCTTGTTCTGTGGTTTGCCAAACATGGAATGGCTTATGGCAACTCGCATGATTGGACCCAAGATTTTAAGTTATAAATCGGATGATGATTTGCACAATGTCATGGTGATGCATACGTTACTTTGTTACTGAAGGTCTGAACCTCTGGTTTTATCATGAACAATTCAAATAAAAGGTTTGCCCCTAAGCATGCGTCACACAGGACACAACATTGTCTATTGATTTTTAGGGGTCTAAGTTAATGTCTTATGACTCCTTTTATAAGTTTGCTGGGTCAGTATCTGTTATAGAATTCTCTAACCTAGTTTTTTTGGCAGACACAATAACTAGGCTCCATCTTATATATTCTGACAGTGCAGTGATTTTGAATTGCCTGCATCATAATGGGAGTTGCTTCCTCTGGTGGCTCTCTCAGACGGCGGCTTAATTATGTCATTTTCTGCAAGATGGAATCAAGATACTTATTATTTTGCATAAATTGTGCATTGAGAGGCCAGCAGAAGCCCATTCAGACTAGTGCATCAAATTTGGCTTTCCCCCAAAATCTAGAATGCCACTTGCTATGCTGCAAGATATTGTTACTGCCATATGACTTGGGAATGTGTATCCTTTTATCTTTGTCTAATGAAGTTTTCTCAAAATCAGTTGTCATGGAGGATCCAAGATGCAATTGAGTTCCCTTTCTAGATGAAGATGATGTATCTGTTTAGGTTGTATTAGGCCTTGTTTTGATGGACCTAAACAAAGACTTTGTAAATTGAAGTTAAGTTTAGGGAAACTTTTCTTTCATGCTTAGCTTTTTTTGGTTTCTAGGAAGGTTTTCAGGTAGGATGCAAAAATGGATTGTGATGGATGATGTTGTTTTGGAAGAAGAAACGAGATGTAGCAATGTGGCAGCTGCTAAAGTTTGATGAAAATAAAAGTAAGTAAAATCTAAAGTCAAATGAAAAAGTAATTACTGTATTGGGGCATCTTTTTAGAGAATTGTGAAACATTTGTTAGAGAAACAATCATGTTTGGGCAGTTGAGTCACTCCAAACACAAGAAGTCCTTTGAGCTTTGTAAGTTGAGTTTTATAGTTTAAATGGCTGTAAACTTTTTCTAGTATACAGTCTCCACTCCATGAAAGGGCACTAATCTGGCTTAGGGCATCGGTATGGTTTATGATTGACACTGTTTTTTTCTTTTTGCACCCCCTGAGTGTATGATAGCACTCATGTTCTACTAGGAAAGAGAAGGTGTTGGTGGTAGGAAAACAACACTACAAATGCTGTGTTTTATGACTGTTTCATATCGGTGATGGACAGGAGGATGCATCCTTTGTTTCTGCTTCGGTCCTCTGTGATCCCTCACCTTGTACCCAACTTCCCTAACTCACCACTGGTTTGCAGGATCAGCTGATTATGATGTGATTCAATCGATTTGGATTAGTATTGGCCAATGCTGATTGGATATTCAGAGTTTGAGGGAAAAATTATGATCCCTCCTTTAATTTGAAGGACAAAGGAATTTTTTTGTCATTTGAATTGGCTATAATTGGTCCGAGATCGGCCGATCAGGGGCCAATTCAGAGCTGATTTTAATCCTGATCCTGATCAGATCGAGCCTAGACAATCCAAAGACCTTGTGACCCCCTGTAGATGTTCTGTTCAATGCACCTACAGTATCTTTCTGGAATCCAAAAGTCCATGGCCAGTCTTCCACATCAATCAACAACCTCAGAGAGATATGCTGTTTCTTGTAAAAATGAATGGCATTTCTTTCTTTTATGGTTGCTATGTGGGGGAACGCAACGATAGGTTCTTTAGGAGGGAGTCGAGAGCTGTAGAGTCGGTTGTCTCCTTTGTTTGTGTTAGAGTGAGGGAATGGGCTAAGCTCTTTTGTAGTGAATTTCCTCGACTCTTCTCTTTTTAGTTTGCTGGGGGGTTAGGGTGTTCCACACGGGCATTGTGTGGCCCTTTCTATAGGGATTTTGGGAGCTTTTTGATTATACTTGTATATCCCGATTTTTGTTTTACACAATAGTGGTACCACTCAATTAAAAAAAAAACCCCTAACAAAGGCCTTGGGCATGTCTGGCTGAATCCTTGGGGATGAGCTTTCCCTGACCAGTGTGGCATGTAAGGTACGCTTCCTTCCTTGCCATTGTTATTTTTAAGACATACCCTTGCTGAGGAGCATCATACTAAGACCTCATCAAAAATTGCACTTGCTGCCCTGCATAAGCTATGGAGGACCCCATTCTTTTGGACACAAATACTAGCATATTACCTGACCCACTTGGTTTTGCACCTGTTGGAATTTTCTATTAAATGAATCTTGGTTGTGGAATATGAGTTATCATTTGCTTATGAAATGTGACAATCAAGGATTCTCTGTGTCTTGCCATTGATTTTGTTTTCATTATTTTATCATATGGCTCCATTATTGCAATGAAATGATGCATGAACATGATGATTGATGGCTTGCGACATCGATTTGGGTCTTTGTCATTTTTTGTGATTTATTTCATTTGGAGTGACATCCCTTGGGAATAGATAGGAACTTTTGCCATTATAGATGGGGCCAGGAAGGATGAGATTGTGAGATTGGCCATCCAATCAAGGAAGTGGACTTCTCTGACATATCCAGCACTGAGTCCCTTCTCGATCTCTTCCTTTACTATGAGTCGGGATTCAAGATACTGAGGCTAATGCTTTTGCTTCACTAGGGTCTTGTTTAGATATACCCAGAGTCAGTGTGTGATGACCTTGGGATTAATGCCAGGCATGTTGGTCAATAACTAGGCAAAAGGCCTCCAAAAAGCCTTCAGCAGGTCCATTACCGGGGGCGAGAGCGTTGCACCGAGCTGCAGCTTCTTGGTTGGTTGTCACCAAGGTACAAGGACATCAGTCTTCCCTAGGGGAGTGCTTTGGTCACCATCTTCTCAGACTCAGATAAAGCTCATGCATTTGACCACCTTGCGTTTGGTGCATATAAGGGTATCAATTTTGGGCCTTGGACTAGTTCCTCGTGACCTCCCCCACCACAAACTTGGTCGTAAATATAAGTTTTGATGGCAGATCAGGGCAATCGCTGGGGCCTTCTTGATGGTGTTGCAGTCAAGTATTATGTAATTGGCAACTTCATCTTAACTACCACAAAGTTGGCCGAAATAGTGACTTATGTTGGATGGTCATTCAGAGCGATCGGCAAGGTGACTGCTCCTTTAATGTCTACAGGGGCACAGTTAAAGCCATATAAAAAGGCTGTGGTAAGGTCACAAGATAGAGGGGATGAGTTTCAACTAGAAAAAAAATCATAATATGAACCATGGTTTGCCATCTCTTACGAGATGTCCGAGATATCTCTCTCCAAAGGTTGCGAGAAACGAAGTCCGCGAGATCAAGATCTTCTCTCCCCCACCCCCTTGATTTCCTCCTCCATCTCTCCCTATCTCTCTCTACCTTGGCCCCGTTGAGCTCTCTCTCTCCCCAGTCTCTCTCTGTCTCTCTCCCCCCACGGACTCTCTGTCTCTCCCTTTGTGACACTCTCCCTTAGACTCTCTTACCCTCTCTCTATCTCTCTCTGTGTGTCTCCCACCCTCTCTCTCTCTCTCCCCGTTTCTCTCTCTCTCATCTCTCTCTCCCCCCGTCTCCCCATTCTCTCTGTCTGAGAGAGAGGGAGACAAAGAAGGGAGAAGACAGAGATACATGTACCATTTTTGATAATTTTTGATGTATTCTTCGCTTTGTGATTCATGTACCATTTTATGTATATATTAACATTGGTGCATCTGAATGGATTTATTATTGTTATCATTACTCTTTATTTTGTAAATTTGAATTGTCGATTATAAAAATATGTTTGTGAAATTGAGTGATTAGTAGAAAAAATAATTTTCTTAGAAACATGCCATACATTCTAAAATCACTGAACCCAATCTCTCGAGATTTTTCCGAGATCTCTGTGTAATCTCTTCTCTCTGACCCCCCCCGAGACGAAGTCAAGATCCGATATGACAAACCATGATAGGAACACTTCCCTTACCACTAGAATGCTCCTATATGATAATTTTTTATTACAGCCCCAACGACCAGGGCATCTTTGTGGGGGAGGGGCATCCTCTTAAGGTCGTAATCACAGAAACTGATGATTTCCTTGGACCTCGGCTAATTAGGCACCTTGATCACATTGGTTGACAACATAGTTGTCAAGTTTGTAAGGCAACATCTTTGAGTTCTCCTCTAGAAATACGTTTCTAGTTTCACTTGATTTTAAGTTGTAAATCATAAAAGAAACCATGTTTGTTAGCTGTAGAACTTTCACAATAGAATTAGTCCAATAACAAACTGTAAGCTGGATCCCTAGACCATTGGATAAATTCTAGGTCATGTTTGCAGCAACAACTGTTCATTGAAATTCCTGTTGGGCAAGTTGTTGATTTTGTAACCTTCTACTGGTTAGGATGGCAGTCTATTGATTTTATCATAATGTTGTTATAAAGTGATGAGGTGCCTTTTTCCTATATGATTCAGATTTCGAGATCTATTGGTGATGCATATATGAAACATGCTGAGTACAACAGGGAACCTCTCCATCCACGTTTCAGATTTCCCGGGCCGATGAACAAGCCTATCCTATCTGCCAAACCAACTATTATTTCTCATCCTCTTTGCCAAAATGATTCTTTTCTTATTTTTGCTTCCGATGGCCTCTGGGAGCAACTAAGCAATGAAGAAGCAGTAAACATTGTCCATAATCATCCTCATGGGGTAAGATTTCATCTTTAAACATTACAAATCCTGAAAATTGCATTGCACTAGAATTTTGTATTTTGGT
Organism: Amorphophallus konjac; assembly: GCA_022559845.1. Taxonomy (NCBI): domain Eukaryota; kingdom Viridiplantae; phylum Streptophyta; class Magnoliopsida; order Alismatales; family Araceae; genus Amorphophallus; species Amorphophallus konjac. Next base: position 2,279,427 of record CM040122.1, on the reverse strand, counting down.
TTGCACTGTCATTACTGTCTTCTCATAATTTAAACATGTAATTTAGCTTGTATTGGTTTAACTTTGGTGATGTTATTACTGATGCATGGCAGCAAACTGACAATGAATTACCACTTTGGCCCACTTTTTTAAAAAACCTCATTCTCTTCCTCGTTGTTTTGATTTTTAGTTTTTTTTACTGCTAAAACTTGAGTAAAAGCTTATATCTATATCCTGCTAAAGTAGGCAAGTTTGGATACCAAATGTGACATCATTGATGTTAAAGAGCTGAAAGTTTACCTTGGATCTCCCTCCTTTTGGCAGATTTCTGATTGTGTTTTTTTTTAAATATTGTTTTAACAAATATCGCATTGGGATATACTTGTCTTTACAAGATTGTTGTAATCTATCATTGTGTTGAACACCTAAACATTAAGAAGTGACTAAAAGATGGTCATAAATATGGCTACAAATGTTTACCATAATATAGGTGTGTTGGGATCCAAGCTTTCTAATGTGCTCCCTCTAAAACTGGCCACCCTTTACAGGGAAACCCTAAAGCTATGCATGGGGTGTTTTCACAGTACGGATAACAGAAGAGCAAATCTCTTTTCCCCAAAAGAAAGTGGCATGTACCACCGATTTGATTAAACAAAGATAGTACAATCAGCGGAGGAAAGGATCCATTCTTCCTCACAAAAATTACCAAGCTAAAAAATCATTCTATTAATGCAGTTGCATCTCCCTTTTCCATTCATTAATAGGCATATGTAAAAGAAATTTACACCATGAATAAATAAAAGAAACAGCCTGTTGAACCCCATAAAGTTCATAATTTCTGGTAATTATAGAAAATTTCAGAAATTAAAATGTCTTATGACCTGACTCGAAGCGATGTTCGACCATCGCCGTCATAGAGATGTTCATGAGCATTTCATCGAACACAACAAGAGCGGTACAAAGTCATGCGCACCCGTTTGAGAAAGTCAAGCTTTTTAGCTTTTGAAGGCTCATGGGTATTTTGTCAAATGGTTGGTGGGCGACCGAAACAGTGTAAGTCGCCGGTACCCTTCACACAAAATCAAGTGTCTTAGCCCTTTTTAAGGCGATTAGGCATTTCAGCAAACACCATGTGAGCGGTACAGTATGAAATCAAGCACACCCACTCAACGAAATCAAGCTTTCAGCTTCAAAAGGGACTCTCAGATATGTTGTCAAACACCTGGCAGGCGGCGTAAGGTCACGCAAATACTTAACAAAGGCCCATGCCAAGTCGAGTGACAAGTGGATATTCTCTCGAACACCTTATGGGCAATACCAAATTATATGCCTACGGGGTTAAAACTTATACAAGATTCAATTTTTTGGTGCCATCGGACTATTCCCACGGCATTAAACTAGAAGTCTCTTTACCCCGGAATCAACGGGCAGCAAGACGACGTCTAGAGAGCACAACAAACAAACAAAAGAGCTCCACATGCGTTTTGCTGCGAAAAAGGCTAGAAAAGGACAAAAAAATACAAGACTGCTGCCTTTTATAGCGTTGACGGGAGTCCACAAAGAAGGGGGGGAGGGGAGCCGCCCCCTCCCTCTTCCCTCTCCTCTCCTTGCACCAGGGGACCCCCCTCGTCCGACTGTACTAGGGGGGGCTCCTCCCCAGTCCGCCTGCACCGGGGGGAGCCATGGATGGCAGTATCGGCCGAAACCGATACGTTTCGGCCGAAACCGGACGAAACGTATCGATTTCGGCCTATACCGAAACGGGCCTTGTCACTGTAGCAAGTCCGATACCAAAAAAAAAATATTTTTTTAATGGTTTCGGACCGAAACCGTCCGATTTCGGACCGAAATCGACCGAAACCGGACCTGCTCAATACAATTTTTTGCCTTTTCTAACTGTTTTGAACCGGTTTCGGCCGAAACCGAAACCGATGCCGAAACCGATACGTATCGGTTTCGGTACCGGCCGAAACCGATACTGACATCCTTGGGGGGAGCCCCCCTGTCCTCCTGCACCGGGGTAACCCCCCCCCCGGTCCGTTTGCACCTGTCGGGGGGGAGCCCTCCCGGGTCTCTCCGCCTGTGCACACCAGTTCCGAAGGAACTGTAGCTACATCTTTTTTCAATTCCATTCAAGAGTTCTACCAATGTTACGAGCTTCCGGAATCCAATGGGATCTTCGTAAAGTTGATCAATAACGCACCCGGGGCAGGCTCCCCCACTTCTTCTTTCTACTGCACCACTGGGGTTGGTCTAGAACGGGGAGAGGAAGAGACGGGGGGTTACCTCCACCACGGTTCCACCGGGGGGATCTCTTCCTTGGCCTCCTCCACCGCCTATAAAAGGCAAAGGTCTTCTTTTCAAAAAAAAAAAAAACTCGAAGGAGAGAGCTTTGATGCAACTTGTGGAAGAAGAGGTGAGAGGAGGGGGTGCTCTCTTCCTTAGTCAAGTTATGTTAAAAATTGTGAAAGGCCCTCATATTATGGTTATTTATAAAAATACCCGCATGTGAGGGAGAGTGTATGTTATTCACTATGGGCGATGAAGATACAAAAAGGGCCAGGAACTTATGGTTATGGGATTTTTTTTATGTATCATGTGGAAGAAAGCCGCAAAAGAGCAGAAATTGCAATTGTACCCTGAAAGATTGCGAAATTGTGCAACTGTCTGTGAACGTCCGGGAAAGCTACCGAACACGATTGGGGTTGCCAGGTATCCGAACCTGGCATGGTTGGCGACGACTTGAGGTTCGTATGTTACGGCTGTCATCGTTCTGTTGTTGTTGTTGTTGATGTTGCTACTTGGCGCGAGCGAAAGGATGTGCAAATTCACAAGTGTGCACGCAGACGTGCAGACATATGCCCTCCTCTTCCCGTCCTGTAAGAGGAACATGGGCAATCAGAACTTTAAAGAAGGTTTTAAACTTCTTTGACAAGAAGAAGAAAGGTGGGAAAGGTCCCACCAGGCGTGCCAGTCTATTGATCGCGGAATATTTTTCATTCGAAGGATTGGTTTCATAAATTTCTACCGAGTCTTTTAGAGAGAAAAAAAAGAAAATTTATGAACATGCACAGTCAGGGGCTGAATAGATAGCATGTGCATGGTTTATTCCGTGGGTGCGCATCGTATCAGACGATTTGGGTTCGAGTGTTGGATCTTTCCTCACTGACCGCAATTAGTGTTGATTTACATCGGCATAATGTTCGAGCACCCTTGTTTACATGTCAAAGAAATCCGAAGGTATTTCACAAGAGTTCTGAGGTCGAGGGCAAGCTTGCTTGCAGGGCTTAAGGCTAATGCTCACTCACCACCAAAATGTTAATGGGATTAAGGTGTCATCGAAGGCCGTTAGATTAGGCAAGAAACCCTGCGATTTGGGGATGTCATTGCAATTTTGCAAGAGCCGTATGCATTTTTAAAGTGTCGGGAGGTTTTCTAGACTCCAGGGGTGTTCAGGTAATTTCTGGTTCCCAAGGGTATTTTGGTAATTCTACCAGGCCAGGGGCGTTATACAATTTCGCGACTGGGTGGGTGGGTGGCTGGTCATCCTCTCGGTCTTCCAAGTGACACTCGGGTGATTTCTAGAAGGTTTGGAGGTCGTTGGGTCATTTTTGAGTTCTAGGGTATTTTAGTAATTTTCTCTCTAGACACTATGGCTAGGGTTTAGCAGCACCCGGGCGTGAATGCAGCCGGGCAGCCCCCATGAGTATTGGAATAAGTTTGCGGTTAGAAGTGCGCACATGACCATCTCTCTTGAGGTAGGGACATATACACAATTTCGCTGGCATCCAATATTTGTACACAATCACATGAATGTACACAACATAGTTGATGTATCGACAATTTGTGTGAGTACAAAGGAGTGGTCGGCAGATTGTCGACTATACAATAGATTCCCGTGCATACGCGGGATGTAAGGGGGGCATAGCTGCCATTTAAAAAACTTGCAGGATATAACTACAGTTGCAGGACTTTATGTGTTGTCTTGCAATTTTGGGAAGGGCATAGGAAACATTCATACAGAGCCACTAACGGCATAAATGCAAAACCCAGGGCACTTATATATTTAATACTCGTGGACGGCTGCACAGAAGAACATATAGCCACTAGGGGCATAAGTACAAGGCCGTGGGTATTTATATTTTCATACTCCGAAATGTGCCGAACAAAGAACAAGTCTTCTTCTCCCGCGCAGTGTTGTCTTCTCTCGTAGTGCGTCGTTTTTTTTTCCTTGGACTCGGGAGGTATTTATAGAAGGTAGGGAACCCATCTTGACAAAAAGAGGGGTTTTTCGACCCCACCTGGACAAAAGGAGTGTATTTTGAACCCCATCTTGACATAAAAGATCAATTTTGGACCGCAGGTTGTCAAGGTGGGTCCTCCATTTTTTTGTTGTCTTTTTTTAGGGATAAAAAAGGGTCGGCTTGATAGGGTTCATTGGACCTGGGCGCAATCCCAGGGGGTCCATTGGACCTCTGTGGACGCTTGGCGGGGGCAACAGACCGAGGTCTGTTGGGGTCCAGCGGGGTCTACTAGACCCCGCGCGGGCCCAGCGGGGTCGGCCGACCCCCATCGTTGATGGGTTGGCCCTGCTGGGTCTCAGCGGGGTCCCGGATCTGCGGGACTCTCCCAGTGTTGTCGAAACCCCAGGCCGGGCTCCCTTTTGTCCTCTTGAACTCCGATTTTGGTCCCTTTTTGCCTTTGCTCGCAACGGGTGTTGGAAGTAAAATTTTTTGTCTACAGAAACAAATCACCCAGGGATAATCCTCCATCCTTTCTTCAAGCAGGAAGTCACAACATGTGGGGTGAACTATTACTTAAGCTCACCACTACAGAAAAGGGTGACTAAAACTCTCCGGGGAGGCTTTGAAGGGGGTGACTGAACCACCCATATGTAATAACCTGCTATCCGGGGTGACCCAGCCTGCCAGCAACCTATCTGGTTGGCCCGCCTAGTCTACCAACAACTTGTTTAGGTGGCCCAGTAGGCTCGGGGTGAGCAACCTGTCCGGGGTGAACCTGTAGGACCTTGTTGACGATACATAATTTATGGATATGTTAAATACTTACACGGAGAATTGACAAAAATGGTCAATATCTCGTCTAACAGGTCAATTTGAGATCAAAGATCAGAAAATCAGAAGAGCCAAACTCGAAACAGCCAATTATGAACAGTAAGAACAGAAGGGAGGGGTGAGGAGCCCTCTTATAAGGGCGGTAGGATCCACCTGAAGCAAATGGGGGCGCTCGCCACCCCGAGGTGGTCCAGATGGGGTCGGCCAATGCCCCCACTTGGACAAAGTGGCCAAAGGAGTGCCCTACCCACCTTGAGGAAAAAATCAAAAGAGCGCCCCCCCCCCCCCCCCCCTTGAGGAAAAAATCAAAAGTGCGCCCCCCACCTTGAAGAAAAAATAAAAAAAGTGCCCTACCCACCGTGAGCCAAAACTCAATCGAACGCCCACTGCCCACCCTGAGCCAAAACTCAATCGAGCACTTCCTACCCTGAGCCAAAACTCAATTGAGCACCCTACTCTGAGCCAAAACAAAAATGAACGCCCACTACCCCATCCCGAGCCAAAATCGAATCCAGCGCCCCCCATCTCGAGCCAAAATCAAATCCAACGCCCCTGCCACCCTGAGCAATACCCCGTTCCAGCGCCATAACCATTTGCACTCGATCCTGCAGTTGGACCAATTAGGGGCACCCAACGCCTCTACCCTGGCGAACTGGGGGCGGTGGTGGAGGTAAGGCAGACCAAGTGGCGTCGCTCAACGCCCTTAGGTGATCCTCTTGGACCCTTTTACCGCGCGTAACCTCTCTTACCCATCGCCTATAAATACAGGGGGTGGGAGCATGAACAAGCAACATAGATAGATAGACAGACGGACACACTGACCAACGAAGGAGCACCTGAGGAGTTCTGATGTGAGTTTTGATTTTTCTACATCTCTTTGGGTATTGCTGCTGCCTCATCGCTGTTGCTGTCGATGATTATATTTATTTTGAAGAATACATTCATATTTTGTAATTAAAGGGATTGTACCCCCGAGTGTTGTCGGCCAGATGCCCCAGTGACATATCTTTCTGAGAAAAGAAGCCTAGTCATGAAGAAGAATTCCATTCTCTGGCCAGTTTCATTTCTATAAGAAGAGGCCCCCGATCAACCTCTCTGTGTCCGGTCTAAACGTGACTTTGGTCAATTTTCATTTAATATTGTCAGTGGCTTAGACTTTGGTCAATTCTCACTTAATTTTTTTAGCGGGTCCAGTCCAGTTTCCACTATTGCTCAGTCTAGTCCAGTTTACACAAGTACTCAGTTCAGTCCGGCTTACACAACTGCTCAATTCAGTTTACACGACTGTTCATATCCGGCCATTCTAGTCTATGCAGCTATCTAGCTGCTCCAGTTTATCCAGTCTTTGTAGCTAGCTGCTCTAGTTTATCTGCCTCGGTTTATCTGGTTCCCCTAGTTTACACAATTGCCCGAGTTGATACAGTTGTTTTCATCCCTAGCTCATAGCTCGTACAGTCAATCAGCTGCTCCAGTTCATACAAATACCCGACTGCCCCAGTTTACCCAGTCCCAGTTTATACAACTGTCCCAGTTTATACGGTTGTTTTCTGTTCCAGTTTGCCTAACTACACTCATTTCCTATTGATGGATTACTCTGATTGGGTAGTTATCCCAGTGAAAATCAGTCGTCTCATTAAAACTCTACGTTTAGCTATGGCTTGGGCCATAATTCCTCCCGATGTTTACTTTATCCTAGCCATATCACATTGCTGACCTAAATTCTGTTTTGCTTCAAGTCAGTTATGATCCGGACGTCTTTTATCTCCTAGACTCCATTCTTGCTCCGGATCAGTTACATCCCGGTCGCTCCTCTTGCAGCTGCGGTCGTGCCATTCTCTATCTGCAAGCCTTAGCAATGGCACAGTGCCATGTCCCACCACATGGGCATAACTGTTGTCCCAGCATGCGGCACTTTTAGCCTTGCAATTATCCCCGTGTGTGGGCACATCCAACGGTTCCCTGCACACCCATTCAACCCCAGATGTGTTGCATTAAGGGGTGGCACTCCCGGGATGTATCCCCGCTCGGGAGACGTGTAGTTCTAGCATGCCGTCCCCGAGCACATTCATGTCGGCGCGCTGGTGTTCCAAGGCCCAACCCGGGTCCTTACACAATCAATTGAACACCAGTAGTGCTGCATCCAAGGCTGACATCTTCCCAGCATATCGTCCCGCCAAGGACGTTACGATAGCGCAGTCAAGTTCTTTTCTAGTGCAATGACCCGAGGACTGTCACTCTCGACGGACTTGTCCCGTGGCTTGCATATACGGTAAGGAAAAATTCCTGTATCTCTGTAAATGCCTTTCATGGCTTGTTATCAATGAAATGTGGATGACTGCATATTTTTATTCCCACTTTCATGATATTGATGTTATATGGACAACGTGAATACGACTCCTCCTTTATCACGGTCGTTCCGTTGTGTCATCTCCTTTTGTTGACGAAAGAAACAAGGTGTTCGGATTCGTTACGATGTAGATAAGCAGTAATCGCTTGCGGTCGGTGGGGATCTCGTCCAGTACTCGACCCCTTATATCGTCTGATACATTCGTACGCGCGGGTGTCTCTCCTTCCCTCTTTTTCTCGACCGAGGCCCTTGATGTTTGCGTCGTCGGTTAGCGTGGAATTTCATTATGGGCCCTTGTCACATCTTCTTCGGGAACCCCGCAAAGCGAATGGAGAGTTATGGGTGGGTGTTAGATCATTTGTTCCCATATTTCTTTCCCACGTCGTCCCGAAAAAGTGCGAAAGAAAGAAGAAGAGAGAGGACTCCAAAAAAAAAAACACATCAACCCCCAAAAAACAAAACGAAGAAACCGACCTATATGGGGTGATGTCCGGGGTGTACCTGTAGGACCTGTATGGGGGTGAACAGGCCAGCAACCTGTTTGGGGTGAACAACCCGTCCATGGTGAACCATGACCCAAGCCAGCAACCTGTCCGGGGTGAAGGTTAGTTTTTCCCAGAGGAGACTCATCCGGGATGGAAGAGTGGTCACCCCACTTTTTTACCCGGGGGGGGGTCCGATCACCTCCTTGGCCAATGGTGACTATAAGGCGATTGCCACCTCCTTCCTCATTTAATATGTTGGCTTCATGGCAGAAAGTAGCCCACTGAATGGGCCAACAGGGGTTCGGGGGGGCCCACATCAGGCTCTCCGTGGTCAAATGAGCCCGGTGGGGACCTGCCCGAGGTCAAGTGACCCCGGCCAGACCTGTCCGGGGTCGGTTGACCCCGGATAGGTCTGCTTGGGGTCAATTGACCCCGGGGCTGTCCAACCCACCCGGGGTCACTTGACTGCAGTGCGGTTGGACCCCGCCCGGGGTCAATCAACCCCACTGCCCTGCTCTCTCTCTCGGAACAAAAAATGGGACCCTCCTGGGGTCATTTTCATCCCGTCCACCCCGTATGGGTTAAATCAAGTCCGATGACCCTCCAATTTCTATAAATAGACCCTGGAGTCTAGATATATATATATATATATATATATACCTACACAGACGGAAGAAACCGAGCTACTGCGAGAAGGAGCTATGTTCGTTGTTTGACCTACTAAGGGTGTGTTATACCCAGGGTCTTGTATTTATGCCCCTAGAGGGGTCTTGTATTTATGCCCCGGAAGGCTGTGTCTGTAATTTGCTACGCATTCTAGCGGGGGACCGATTATGTAATTTCTCCATATAATTGAAAATTACAAAAGTACTCTCTCTGGAATTACAAGGAGATCCAAAGTCATGTTATTTGTAGTTCTATCGTGCAACCTTTTGTAATTGGGGCTATGCCCTTATGTCTCGCGTCAGTCTGGAGACCTCATATGTACAGTCGACAACTCGCCGACAACCTTTGTACTCATACGAATCATAAATGCATTCAGTTGCTCCTTCATGTGCTGGTCGAGAAAAATTATAAGAGAAGCCCGATGCTCGGGAAATTGTGTATATGCCTCTTTCTTTGCGAATCAACACACATGCGTCTTCTATGAAGTCCATTGTTGCTCTTTTCACTTAGGGACCTTACTAGCTCAGTCTTGCACCTATCTGTCATCGTAGACCTTGGTCCCCTTGGGATCTAGTAAAATTACCAAAATACCTTAGTGACCTAGAAATGACCTAGGAGCCTTCAAAACCCGCCAGAAACTGCCTCAGTGCCCTCGAAAGTCGGAGATCTTTCCATACTCTCCCTCCAACCTACAAATTCTAGAAATATCCCTGGTCTGGTGAAATTATCAAAATATTCCTCAAAATATAAAATTATTAAAATACCCCTGGAGTTCAGAAAGTCTCCCAACACTCAAAAATCGCCTACGGCTTCTGCGAAATTGTAGTTATATCCTCCAATTACAAGGTTTCTTGCCCAACCTGGTGGCCTTCGACGAAATCGTAGTTTTTTAGGTGGTGAATGAGAGGTAACTGTGAGCCGTGCAAGTGAGATTGCCCTCAGCATCAGAACCTATGTAAAGTTGTTCGAACGTTAGGCCGATGTAAATCAACACTGACTGCGGTCAGTAGGGAGAGGTCCAGCACTCGAACCCAAATCGTCTGATACGATGCACACCCACGGAATAAACCCTGCACGGACTATTTATGTAGCCTCTCTATATGCAATCCTTATAATTTTCTTTTAAAAGAATATTTCGTGATGCCAACAACGGGACACGTGGAGAGGAGCACGGGAGGTCTTCAGCGTTTGTTTGTGCTTGTCTTGTGTCGTTGGCGACGAGGAAGGAGGCTCGTATCCGCTTGGACCACGTGATACACGGTGCTTGGTCTCTTCGTCGGATGCGTATAAGAATATTTTTCCATTTCTTTTTGTTGCGACGCCATTCATCTTTTCATATGATAGGGTTCTAAGATCCTCCCGGATAGAGATACCCCATAAAACGACGGTGTTGACTTTACACCGTGATTTGACCGTCGACTAACATGTATGAGATTGTCCAGAACTTAGTCGAGAAAATTAAAGGGTGCAACAAGCACCTTCGAAAAAAAAGTTATCCTCAAGTTTAGTACCATCCATATTGTTGCCAAGGCGATGAGGTGACCCAAGATGTTCACGGGGTCCTAAGTGCTTAGGCGACAAGGCGCCACCTAGGCAACAACTTGGCGTCTCTTTAAAAAATCCAAAATCTATATCCCTCGAATATACGAATCAAGAATAAAATATGTGAAAAATTTTCAGAGAATTAAATTGCTTGTAGAAATTACACTAATTAAATTGCATTAAAAATTTCATAAAATTAGATTTCATAAAAAATCAGAAATCAATGCAGAAAATTTCAGAAAATACAATAGCACACACAGAGAGAGAGAGAGAGAGGCACACATACTGGAGCTGGTGGACCACGATGGATTGGCGAAGTTCGCTGCTCCGGTGCGGAGGACATCGCGGACAGTGCACCCCCAGCATAAGATGGCAGCTCTGGCCGGGGATGAGGGTGGCTTCAATGGCAGAGGACGGTAATGGACGGTGGAGGACTATTGCGCGTGGTGGACGGCGGCCACGGCATGGCACAAACCCTAGGATTGGAAGACGGGTGAGGGAATGGCCGTATGGGAATAGGGGGTTTTGCAGGGGTTATTTATATTGGATGCGGGTCGGATCTGACTGGTCGCGGGTTGCTTGGGCCTGGGCCAAAGCGACTAGGCGGGCGTCTTGGCACCTACCTTGGTCGCCTTTTCAATGTGAAGCAAGCCAAGGCGATCCGGCGCCTTGTCGCCAAGGCGGCATGGCACCATCTGACCCTAGATCATTCTCTCTATGCAAACACATTGTGCTTGTGCTACATAACACAGATGAAGTGAGAACATGCTGGATCATTTTCAGTTAACCATGCACATTGTTTCAGGTAAACACTAAACAACTTTAGAAGATTTTTTTTTAGGTAAAATGAACTATTAAACTGTCATCCATGTGCAGATAGATATTATGACATGCGATTTTTCTTTTTGTCCTAATTGCTTTGTGGTGGCATTTTTGTTTTTAACATGGTGGGATTCTGCTTCTATTTTGTCATTTTGGGAGTTGACAGGCATGTTACCGAAACTTCACTGGGTCTACTTGACCTCTGATTGATGAGATGGTGCTTTAGGCTTTTTTACTAGCATACCTTAAATATTTTGTTATCAAAATGCCAGTGTTGAAATAGTTTTTAGCAAAATAGAATATTTTCGACCTAAGACCTGTTATTGGAACACAGATTCTAGTCTTTTAATAGAAACCGTTTTTGAAAAATATAACTGTACACCTTCATGCAGAAAGCATTCTTGTGCAGCATGCCGCCTCTTGAAGGCGTGCTTCAGAAATATGCCTTCAAGAAGAGACATGATGCAAGAGAGTGCCTTTCATCTCGTGCCTCTTCTTCTTTGCCCATGATTTAATAATATATAATCACTTGGCCCTGCCTAGTCTCGATGCCTCATTAAGCTCATATTATTTTGGTCCGAGTGTTTACAAATTTCGAGCAATCTTTCTAGTATTTCTCTTAAATAGGACTTTTTCTACACAATTATGACAATTCTGCTTTTAGGGAAGTCCCACCATAGGATAAATTTTCTACGAATCCTGCCACCTGTGGGGAGTACTTGGGCATAGGCCCTGACGAATCCATGAGTTGAATCCCTCCTCTTGCACAACCAGAAGAGCTTGGATTTTAACTGATAGCCTTCTTAAAGAAAAAGAGATGAGATGCTAAGCTGAATTGAATTCGGAAATTTTTAGGTCTCAAATTCTAAACATCACAACAAAGTTTCTAGCTAGCTTATTTGAAATTTTAACGTATAAAATGTAAGATTCTGGAAGGGTATATAAGAAAATATACAATATTTTAATGATATATATGTGTCATTGTTTTAATTATGAGGAGATTAAACAAAGGTAGTTAATCTTTTTCTTGTCTTAATTCACCTAAAATTAAATTAGACAAATGTTAGTAGTGTATATATGATGAAATACAGTTTATTATGAAGGTATATGTGACAATTAATAATAATGAGTTTGATATATAGAACTTGAGTACCCTTTTACAACCTTATTATTTATCCGTGGTCACCGTGAAATTGGTGATTTAAGTAATACTCACACATCTAAATCTATACCCAAGTGTTCCTCGCAGGGGGCAAGATGTGTAGTAAATTTATTTCCTGTGGTGGGACTTTCGGATCCAGAATAGGTGCCCATGTAAGCAGAAATGCCGTGATTGTGCGGGAACAAAACCCCTATTTAAGATAGTGCTCTAGAGATTGTTTGAAAATTGAAGATACTCTGACCAAAAATCACGTAAGCTTAATGAGACTAGGCGGGATTAAGTGATTATATATTATTAAATCATGAGAAATAAACAGAAGCGATACCCGTTGAAAGGTGCTCTCAAGGTGTGTTGTTGAAACACGCTTTCAAGAGGGGGCATGCTGCTCAAGAACGCCTCCCCATGAATATGTAAAGTAGTGCGTTTGAAAATCAGTTCCTATTAAAAGATCAGAATCCATGTTCTGATAACATGCCTTGGGTCAAGAGTACGTTATTTTGTTAAAAAGTTTTTCAGCAATTGTATTTTGATATTTTTTTTGAAAAGTATGCTATTTCTTTGAAAAAACATCCGGTGCCTTATGGCTAGGATATTCCTAGATGAACAAAAAATTAAAGTTTTTGTTGTCGGTCTTCTCCAAAGTTCATTTCATGACACTTAAGTATCCTGGATTTTCCCCGCAGGGAGCTGCCAAAAGGCTCATAAAAGCTGCTCTTCGACGAGCAACCGCAAAGCTGGACATGAGATACTCAGATTTGCTACGGATCGACAGGGGAGTTCGAAGGCACTTCCACGATGATATGACAGTTATTGTTTTATTTTTAAATTATGACCTCATTTCACAGCCCTCGGCTCGTGTTCCTTCTTTGTTTGTTAGAAGTGGATTCGGGGTCTGATAATTGTGGCCTCAATTGCACAAGGAAAATCTCGCCCCTAATAAGTGAGTGACGATGTGCAAGGATTGTCTCGAGTAGAAGGGGGAAAATTGGTGTGGTTGCAGTGACTCATTTGTGTGCTACACTTCTCGCATGGCCTGATAGATTTCATGAAGCATCATTCTAATTCTTTGGTGATGGCAACCCTAAAGAGGTTTTAAGTAATGGGGGTACGAAGAGCAAAATAAATAGCACCTCATTCTTATGAAGTATAGTGTCAAGCTTTTTGGCATGAAAGCCAAAATGGAAAAATCATGAAAACCAATGTTTGCCAGTGTTGGGAATCGCTATTTTTGAATTGCATTGTTTCCTAGCAAAATCAGATACCGTTCCAAATGGAAACCGCTGCTCCACATATTCTTTTTTTTTGATTTTAATGAAGATTTTTTTTTTTTTTGGAATCAAGAGAGTTCATTCATTTCACATTAGTAACAGGATAAAGGGGGACAAAGATCAAATCACATAGAAACAATCCTCTCTGACCTTTGAATACAACAGCCCATCGAGCTACATAAGATGAAAATAGAGAGACAACAACAACAACCAGAGGGCGGGGGACTCTTGACGACGATGGGGCAACTGACGAATGGAAGGTGATTGATATTATCTTCGAGGAGCGCAAGGCTTCCAGATCGCTTAAACATATAGCGGCGTGTAAAAGATACTCGGGAGACAAGCATCCGAGGGGTGCTTGGGAATAAGTGCAGCATCTCTGAGCTCTGGATGAACCGAGGGATACTTGTCATCTGCAAGTGCGACCAGCTGGCCTCTTCTCCGTCCGGGGAACCACACGAGTGCCGAAGGACCCGGGGGGACAAAAGGGTTTGGTAAAGGGAGAAAGAGGGAGGGGCACCGGAGGGGGGGAAATAAGGGGGGAGGGAGGGCGGAGAAGGAGGGACGCCGGAGGAGGAGAATGGGGGAGGGCGGAGGGAGGGCGAGAGGGGATGGGGGAGAAGTGGGCCAAGGGATCGGAGGTGGGCGGGGAGTGGGGGGCGGGAAGGAGCGACGAGGGGAGAGGGGACGCCTGAGAGGGGATTCGGGAGGGGAGGGGGGGGGAAGAGGGTGACCGGGGAGAGGATTAACACAGAAGAGGAGGCTTTGGGAAGCGGCAGGAGAGGGAGGGGGGAAAGGGCGGCGGAGGGGGGGTGACCCGAGGGAGGAGAATGGGACGCCGGGGCAGGGGAAGGCAGTGGGTCGGAGGGGGGGAGAACAACGCTGGAGGGGCGAAGGGGACAGGTGGGAGTGGGGGGGAGGGGGGGCGCCGGGGAGGGGGGTTTTGATTGGGGGAGGGGGGAGACAGAAGGCGGCCGGAGGAGGGGGAACAACGCTGGAGGGGGGGAGGGATGTGACGGGAGGGGGAGGGAGGGGGGACGCCGGCGGAGAGGAATGGCCCGGGTAGGGAGGGCGGGAGGATGGGGGAAAGAGGACGGAGTATACCGAGGGCGGTGCGGGAGGGGGGGGACAACACGGGAAGGTGGATGGAGAGGAGAAGGAGGGCGGGGTAAGGATGGCCGGAGAGCACGTGCGGGGGGAAGAAGGGCTAGAGGGAGGAGGGAGGGATCCAGAGGAGATCGGAGGGGTTCCGATCTCCCTGAGATTCCTGGTAGGGTTTGGAAACCCACCTGACAAAAGCCCAATGGTCGCCCCCGGAGAGACGGACCTGGTGATGAAACCTCCAAAAGAGGAGAAGGAGGGGGAGGGGGGGAGTCCCCGGCGGGAGCTCCTCCCCTCCCGACGTTACGCGAGGAAGTTCGCGACTGGAAGGGGCGACGCTTGGCGCGTAGCGAAAACCCCCCGTGAGGATGTGATTTTAATGAAGATTAGGCCCCAACATATTATGCTATAGATTTTGTTGACCGTGTAACAATGCACTAAGAACTAAGTGTGAGGGTTACCGTGAAGGTGGAAGTGGAACAATGACCCATGTGGAGATGAGTGGAGAAGGTTATCAATGTTTCTCCGACCAACTCTATGCGCAAAGACCACAGGCACGAAGGTGATGCCCTCAAGAGGAAGTAGCTGAGATAGGAGGAAGAACAGGAGATGCAACCTCCTATTATGGGAACGCAACTCAGAGAGAGAGAGAGAGAGAATATGGGGCAACATGGGTTCTCATGGGATAGGGGTTTGCCATGCACAGGTCTCCCACATATATGAGTAGGAAACTTGGAGGGGCAATCCCCAGAAGGCAGGGAATCTAGTCTTTCGTCCACACCTCCGAGTCCTATTCCATGTGATTTGCAATGTTCATACATTCCAATAGCATGATTTTCAAAAATTCACATCAAGTGTAGAATGGCATAAGATGTTTATTTGAAAATGAATTCTAAAATTATTCATGTCTTCGATATAAACACATTAATTTTGAAAATATGACCTTAAGTAGTCACCATTCCACAAAATAATGACAATTTTCCCAAGAAGTTGTCCCAACGGACATATCATCACATCGTTGTTGTTTCTGTCATCTGGTGCTGCATGTCTCTACTCCAAGAGGCCACAAGAAAGATGGTATGTCGCATTGATGTAATGCATTAATTTGTAGACGTACGTGGAACAGGATCATCTAGAGATGACTTCGAGGAGGACTCGTTGGGGAGGATCAGAGGGGACAGGGCAGGACCAATCCACTGTGATATAAAAAACACCACGAAATTGGCTTTGATCTTGTGTAGATCGCATGTCAATAGGATCTTGGCGGGCCGATCCATCTACACGTCTTTTATTGTTCTATCTTGAGTTACTCCATATATTATTTTACGTAAAATAAATAGTGAATTTATTTTTGTCTTTTGTTGAATATTTTTCACATATCGATAGATAACTTGATAAGCCCATGATTTTTTACATAAATATCCCTCTAAATATCGGTTATGTCAAATATACCCCTCATTTGAGTATATTATCAAAAATATCCTCTATTTAATCTTAAATGTTGCAACTATGCCCCTGTAGTTTACTGACGTCGACGGGAGGTGAATATTCCATGGAATATCCTATCTATCGTCATTAATTACAGTGAAATAAGAGATATATTTGGCATAACCGATATTTAGAGAGGTATTTATGTAAAAAATCTAAATAATTTTACTGCTTAACTCATGTTTAACTCAAGTTAAATCAATGAAGGTTACGGTAGGGACATAGTTGCAACATTTAAGATTAAATAGAGGATATTTTTGATAATATGTTCAAATAAGAGGTATATTTGACATAATCGATATTTAGAGGGGTATTTATGTATAAAACCCTTTTTTATTATAAATTGGGTCAGCTTTTGCAGTTTCTTTTTCCTGCAATACCTCAATGCGACATGAATGTGACAGGGATTCTGGAATCATCTTTTTTGCGTGGGCTGAAAATGAACACTAACTTTTGACTTTTTGAGCCCATAGTGTTGGGTGGGTCTCAGAACCGTACATATGACTCTAATCCAATACAACTTTATCACTTATTTGGGGGAGGGACGTTCCAATCATTGTAATCTCCACCACCTCCCATAATCTTTGTCACAAGATTCTCCAAAAATAGATTATAGGAGGAGAGAGTAAAAATGGTGTAGTTTGAAAATCTTCAAAAAAACACCCATGATCATCTTTTTGAGGAACAGTGGAACATGGGGGAAAAAATCCATAATCCCAAAACCTTTTCAAGCGCCCCCTTGAATTCCTTCTTGTCTGATCTTAGAATCTAATAAGTGTTGGTCTACTATGTTATCCTTCTTGTCACAAGTTCCTGCTGTTTGAAGATACAAGGTAAATCATTATTTCAGTCTTTACCAAGTACCCCGAGGGCATAAGGTCTCGACAGCATCTTTTCACTTTCACGGTGATGCCATCCAGTTTTCTTGGGCAGAATTGTTGGAAGGATTGGATTAATGTCGCTTTGGCATGGGTTGAAGACTCGAAGGCATGTGGCTTTAAGAGAATTGAAGCAAACAGGGCCTCTTCTTGATTACCAACACCAGTTCGAGCGCTTATGTAATCTTGCTCGTGGAGTTCTTGACAAAACCTCTCTTGGGAACCTTTCTTGGAGGGTTAAGAGAAGATTTAGATTTGGAGGTCAGATCCTTCAAACCAGCTACTGTGTTAGAAGCAGTTGTGATGGCTCAACTACAGGAGCCTAAAATGCCATTAATTAAACGTATCCTTTTAGATCTACCTAATTATCGCAATCAATTTCGCCCCTCCCTAAACCCAACCCTCCACCGGTGAACCTGAGTCACTTGGAAGATGTCAAATTTTATTAGATTGGGCCATCCAACTCAAAATCTTAAGGTGTTGAGTGGAGAGGACATCACAATTATAATCACATTATATTTTTAGTCTGTTTCCAACACGAGACTATTCTCTAACACGTCCTCTCACGTGCAGACCGATTTTTAGACTCTGTCACGTGGACCATGACAAATATGGGGTATGCAGCCCAGATCATAACCATAGACTCTGATAGCATGTTGATATCCACAGAAGATGTTGAAGAGGTCGCTACCTTAACGGACACTATGTTGATACCAGAAGTTTCTTACCAAGATGTTAATGGCATGCTCTTAGCTGATGCCGCGAGAGTTTCAGCATTGCTGCAACGGGTTCCAGTTGCTGTTTAATTTGGTGGATTCAGGTTAGCAGTAGCGCACACAATTAATTTCCCAGACACATTAGTCGAGGCGAATGTTCCTCACATGGAATCACTCCCAGACAGTGAAGCAAGTGCCAAAAGGTGGACAAGAGACACCCTGCCCGTGATGCAGCCTAGTTTTTCTGGCAATAAAAAAATGTGGTGAAAGGGACCAGGAGGCTTTTTATAGCCTAGTGGAGTCAATATGGTCTGAGGAACAGTACTTCTGCCACTGAATTAAGAGCTGTGTTACAGCAGGATTATTTCCCTTAGCCAACAGCTTAATTGCAAGGAAACCTGGCAGGGCCAACTGAAGATTCTGGCAATGAAGTACGCACAGGATGCATGATACATATATACCAGGCTTACCGTTTTGTGATTGGTACGGTGAGCAAGTGATCCTTGACGATTGAGGTTGTAGTTTCAATTGAGCCCAATCTCCCACAGAAAATTCTCTTTCAACTCGATGAGAACCCACCTGGCACCTGCATTCTTGAGCCTTGTTGAGATGAACTCTAAAAAGCTTTCCCAAAATCTGATCCGTGTGTGCTCTTTAGCGCACCTACTACATCCAGCTGCTGTGCACGGCACATACTGGAGGAAGTATCGGAGCTGGATATCCATGCCCATGCCCACTCCACTGGCATCACATTCTACCACATATTGATGAGTTAAAATATGGCAATGCTAATTAATACTGGTGCAGATGGTAAGAGGTAGCTACCATCTGACTTTTGAACTACAAAACAGGTTTGCTACCATCTGGCATTAAGGTGGCTGTGTGGCAGGTTTGCTTTCTTCAATGAAAGGAATGCAATGATCATATGATCAAACCGGTGGCAACCCTTGAGGATTATCATCCAAAAATATGGTGGAATTTCGCTTAATTAGAACATCGAGATCTGGTTGTATATATAGGGGCAGGCCCAGATTCTAGTGCTTCGGAAGTAGGTGCTGAATATATATAGGTGTATCATACATTAGAGTGCCCTGGTGAAGTGAGTCCCTTTCCTGAAATTAACTGCAGCTCTCTGGAGGTGGTAGGACTCCATGCAACATAACATTTTACCTTGATGTGTGAACTGCATGCATGCGTGCATGTAGTACGATCAAATAAACTTCCAGTAGTGAATTGTTCCCAATGTACAAAGCCGAGGAAGTGCCCAGAAACAACACCACAACCTCCTAAAATGGCAGAACATCAAGATCAAGTGATGATGAGGATAGGTCATTGAAAGATAAATTCACATGAGAACAGACGCCCTTCTACTGCCAATCGCTCTCCATTAGCTACCATAACTTTGAATGACGCTTGAGAAGTAAGCAGAAGCCGAGCTTTACGTACCGGTTTTGGTCTGGGAAATTAATTGTGTGCGCTACTGCTAACCTGAATCCACCAAATTAAACAGCAACTGGAACCCGTTGCAGCAATGCTAAAACTCTCGCGGCATCAGCTAAGAGCATGCCATTAACATCTTGGTAAGAAACTTCTGGTATCAACATAGTGTCCGTTAAGGTAGCGACCTCTTCGACATCTTCTCTGGTTTTGTGGATATCAACATGCTATCAGAGCCCATGGTTATGATCTGGGCCGCGTATCCCGTATTTGTCATGGTCCACGTGACAGAGTCTAAAAATCGGTCTGCACGTGAGGCGACGTGTTAGAGAATAGTCCCGTGTTAGAAACGGACTAAAAATATAATGTGATTATAATTGTGATGTCCTCTCCACTCAACACCTTAAGATTTTGAGTTGGATGACCCAATCTAATAAAAGTTGACATCTTCCAAGTGACTCAGGTTCACCGGTGGAGGGTTGGGTTTAGGGAGGGGCGAAATTGATTGTGATAATTAGGTAGATCTAAAAGGATACGTTTAATTAATCGCATTTTAGGCTCCTGTAGTTGAGCCATCACAACTGCTTCTAACACAGTAGCTGGTTTGATTTTCC
This sequence comes from Amorphophallus konjac, assembly GCA_022559845.1. Lineage (NCBI taxonomy): Eukaryota > Viridiplantae > Streptophyta > Magnoliopsida > Alismatales > Araceae > Amorphophallus > Amorphophallus konjac. The sequence goes on along the minus strand of CM040122.1, from coordinate 2,259,847 downwards.
CCATGCTTCTAAGACCGAATAATATTTCATGCAGTTGATTTTCCCCATGTGTGAGTGAATTTACACTGCCTCGTGGATAAAATTCCCCGTGCACAAAAGCACGTGTAAAACTATAAATAGTTCCTATTTTAGCGGAACTCTTATAAGGGTTAATGATGGCGATAACCTCACTTCGTTTTAAGGCTATCCATGATACATTCAATTTTCTCCTTTTTATCTTTCTAAAAATTTCTGAAAATATTAGAAATTAATAGTGAGTCTTTTGGGATCCAACACATACCTCCTACGGAAAATCCTTCGAAACCGAAGGTAACGGCAGGCAGCCCGTGCGCTCCGTTAATTTCACTTGCTCTCATGACATAATGCCATCACAACTTTAACCTTGATATATACTTTTGATGCTTGATATTATCTGTATTTATTGCATTGGCATTTGACGACTTTCTTCCTTCCCTTGCAGGCAATTATCATGCCTCGTGTTAGAGATAGTCGTACCTGTGGGTCAAAGGGGTGTGATAGTGAGACAACCCCTATTGTTTCCAAGAAGTTGATGCCTCCGCTGTGTCCTCCAAGAATTTCAACGAAGAATTTATTTTCCCCTGATCAGGGGTTGAGTGTGATTGCTTCGAGCCCACTCCCCGAGGATGGGTCTGGAGGTGGAGCTGTTGACTTGTCTCTATCTGTGAAGCGTAGAGGCTTCTACAAATATGAACGTCCCATGAGCTATCTGAAGCATTTCCCTTTAGACGAGTGTTTGTTCCCTTCAATCAGAATTTCATTTTTTTAGGATATGGGTGAAGACGATGTATGTTTGCCTGCAGAATGCATTCAACTTGAGAGGGTCATTTTGGTTGGACATGATAATATGTTCGGCTACTTGTGACACTTGTTATCTCAGCTTCTCTGTGGGTCTCGTGCGCCACACTCAGTTTCCTACCGCTACCCAATTGGGTTTCTTTGACTCTGAGACGTGCTACCCTACTCAGGCTCGGACATTTTCATCTGTTACTTGGGACTTATGTGGCAAACAAAAGATAATTTTTGATTCTACTTCTGGTTGTTTCTTGGCTTCCTCCGATACACAGTTTGATTCCGAAGGGTATGACAAATTATGTCTTCTTGATAGGATCATGAGCGGCTCCACGCCTAGCTGGTTTGGCAAATGCGTCATTGTTCCCTCTCACAGGTTTCATTTAGGGACCACAAAATAGCTTATGGGAATTCTTCATCATTACAGTCGGCTTCTTAAGCACATTGGTCGTATTCGCCAAGCTGTTATTGCTACCTTATATCGCTACCTTTGTTAGAGTGGCATACTATAGGCCTTCGTTGAGAGATTGAATCGCAGGTTTAACACTTTTGCAACAGTCGAGGGGGAGATGGCTTTCGATTTAAGGAGCTTTCTTAGTGTTAGGTTTTGGGAAAAAGATTCAACCTTTCATTAATTTAAAGAAGGGTATTTATACCCAGGGTACAAGATTGACTAATAGCACATAAGGCCCTATACTTATTTATTTTAACACTCCCCCTCAAGCTGGAGCATATATATCAAACATGCCCAGCTTGTTACAAAGTGTCTTAAAACGAGAAACTCCAAGTGCCTTTGTAAATAGATCTGCTAATTGATCATCTGAAGGAGTGAAGGGAGTACAAATCTGTTGTGACATAACCGCATCTCGCACAAAGTGACAATCAACCTCAATATGCTTGGTACGTTCATGAAAAACAGGATTTTTAGCAATATGAATAGCAGCATGATTGTCACAATGCATCTCCAATGGCTCAGTATAAGTAACCCCAAAATCAGACAGCAGACTCCGTAACCACATCATCTCACATGCAGTTTGTGGCATAGCCCTATATTCAGCTTCAACGCTAGATCGAGCAACCACACTTTATTTCTTGCTTCTCCAAGTGACTAAATTCCCTCCAACATAAGTACAAAATCCTGTAGTAGATCTTCTATCTAATGTGGATCCTGCATAATCAGCATCAGAAAAAGCTTCAATTCTCATATGACCATTCTTATTGTAAAGCAAACCTTTTCCTGGAGCTGCCTTAATATAATGTAAAATCTTCAGAGCAGCTTCCCAATGACACACCTTAGGCTTTTGCATAAATTGACTAATTACTCCCACTGCAAAGGAGATGTCAGGTCTAGTAACAGTCAAGTAAAGAAGCTTCCCACACAATCTCCTATATCTTTCAACATTTGCAAACTCGGGACTGTCTTCATTATCAAGATCCTGCTATGGAACGGTGGGTATGTCAACTGGTTTACACCCAAGCAAACCCATCTCTTGAAGTAGATCCATAGCATACTTTCTTTGTGAGAGAGAGACACCAGCTTGACCATGAGCTATCTCAATACCCAGAAAGTAACGTGGTCTACCCAAGTTCTTGGTCACAAAATGCTTTTCCAAGTACTTTTGAACCTCTTTAACACCTTCTGTGTCACTACCAGTAAGCAGCATGTCATCTACATAAACAATCAAAATAATTATGCCAGCAGGTAAATGACGAACAAGAACAGAATGGTCAGCCTGACTTCTCTTCAGCCCAATGTCAGATGCAATTTTGCTGAATTTATCAAACCAAGCACGCGGACTTTGTTTCAAGCCATAGATAGCCTTTCTTAACTTACATACCAACTCCCCCTGAGTCACATATCCTGGGGGTTGCTCCATGTACACCTCCTCATTTAGATCTCCATATAAGAAGGTATTTTTCACATCCATTTGAACCATGGACCATCCTTGATTAATAGCAAGAGAAAATAGGATTCGAACAGAATTCAAGCGAGCCACAGGGGAGAAAGTTTCAAAATAGTCCACCCCATAAGTTTGTGTGAACCCTTTTGCTACCAATCTCGCTTTGTATTTGTCAATAGTGCCATCTGGAGAGTATTTCACAGTGAAGACCCAGCGACAGGAAACAAGAGTAACATTAGTCGGACGGTGTACAAGGGTCCATGTGTCACGAGAGAGCAAGGCACGCATTTCTTCATCCATAGCAGCTTTCCACTCTGGTTTAGTGAGGGCCTCAGATACAGTCTTGGGAATAAGAATTGCGGAAATGGCCAAGGTAAACTGACGAAAGGACGGAGTCAAGGATGTATAGGAAACAAAATTACCAATGGGGTGTTGATAAATGCTCTTACAAGATCTCACACCTTTTCGAACAGCAATAGGAAGATCAAGATCCAAAACAGGTGGAGAAGTGGTCTCACCAGAAGGGGCAGGTTCCTCCAACGAGGCAGATGATGGTGGGTGGTCATCACCTTGCTGTAGTGCGCGCCGCATATAAACATGTCCATACATGCGATCTGTAGTAGGTGGCTCAGAGACTTCATTATTAGTGGCAACAATTGAGTCATAAGGAAATAAAAGAGATGAAATAGGAACACCAGGAGCAATAGGAGAAGTTTGTACATCGGGTGTGGCGAAAAAAGGTACAGACTCATAGAAAGTAACATCTGCAGAAACAAAAGTCTTCTTGGATCGGGGTTCAAAACAACGGTAACCCTTTTGTGTTCTTGAGTATCCAAGAAAAATGTAGGGAACCGACCTGGGAGAAAGTTTATCATGACCTGGCCCAAGAGAATGAACAAAGCATTTGCATCCAAACACACGAGGAACCAAGGGAAAAGGTGTACCATCAGGATGCAGACATGAAAAGGGCGATTGCCCATTAAGGACCTTATTGGAAACACGATTTATAAGGTAACACGAAGTAAGAACCGCATCGCTCCAATACTGTTTGGGAACATTCATGTGGAACATCAAAGTACGAGCAACATCTATAAGATGACGGTTTTTTCTTTCCGCCACACCGTTCTGTTGTGATGTATAAGAACACGAGGTTTGATGGATAATCCCCCGAGAAGAAAAAAAAATTGGCAAAATATGTCTGAACATACTCCAATGCATTGTCAGTACGCACAACTTTGATAGAGGCAGAATATTGGGTTTTTATTTCAGTATAAAAGGTTTCAAAAATATGAAGTATATCAGACCTTGACTTGAGTAGAAACACCCAAGTCATACGGGAAAAGTCATCTATGAAGGTAACAAAATATCGAAAACCAAATCTGGAGATAACTGGAGAAGGTCCCCAGATATCTGAGTGAACAAGATGAAAGGGAGCAGTGCTCCTTTTATTTTGACTCAAAGGAAAAGACACTCTATGATGTTTGCCTAATTCACATGCATCATAATGGAATTTATTGATAGTAGATGGAATAGACACAACATCTCTAAGCTTCGAGATAGAAGGGTGACCCGATCTACAATGCCACTGATAAGAGACGTCACTAGCTGATAATGCATGATGAGACTGGAAAGGCCTATCTGCAGTAAGATAGTAAAGGCCACCAGATTCATGCCCCCCACCAATCGTCTTCCTCGTTTGGAGGTCCTGAAAAACACAATAAGAAGGATAGAAGGTCACTGAGCAATTCAAAGAATGAGTCAACATGTTGATAGAAAGAAGATTAACATGAAATTTTGGAACATAGAGAACATTATTTAAAGTGAGATGAGACAATGAAACAATGCCTTTTCCTACAACAGGCGATTTAGAGCCATATGCTACAGCAACAGGTGCATGAGAAATAGTGGAGTCAAGTGAGGAGAATAGGGAACGATCACCTGTCATATGACAAGAGGCTCCCGAGTCCACAATCCACGAGGAATTAGAAACTGCAAAGGCACTACCTGAGTGGGAGACAGCATGAAAAGAGGATGAAGATGTTGCAGAGCCTTTTATAATTCGTTGAATTGCCTCATACTCCTCCCGAGATAAAGTTACTCCCCCTTCCTGTCGTGAGGATGTAGGAGTAGAATCTGTCTGCGGCTGCTGTGTACTTTGGGTAATCTCTACAGTGGTATCTGAAGTCACACCAAGGTTAGCCATAGGATTCAGCTTGCTTCCTCCCCTTCCATACTTCTTCCAACAAAAATCTAAATGATGATTTGACCGCCCACAGTGCGAGCATGGTTGACGACCACGTCCGCGTCCCCGACCACGGCCACCAGCAACAAGGGCAGAGGCACTCCCCAAGTCATTGTTTGCAATTGTTGGTCCAGTTGTAGAAGGACCAATATTAGATAGAGATGTTGTACTGGTCCGTAAAACACGTGAAAAAGCATCGGCCAATTTCGGAATAGCTCTATCAGCCAACAGATTATCCCGAACATGTCGGAGACTATCATCAAGACTAGAGAGAAATTTTGCAACAATGAATTCATCACGCTGTTGCTGTATTTTTACTGCATCTGTGGTAGAAGGGTGATATAGTTGAAGTTCATTCCACAAGCCCTGCACTTCTGAGAAATACTGTGCTATGTGACGTCCATCTTGTTTCATTGCAAATAGTCTGGAATACAGATTATAGATGTGTGAGACATTGGTTTCACCAGAGTAGGTTCGCTTCAAAGACTCCCACATTTCTTTTGCAGTATCTAGGAAAAGAACATTATTGAAGATGTGCGGCTCACAACTATTCCCAATCACCGAAATAACAGTTCCATCATCTGCTTGCCAAGCTTCATATGCCTTCAAATTTGTTTTAGCTGGACCAACTTCCTCAATATGACGTAACTTTTTCATATACATTAATAAGAACCGAAAGGCTCTTGACCACTGATGATAGTTGGTACCATTCAACTTTACAGAAATTGTTAAAATGTGATTGGAGATAGAAGCTTGTTTGGTGGACGAAGATGAAGAGTCCCCCATATCGGACAAGAAGCGGATGATGGAGTATAGAAAACTAGAACATCACCTGTGAGCTGAGAGTTGTCGATGCATAAGGATATAGAAACTAGATGAGATCCTACACACACTGACCCCCTAACGTGATGACGGCCGCATCAGGTTGTGGCTATTGGCACCCGGTGCTGGGAGAAGAAAAGCCACTGCAGCGGTGACCCATAAGAGAACCTCCGGACGGCTCCCCAGTGAGACACCCCCACCCCACGCGCAAGAGCCTCGCATCCGCTGAGCTGCTGGCGGAGGAGGAACGCAGTCTAGCGCTCGCGGTGCTGCTGGCGGAGGAGGAGGAAGGCGGCGGGTCTAGCGCTCGGCGGTGCTGCTGGTGGAGAAGAAGCCGGCGGCATCGACAGAGGAGCCAGGGAGGAGCCGAAGTCCGAAGGACGAATGCGGGCGGAGGAGTCAGGGAGGAGCCGAAGGCAGCGGAGAAGAAGCCGGAGGAGGAACCAGGAGGGCGAACGCGGCGGAGGAGGCGGAGGCAGCGGAGAAGAAGCCGAAGGACGACCGATGCGGAGCCGGTGCTGCGCGAACACTAAGAGCGGGCGGCACCGCGTCGTGAGCCCTAACCGTGCTCTGATACCATGTTAGGTTTTGGGAAAAAGATTCAACCTTTCATTAATTGAAAGAAGGGTATTTATACCCAGGGTACAAGATTGACTAATAACACATAAGGCCCGATACTTATTTATTTTAACACTTAGAATTTCTGATTTTCCTATTTCTAGCCGCCCCTACGAAGAAGTGTCCCTCGATAATCTTCACAAACATTATTCCACGAGATCAGAGGAATACAAACTTCCATTGAACTTTAGATTTTTAATGAAGGTTTGGCGAGATATGACCCGCTTTGGAAAGAAGAAGGCTTCCTCTGCTTTCACTGGAGCTGTGAGAGTTAGTCTGAATGCCTGTGTCTAATATTTCTATAATGGACCATTATGCTTATCTGCGCCGGAAAATGAGGGGTGAAATCCTCGAGGGTTGTCGGACCAGATTTGTCTTACTGCATATCTAGTTTACTGGCTTGCTACTTTTGTTGTGCCAGACAGAGAGGAGGGTCTGGTACGACCCGAGCAGATCTATCCTGCTTGTCTTATTGCCGATGGACATAGGGTGGCCATTGTCCCTGCTGCTTTGACAAATATTTACCAAGGCTTAGAGAACTTGACAGCTCATAGCTCCCTTAGGGGCAGGAGTGTATCTATGGCTACTCATTATTTAAGTGTATGGGCATGTTTACTGCTATCAGCATTATGTCAGAATGTGCATGTTGAAAATCTGGCAACCCCATTAATTTTCTTATTCCGGAACCGCCCCAATCAAAGCCCACTTGAGCATTTATCGAGGGCACAAAGGCTACTATCATGTCCCTACATATGAGGAGGAGTTTGAATTTTGCTCACATCTCTTATGATTTTCGGTTGTTTGCTATTGAGGACCCAAGTGTGTTATCTTATAGTCTTCCTCATCGTCACGTCTCCGGCCTTTCTTTTTATGAGAAATGGTCTTGGCTCGCGAAAATTTCTTTATTTCTGCGGCGGTGACACACACTCACCTTTTACGGAAGGCTGAGATGGGTCGACTTGACACGCGGGGATTTCAGAGATATTTACATGAAAATATAAAGAACGATAGGAATGCGCATGAATGAATGGTGTATGATTAATCATTATGGAAGACTAGGTCGGGGATGGCTGGATGGAATGCACAGTCGATTTCTCGACGATCGCTTGTGGAACCAAATTTTTGACTGAGGATGTGTTGCCAGGGCACGACACGTGGGCACGAGATGCCGCCCCCTACGTGGAGAGAAGAAGCTTCCGCTGGTATGAGTGGAGGCGATTGTGTGGATTCATGTACAAAACGTCTTTCCCACAGACCGTAAGCAGTCGGTGTTTATTTTACATCGGGCAGAGTCCGAACACCTTTGTTTCTACTATCGAAGAGGAGAGTCAGGGATCCTGGGAGTCGCGATGTCGGGAGGGCTTGGTCCATGCAACAGTGACAGATCAACAACAACAAAACAGGGATGACTAGAGGCAAAAAGATTGGTCTCAGTGTGGGCACAGAAGAGAGTACAAACTCTGAAATTATGAGAATGAGGGATCAGCTCTAAAGGAGGAGCAGACATGTTATGACTCGGGCGCGGAGCGGCTGACACTAGCTTGGCAAGGAGCAGGCAAGTCCTGTCTCGGGTGTAGGGTCCGTCTGATTAGAGGAGTTGGGATCGAGCTAGGAGACAGATGACAGTCTGCTGAACAGCATTGAGGCTGGTAGCAGGCGAGGATGGGAATCAATTCTCCACGTGAATTATATCACTATATGCCATGAAAGGCGTTATATGGGGGCGTGAAAGTCTGATTAGAAGTGTATGCAAGTCACGGGACAATTATGTCGTTTGTGATGGTTCCCGGGTCATTGTATTGATATGCGGGTATTTTCACTTTTGTACATAGTGTCCGTTGGAGGATTCATGACTCTACATGATGTCACCCGAGGGGCGTCACGATGTTTTCCCAATATGGGACATCGTTGAGATCAGAGAAGTTGGGTGCCATTTACACCGCCATGCTAGAGTGGCCGGACGTTGTTGCGACAGAGATGACCAGATGGCGTGAGCGTCACTATGACTGGAGCGATCGGACGCTATTGAGGCTGGAGCGACCGGAAGTGGATTTCTTTTCTGCGCTTCTACCGACCGCCACCGGCCACCGCCAAGTGAATACTGGACCTCCCGTTCCACTGTTTGCTCGAGAAAGATAACGGAGGAGGTGCGGTCGGAGGTAGGGCTCCCTCGGGTGGCGGCGGCGGGGGGTGGAGGAGCAGGAGGGGAAGTCATGGAGGGGGAGCAGGACTCCTCCCCTATGTCGGATTATTATGAGTTCGCCTGTCAGTTGGAGGAGGAGGAGGGCGAAAGTGGAGGAGGAGGAGGGGGAGGAGGACGGCTCGGAGGGATGGCATCCAGTCTCAGCTTCAGGACCTGCTCCTCCGCTCCCTCCTCCCCCCGCTCCGTTCGGTCACTGTCCATCGACTTCGGGGAGTATCCCCCCATGTCCGAGTGGGAGGAGATCGCCTCTCGCCGCTGGTTGCGGGCATTGGAGCCCCTCGACGCTAGGGAGAGTGACCACCCCCCGCCGTCGACGTCCGTCCCGGGGGAGGAGGAGCAGAAGAAGCCATCCCGCCGCTGGTTGCTCCCGCCCTTCCTCCGCCCTTGGTTGTCGGCGGACTCTGACGGCGGTGGTGGTGGTGGTGAGTGGAGGAAGGACAGGGACGACCACCTGCTGCGGTTCCAGGACCTGGGCAGGTACGCCTTTGGGGACTTCTCCGTGGCGGTCGAACAGGCGAACAATGTGCTGGAGGACGAGTGCCAGATTGAATCCGGGCCGTTCGGGGCCTTCGTTGGCGTCTACGACGGGCACGGCGGGCCCGAGGCCGCCCGATACGTTTGCGACCATCTCTACCGTAACTTCCGAGGTCTGAATCTCTCTCTCTCTCTCTCTCTGGTCACTTTTGCACCTGGATCCTCCACTTTATTCTATCTTTTTTGGTTCTACTTTTGCTTCTTTTGCCCTCTTTATGTGGATGGATATAGAGTTATGGTATGTCGGTGAAGATCGTTTCCGAGTTCAGATACTTTTGGTGGATCTTGAATGACGAGCACGCCCAGCATAATTTGAGTTATGACTACAAATCTCGCTGCTAAGTTTCTATGGACTGATGTCCTTCCCCGTGGTTTTTTTTCTTTAACATTAAACTATTGGAAGTAGTTCTTCTAGTTCTAGTTTTACTTATTTTTTCTTATCTCTCTTTCCTGGCACTCAGGATGCTGCCTTTTCTCCCACGTAACTTAATATAAGCCCAATTCTTTCTTCCAAAGATCAGAAGAAGGAACTTCATGCCCTTTCAGGTTTGAACCTGGACAGGAATCTCTGTGATAATTAATTGCATCTGTTATTATTTTACTTCAGAAGTTTTATTCCAAGGAAAAGTACTGTGGTTGGCTGGTTGCCATTGAGAAAAAGAATGTACTGTCTTATATAAAAGGCAACAATGACTTCTACTCATAAGTTGATTCCTTGGATGTGAACTGCTGCAAGGTTCCTTTTCGGTGCACCTTTTTTTCAAAACTTGAACAATGAAAAGTTCCTTGGAATTATATTATTCTAAGCCTTTACCCATTACCATCACTATCGGTTTTGTTAAAGCTTGTAAAAGTTGATATTTTTCATTTCTTTTCTTGAGGGCTTAGCTGTGCTGAATCTCCATTTCAAGCTATTTTTATACTTCCCTTAAGGATGCATAATCGTGCTGATGGGTATAAATAAGCACCTTTAAAACATGTTTAAGAATATTCATGAATCATATCAGCATAATCGATCTCCAAATGTTGGGTGGTCATGTCCACTCCATGCATAATACCTCTATTCAGGTTTTCTCTTGGTGCATCTCTCTACTGCATTTAAATAGTCAGTGCATAGTTGTTCAGTTATGATTATCCTGTGGAACTTTGTGTATAGCTTTGTGTTTCAGTAATTTGGTCTCTAATGTTACTATGTAGAGGAGGAAAGATGGTACAATAGTTACTGACCGGGGCTTAAATTTTATCTAGAGCTTTCTTCAGGCCCATTACATGTCACATCTGAAGCCATTGAAGCAGCTTTTCTGCAAACAGATGAAGAGTTTATTGCCATGGTTGATCAGATGTGGAGGTTTAAGCCAAATATAGCAAGTACAGGTTCATGTTGCCTTGTCGGTGTGATATGCAACCAGACATTATATGTGGCCAATGCTGGTGATTCACGGGTTGTTTTGGCGACCAAATCTGGTAACACAGGTAAAATTGCTGCCATTCAGTTGTCAACTGAGCACAATGTCAACTTAAAGGCAGCAATGGACGACGTGATCTCACAAAACCCAGATGATCCACATATTGTTACTCTGAGACATGGGGTTTGGAGAATAAAGGGCATTATTCAAGTATGTATCTCTTCCTCTATTGTTGGATTTTTTCCCCCTTGGTGATTCTTTTTCATCATACTTTTTTTTTTCTTGGTGATTCTTTTTTCTCATCAGATGTGCTATTTCTGGATGATGCATCCTTGACACTTTCTAAAATCTCAATATGGCCTTCGTTTTTCACATGTTTTCTTTTTCTTCTTAAAGTGTTTTGTGGTCTGTTGATATTATAGTTTGTACACTTAGAGAGCATTCCAGCTCTATTTTACTATAACTGCTTCTTTTATTTGGAATTTGTTCTCTCTCTCTCTCTCTCTTTCTTTTCAAAACAGACCTGATGGGGGTCTGACTATAAAAAAGGGGACAGACCGAGTACAAAAATGAGGGATAAATGCCATCTTTTTTTTAGGGATTTTTTAATATGAAAACCACCCATGTCCACTTTGGACTCAAATGAATCCAATGAGGGTTCCAACTTCCACCGTACTTCTCCTCAAACCAACCTGGTCAGTCATCGGTGTCTGGTTAAGAGAAGAAAATATATATCCTCTTTTGTGAGGTGTTCCATTAAATTTCACTTCAATGCTATCGGCCCCTCTCTCCTCCTCAAGCCCACCTGATGGGGTTTGAAGATATAATGGAGTCTCTTTCTCATTTTTTTAAAAATAAATTACAATATTCACATAATAAAAACAGCCTGATGAGCTATGAAATCTCATTGCCACCTCCTTTCATGGGAAAAGGACCTGATGGGGGTCTGAAAGAAAAAAGAGAGGAGAAATTTCTCTTTTATCAATGGTTTTTATGATAGTTGCTTCAATACCCTCGTTCATATCTAGAAATAAGCCTGATAAGGGGCTGTTTGCAAGCATGCGGACAAACCCCCGACAGAGGGCTGTTTGCAATTATCCTCACAAAAGGCACCCTATGGCACTCTGGCCTCTTAAGGCCTATAGATACCCCCTCGCGGGTTTCATTCTGGGAAGCGCAAGGTTGGACTTTTGGAGAACTCGTGGAGGTCTTGTCTACTCAGGTGAGAGTACAATGGCCTTGGCCATGGCTCCTTATACTTAAATTGGTTCATGTGGCTTGAACCACATGGTTCAAACCAAGTGGCTTAACTATACCAATTGGACAATGGGGCTTGAACCACATGGCCTACATGATACAATTAGCACCTATGGTTGAACCATATAGCATATTTCATTCAATTGACCTATATGGCTCGAGGCATTTGGCTTATATGCCTCAATTGGTCAACGTGGGTTGGGCCATTGTGTGCAAATTCCCTGATCAATCCAATGTGGCTAGAACCATTGAGTTCATATAGCCTAATTGATTAAAATGGCTCAAACCTTTGGATCCATGTACCTTAGTTTACCTAATTGGCCTAGACTAGTGTCCAATTGGTCCAATCGATCAACATGTCGTGGACCATTGGGCTACATGCCTTCGTTAACCCAATTGGATTGGACCACTAAGTCCATTTAACCTAATTGGCCCATATGGCTCGGACCACTTTGTCTTGGTAGCCTTAATTGGCTCAATTGACTAAGCCATTTCATATAATTAGGCTCAATTGACTGAGCCACCACTTGCAATTGGCTCAATTAATATGTAATTGGTTCAATTGACTGAACCATTTAATATCCCGATGCTTAATCAGTCGGCATGACTTACCCATTGGATGTAGTGGGTTGATCTGGCCCAATGGTGAACCAAAAATGTGGTAGTTGAATTAGATGTTAGCCCATTTAATTAAGGGTATTTGGCTGCCCAGCAGATGCAATTAACACCAATCAGCGTCGGTGGGGAAAAAGTCTGACATACTAATCCATGAAGTCTGATTAACATACGTACCATTTTAGGGATTCACTCCAAATCCCAGAGTACAAATAGTCTCAGACTGAGATGTACACCCATCCGTATGTTCATATGTATTCTAATTTTATATTTTGAAGAGTGGGTAATATTTTCTATCTCCCATAGGATCCTATAGAGGCCATTGCATCAAAAGAGGTTCTGTACCTACCCGGAGGCGAGAGACATTTTATTGGGTTTTTTGCATGAAAACCATTGTTAGAGGTTAGTTTGCAAAAAAACCATTCATAGAAATGCATTAGCAGGTATATCGCCGTGTGAATCTGAATTGTGCAAAAATGCCATATATTTTTTTGCACGCATATCACTTTTTTTACCAACAACTTGCAAAAAAACCACGCTTAAATGGCATTTATGCACTATTTGAATTAACCCAGTGATATGTCTGTTAATGCATTTCTAGGAATGATTTTTTTGCAAATTCACCTCTACCAATAGTTTTCATGCAAAAATCTCTATTTTATTATTTCTTCATCTTTTCAAGTCATACTTTCTAACCATTTATCTATTTTTTAGCTTGTTCTGTGGTTTGCCAAACATGGAATGACTTATGGCAACTCGCATGATTGGACCCAAGATTTTAAGTTATAAATCGGATGATGCTTTGCACAATGTCATTGTGATGCATACGTTACTTTGTTACTGAAGTTCTGAACCTCTGGTTTTATCATGAACAATTCAAATAAAAGGTTTGCCCCTAATCATGCGTCACACAGGACACAACAATGTCTATTGATTTTTAGGGGTGTAAGTTAATGTTTGATGACTCCTTTTATAAGTTTGCTGGGTCAGTATCTGTTATAGAATTGTCTAACCTAGTTTTTTTGGCAGACACAATAACTAGGCTCCATCTTATATATTCTGACAGTGCAGTGATTTTGGATTGCCTGCATGATAATGGGAGTTGCTTCCTCTGGTGGCTCTCTCAGACGGCAGCTTAATTATGTCATTTTCTGCAAGATGGAATCAAGATACTTATTATTTTGCATAAATTATGCATTGAGAGGCCAGCAGAAGCCCATCCAGACTAGTGCATCAAATTTGGCTTTCCCCAAAAATCTAGAATGCCACTTGCTATGCTGCAAGATATTGTTACTGCCATATGAGTTGGAAACGTGTATCCTTTTATCTTTGTCTAATGAAGTTTCTCAAAATCAGTTGTCATGGAGGATCCAAGATGCAATTGAGTTCCCTTTCTAGATGATGATGATGTATCTGTTTAGGTTGTATTAGGCCTTGTTTTGATGGACCTAAACAAAGACTTTGTAAATTGAAGTTAAAGTTTAGGGAAACTTTTCTTTCATGCTTAGCTTTTTTTGGTTTCTAGGAAGGTTTTCAGGTAGGATGCAAAAATGGATTGTGATGGATGATGTTGTTTTGGAAGAAGAAACGAGATGTAGCAATGCGGCAGCTGCTAAAGTTTGATGAAAATAAAAGTAAGTAAAATCTGAAGTCAAATGAAAAAGTAATTACTGTATTGGGGCATCTTTTTAGAGAATTGTGAAACATTTGTTAGAGAAACAATCATGTTTGGGCAGTTGAGTCACTCCAAACACAAGAAGTCCTTTGAGCTTTGTAAGTTGAGTTTTATAGTTTAAATGGCTGTAAACTTTTTCTAGTATACAGTCTCCACTCCATGAAAGGGCACTAATCTGGCTTAGGGCATCGGTATGGTTTATGATTGACACTGTTTTTTCTTTTTGCACCCCCTGAGCGTATGATAGCACTCATGTTCTACTAGGAAAGAGAAGGTGTAGAAAAGAGCAAGGGAAGCAACCTCCTTGTTGGTGGTAGAAAAACAACACTACAAATGCTGTGTTTTATGACTGTTTCATATCGGTGATGGACAGGAGGATGCATCCTTTGTTTCTGCTTCGGTCCTCTGTGATCCCTCACCTTGTACCTAACTTCCCTAACTCACCACTGGTTCGCAGGATCAGCTGATTATGATGTGATTCAATGGATTTGGATTAGTATTCGCCAATGCTGATTGGATATTCAGATTTTGATGGAAAAATCATGATCCCTCCTTTAATTTGAAGGACAGAGGAAATTTTTTTGATTTGAATTGGCTATAATTGGTCCGAGATCGGCAGATCAGGGGCCAATTCAGAGCTGATTTTAATCCTGATCCTGATCAGATCGAGCCTAGACAATCCAAAGACCTTGTAACCCCCTGTAGATGTTCTGTTCAATGCACCAAAAATTGATGTGCACAAAATCCGTCGTTGAAAAGTCGTGCCACAATTTAAAAATAACCAGACTCACTCACTTAAAAAGGTTTAAAATCAAGTAGAGTGGTGAATACGGGTCGATCCCACGGAGAAGAAATATTTTCAATTAAACATGGTAGAAAATTCTTATATTTGAAAGATCCAATTGTTGAGTGAGATTTAAACTAATGAAAAGAAAAATTGCATGAAAGTAAGCTATTTAAATAATATGATAGGGTTAGGAAAGAAATTGGAAAGAGAGGGAGAAACTAAGAAAAATAATTCCAAAAAATCTGAACTTTATTACTAAGATGAAAGATTACAATGTATATGGAAATTAAAATTACAACTTGCAAAATAAAACAAGAGGGAAGAAAATAAGAGCAAAGAGGATGAAGAGTGCCGCCGTCCAATTCGTGCCAAGCCTTTGAGTTTCACCCCGCCGTGGAAGTAGATGCCGCCGAGAGGACCAAAGGAAGAGGATCTGCCAAAGGGATGTGAGAAGAAATATGAAAGAGGAAAATAGAGGAAGAGAGGAACAAAATAAAGTAAAACTGTGTGTGCGAGTGTGTTTGTGAAGAAGTGAACAGAGAGAGATGGGTGCTACGGGAAGGGAACATAGTAAAACTAAAGGTAAAACATAAGGTTAGAAGAATAAAATTAACTTGAAATCTAGAGGGATTTAGGGGATGTGGAAGAAGAGAGATTTGAAGAACTTGAGAAGATGAAGAAGATTGATGAAGAACGCAGAGAGAGAGGAGGATCAGAAGGGTGTGAAATTGGAGGAAGAAGAACTACGAAAAACTAAAGATGAATAGTGAAAAGTTGCAGAACTGTGACTTTGAAAATTAGAGAATAATGTGAAAACGGTAGAGAATTGGAAGAAGAGGAAGAAGAGAGATTAGAAGAACTTTTGAAAACAGAAAACTTTACAGAAGAGAGAAAATTGAAAGAACAACCAGAAAAGTATGAAATCTAGGCTAAAAGGCTATGGCGAACTTCGGAACTCCCATCGGTCTGCTCTTAGGCGTTTATATAATGTGCAGAAGAACCTTTACGATCGGCGACTGTAGATCAACTTCAAATCCGATTTTGCAACATAGATTAGTTGCCCAAGTTCGGTCTCTTGCCCAGGATAGAGTCCTCTGTGATCAAATCATGGAAATATTACTTCAAAGAGACCTTCCCGTTTCCGTTTCAAACTGTCGCGAAAATGGCGACTGGGCAACTGGCGCTAATTAAAATAGCGGCTGGATAGACGGGCGCCAATTCTTTATTTCCTTTTTTTTCACATTTTCTTTTTTTTCGTAAATCTAAGAAATAGCGACTGTGCGAACAGTCACTTATTCTTTTTCCATTTTCTTGATTTTCCTTCTAATTTTCCGTACAAATGAAATGGCGCCCATGTGAGCGGTCGCTCATTCTTTTTGGCGCCTTCTTCAACGGTCGCTGATTCCTTTTTATTTCCCAGCTTTTCTTCTTTTTCTAAATTTACAAAATGAATGGGCGCCTGCCTCTGAAGTCGCCAATTCTTCTTTTTCTATTTTCTTTTTTTATCAAAAATGAATTGGCGCTCTTATGATCAGTCGCTATTTCCTGAAATTTCAGAAAATTCAAAATATTAATATATTTCATTCAAAAATGGCTTTCAAATAATTGTGTAAATTCTTGAATATTTCTCACATGGTGATTTTTACTCAAAAAGATGATAAAATGCATGAAGACTCAAATAATATGTGAGAGTGAGATTTGCTCATATTAATGCACAACTATATTCAATAAATGCTCAAAAGTAATGAATGTCAAAAATTGATATGCACAAAACTGGTCGTTTAAAAGTCGTGCCACAATTTAAAAATAACCGAGCTCACTCACTTAAAAAGGTTTAAAATCAAGTAGAGTGGTGAATACGGGTCGATCCTACGGAGAAGAAATATTTTCAATTAAACATGGTGAAAAATTCTTATATTTGAAAGATCCAATTGTTGAGTGAGATTTAAACTAATGAAAAGGAAAATTGCATGAAAATAAGTTATCTAAAGAATATGAGAGGGTTAAGGAAAGAAATTGGAAAGAGAGGGAGAAACTAAGAAGAATAATTTTCAAACATCTGAACTTTATTACCAAGATGAAAGATTATAATGTATATGAAAATTAAAATTACAACTTGCAAAATAAAAGGAGAGAGAAGAAAATAAGAGCCAAGAGGATGAAGAGTGCCGCCGTCCAATCCGTGCCGAGCCTTTGAGTTTCACCCCGCCGTGAAAGTAGACGCCGTCGAGAGGGCCAAAGGAAGAGGATGATCGCCTTGGGATGCGTGAAGAAATATGGAAGAGGGAAATAGATAGGTGGAGGAAGAAGAAAAATAAAATAAAGCTAAATATGTGTGTGCGGATGAGTGTGTTGTGAACAGAGAGAGGGAAGGAGGGTGACTACGGTGGAGGTGAATTAAAAACACAGTAAAAAGCAGAATTAAAAATAGAGGGTTAGAAGAAGAAGAATAGCTTAAAAATTAGAGAGATTTAGAAGAAGTGAAAGAAGAGAAAGTTGAAGATCAGAGAAAGAGGGAGAAATTTGATGAAGAGTGCAGAATCAGAAGATGAGAGGAAGAGGGTGAAAAGCTGGGAAGAACAGAGGTGAAAAACGTGGGTGAACAGTGAAAAAGTGCAGAACAGTGAATTGAAAAATTGAGAATAGCTTAAAAACGGGAGAGAATTAGAGGAAGAGGAAGAAGAGAGATTTGCAGAGAATTTAAAAATAGAAAGCTTTGAAGAAGAAAGCAAATTTAAAAGACAAGCAGAAGGGCATGAAAATAAGGCTAGAACTAGGCTAATTGGCGAACTTCGGAACTCCCCCTCGGTCTGCTCTCTGCAGCTTATATAGTGTGCACAGGAAGCTTCACGGTCGTGGCTCTTCAAATCCGGCTTTCCAGCATCCAGGATTGATCAAAGGAGGTAGCTTGCCATGATTAGAGTCCTCCTTCTCTCAAATAAGAGGGGATACGCCCAAAGATTCAAGGATAACTGCGATCGAGGCAAGACTTTTCCGCTTCAAACTCTGATGAAAATGACGACTTAGTCAATGGGCGCTAATTAAAATAGCGGCCGGAGCGACGGGCGCCAATTCTTTATTTCCCTTTTTTTGACATTTTCTTCTTTTTCGTAAATCTGGGAAATAGCGACCATTTTCTTGATTTTTCTTCTGATTTTTCGTACAAATGAAATGTCGCCCTCTTGAATGGTCGCTCAAATGAATTGGCGCCTGCTTCAACGGTCGCTCATTTCTTTTTATTTCCCAGATTTTCTTCTTTTTCTAAATTCTCAAAATGAATGGGCGCCTGCGTATGAAGTCGCTAATTCTTCTTTTTCTATTTTCTTTTTCGAGCAAAAAATGAATTGGCGCCCTTACGATCAGTCGCTACTTCTTAAAATTTCAAAAAATTAAAATATTAATATATTTCGTCCAAAAATAACTTTCAAATAATTGTGCAAATTCTTGAATATTTCTCACATGGTGATTTTAGCTCAAAAAGATGATAAAATGCATGCAGACTCAAATAATGTGTGAGAGTGAGATTTGCTCATATTAATATACAACTATATTCAATAAATGCTCAAAAGTGATGAATGTGATGAAGTTATGATACGAAATATATCACTTATCACACCCCCTAACTTACTCATTGCTAGTCCCTTAACAATGCGAATAAATTGAATTTTTAGGACTAACAAGACTTTGCAAGTTCCATACTTTCATATGTAGTTTTTCCTTCATAGAATCAACTGAAAATTAGGAATTAGGAATCGGGAATCATGAACGCATACTAGCCTTGAGTTTGGAAATTAAGGTACATGATCAAGAATTCAAATCAAAGTTTCAATAGCACTTGTGCATGTGTAATACTAAATCCACAGCATAGACAATTGCATCTCCCATTTGCTATTCCGAATAAGTATCTTTAAACCCTGCACCTCTTAATCAGAGTATTAAGTATATTAATTTTTTGTCTGTCTTATTTCATTGTCCCTTTGAGATCTTTTATTTTTTTTCAGGCATGATGCTGCACTACCCTTCACTGTTTTGCGCGAACCTCAACACTTGTTAGGTGAAGTAGGTCCGGTTACTAAGATCAGAGTTCCCTTTTCCGTTTGACGCGAACCTCAACACGCCTTAGGTGAAGTAGGCCCGGTTACTAAGAATTGAGGCATTTTTCATGGTGTTTGTAATCATTTTTTTTCATAGTGCTTTTGCACTTATTTAACAGATAACTTGGCAGAATTTTTTTTAAAAATATCTCTTTCCTTGACAAGTGCAGAGTATCAAACAACATATCAAGAGTAACAGAGGGCTTGCCCTACTTGTTTCATTAGTGTGTAGAGTGAAATTTCATTCTTAAAGTGCTAAGGAACTTTGAAGATATTCTTATATCAGTTTTTCATAGCTAGTATTGACTAAATTTTTCATCATCCTTTTTCTTAGTCTTGTCTATTCTAGAATTACTTTCAATTCAAACATGAATCAATGAAACTCATTTGTGGACTTCATCTTTTCTTTCATGCACAAATATAGAGCATTATGAAAATTTTCTCTCTCTCCCCCAACTTAAATGACATTGTCCTCAATGGCATATTGAATTGAAAGCAATAGAACAATGCAATAAAGAATATGGTTGGGATGGAAGGATACAACTTGGTATGCGAGGTGAAACCTCCATTTATGGCCGACGACAACTTCTTCGGCTTCAACCTGACTACTGAAACACACTTAAACAAAAATATTAAACAACAAAAACTTTGGGTTGCCTCCCAGAAGCGCTAAGTTTTTTGTCTTCAGCCAGACGTATGAAAGCTCGCAAAAGATTTTATTCTGGATCACTCAAAGCTATGTACTCTTTTAACAGCTGATCATTTTATAAGGTTTTAATCTTTGACCGTTGACAGTGAAAATGTGACCATTTTTAGGATTCAAAATTTTAACAGCACCGTGGTCAAAAGCTTTAACGACAGCAAACGGTCCATCCCATCTGGACTTAAGCTTACCAGGGAACAAGCGCAACCTAGAATTAAAAAGTCAAACCTTTTGATTAACAGAAAAAATCTTCCTGTGAATATGCTTATCGTGGAATGCCTTGGTTTTAGTTTTGTAAATCTTTGAATTTTCATAGGCTTCATTTCTTAGTTCCTCTAGGTCATTAAGTTGCAGAGCTCTTTGGGCATCAGCTTGGGCAAGATCAAAGTTGACTTGTTTAATGGCCCAATATGCTCTATGTTCCAGCTCTACGGGCAAGTGACATGCTTTTCCAAAAATCAGGCGGTAAGGTGACATGTCAATGGGAGTTTTATATGCAGTTCTGTAGGCCCATAATGCATCATCTAGTCTCTCGGACCAATCTTTCCTATCCGGCCTAACTGTCTTATGTAGAATGATCTTGATTCCCCTATTGGATACTTCAACCTGTCCACTGGTTTGGGAATGATAGGGGGTAGCGAGCTTGTGAGTGATGCCAAATTTGCGAAGCAAAGCTCGGAATTGAGAATTTGTAAAGTGAGAACCCCCATCACTAATCATAGCTCTAGGACAACCAAATCTAGAAAAGATGTTTTTCTTGACAAATTTCATCACTACTTTATGATCATTGGTCCTAGTAGCAACAACTTCATTCCATTTTGAAACATAGTCCACCGCCACCAATATATATTCATTGCCAAACGAAGGTGGAAATTGTCTCATAAAATCTATTCCCCAAACATCAAAAATTTCGACAACCAGAATGGGATTAAGCGGCATCATATCTCTTTTAGAGTTGTTACCCACTGCTTGACATCTTAAACATGTTTTTGAAAATTCATAAGCATCTTTAAACAATATGGGCCAATAAAATTCACTTTGTAATACTTTCGCCGTTGTTTTCTTTCCAGAGAAATGTCCTCCACAAGCAAGATTATGACAAAAGTTCAAAACAGAGTGTTGCTCATCTTCGGGGACACATCTTCTTATAATCTGATCTGGACCTATATGATACAGCTCCGGGTCCTCCCAAAAGTAGTACTTAATCGTCAAAAAGAATCGATCCTTCTCCTGCCTAGACCACCCTTCCGGAATTTGTCCTACCGCCAGGTAATTGACAATGCGAGCGTACCAGGGGGTTGAAGAGTGAGAGATAGAAAGAATTTGCTCATCGGGGAAAGAATCGATCATAGGAGTACTTTCAGGTATCACAATTCTAGATAAATGATCAGCAACAACATTCGCTAACCCCTTCTTGTCTCTGATTTCTAAATCAAACTCTTGTAGCAATAAAATCCAACGAATGAGGCGGGGTTTAGCATCCTTCTTGGAAAGGAGATACTTCAAAGCAGAGTGATCGGAATAAACAATGACTTTTGCCCCTAACAGATATGATCGAAATTTCTCAAGGACAAACACAACTAGCAATTCTTTCTCTCAAGGACAAACACAAGAACTAGCAATTCTTTCTCCGTGGTAGTGTAGTTCAATTGAGCATCAGCGAGGGTGCGGCTCGCATAGTATATCACCACGGGCTTCTTATCTATTTTCTGACCTAGGACACCTCCAACAGCATAATTCGAGGCATCACACATGATCTCAAAAGGTAGCGACCAATCAGGCGATTGAAGAATCAGAGCTTGAGTGAGGGTCGTTTTCAAGGAATTAAATGTCTCAAGACATGAATTATCAAATTGAAAGGGAGTGTCCTTGGCTAGCAATTGAGTGAGAGGACGAGCAATGGCGGAGAAGTTTTTGATGAATCTGTGATAGAATCCAACATAGCCAAGAAAAGATCGAATTTTTTTGACAGAAGAAGGAGGAGGAAGATTGGAAATCAAATCAACTTTAGCCTTGTCAACCTCTATTCCTCTTTTTGAAACCACATGGCCTAAGACTATTCCTTCTTTAACCATAAAATGGCTCTTCTCCCAGCTTAACACAAGATGTGAATCGATGCACCTCTTTAGCACCTGAGTTAGATTTTCTAAGTAATTTTCAAATGATGTACCAAACACAGAAAAGTTATCCATAAACACGTCCAAAAATTCACCTATCATTTCAGAAAATATCGACATCATGCATCGCTGAAAGGTGGCTGGGGCATTACATAGCCCAAATGGCATTCTTCTAAAAGCAAGCGTGCTGTAGGGACACGTGAATGCTGTCTTCTCTTGATCTTCCGGGTATATAACAACTTGGTTGTATCCGGAATAGCCATCCAAAAAGCAAAAATAGTTCTGTCCAGCCAACTTCTCCAAAATTTGATTCACAAACGGGAGTGAGAAATGATCTTTCTTTGTCATTGAATTCAATTTCCTGTAGTCTATACAAACTCTCCACCCCGTTTGCAATCTATGTGGTACTTCTTCTCCTTTCTCATTGGTAACAACGGTCAGCCCTGATTTCTTAGGAACAACTTGCGTGGGGCTGACCCACTTGCTATTCGAAATGGGATATATAATCCCGGCATCCAGTCACTTAACAACTTCTTTCTTGACTACCTCCTTCATGTTTGGATTCAGCCGGCGTTGCATCTCTCTGCTCGGCTTGGCATTGTCCTCTAGATAGATATAATGCATACACATATCCAAACTAATCCCCTTTAAATCTGCCACTGACAACCTATCGCCCCCTTGTGCTCCTGAAGGACATCTAGAAGCTGAGACTCCTGAGCAGAAGTGAGGTTTGAAGCAATGATTACGGGCAGAGTGTGGTCAGGACCTAGATAAGCATACTTAAGAGAATCTGGCAGAGGTTTTAATTCAAGAACGGGCTGCTGATCTAGAGATGGAAGAATAGGTCCAGCTTGCAATGGAGGGAGTGGCTCTATCCTAGAGTAGGGTGCGAAAGAGAATAGAGAATCTTGCAGCATGCTACCCTCTTCTAAGGTATCCTTTACTTCGTCCGGATTTTCTTTGGTCAATTCTTCAAAAATATCAATAGCATTACATTCCTCATCTTCTTCCGGATATTGGGATGGTCTAAACACATTCAAAGAAACCTTCTCACCTCCGAACGATATATCCATCATTCCCGTGGCACAGTTTATATTGGCCTTCGCTGTAGCTAGAAACAGTCATCCCAAAATAATTGGAGTGTGCTTTAATTCCTGGGACGTTGCCATATCCAAAATGAGAAAATCCATCGGGAAATAACATTCATGTACTTTTACAATCACATCTTCTAATAAACCCCTCGGAGTTTTCACGGACTGATCCGCCAGTTGAAAGATTATAGATGTGGGCTTTAACTCCCCCAGATCAAATTGCTCATATATAAAGGTGGGCAAAAGATTCACGTTAGCACCTAAGTCTAACAATGTTTTATCAAATGTGACTCCACCTATATCACATGAAATTAGAGGAGCTTCGAGATCCTTCAACTTCTTAGGTAAATGATTCATGAAAACAACACTTACATCTTCAGATAGGCGGATCTTTTGAGTTATCGCCTTAGGCTCCCTCTTCGGAGTGCATAGGTCCTTCATAAACTTTGCATATACCGGCACATGTTTTATCGCGTCCAACAGTGGAATATTAATATTCTCATGTTTAAATAATTCCATTAATTCCTCTTGTTGAACCGACTTTTTCTTTTGAGCTTTTGACTTTAGAGCATTGAGAAAAGAGATCTTAGGAGCATACTCATGGGATCTTTCTTCATCAACCTTCATTTTTCCTTTATCTAGCTTCTTCTCTCCCCCCTCCGGCTTCTTTTTCTCTTGTACAATCACCGACTCCTCTTCATGACTATCACTTTCCACTTGGGCTTCTTGTCCCAAACTGCTACCAACATCCTTAGCCTGATAAGGATCATCTAGAATCTTCCCACTCCTAAGGGTAGATATAGCCTTGGCGTTCTCAAATTGAGGGCCCATAGGAGGGGGAGGCTGAGGTTGGTTAAGTTGAGGTAGAATAGGAGGAGTTCGTTGAGGGAAGCCTGGGGGTTGATTGCAGGGGTTAGCCAATGGTTGGCTAGGAAGCTGGCCTACTTCTCTCCTCATATTATTCGTAGCAATTTGCCCTATTTGATTTTCCAACTTCGCAATGGATTGATGATGAGTAAGGATTAGTTGTTGGAGTTGTTCGAATTTATCATCGAAATTGGGTTGAGGAGGTTGAGGAGGAGGTGGCTGATTTGGGGTTGATGAAAATGATTAGAAGGATATTGATTATATGGGCCTTGAGAAAATTGAGCTTGAGGATACGGGGCCTGAGCTTGATGGAATGGAGGTTGAGATTGTTGATGTTGAACTTGTTGAAAAGAAGATTGATAATGTTGGTGAGACTGAACTGGAGCTTGGAAAGATTGTTTCTGAAATGAGGGATTTGATTGCATAAGTGGACTTTGTTGAGATTTCCAAGAAAAATTGGGGTGATTTCTCCAACATGGATTGTATGTGTTAGAATAAGGATCATAAGCAGGTTTGGACACACCCTGCGCAGCAAAGATTTGTTCTTGGATGAACGGGAGAAGCTGGGCCGCAGTAGGGCAATCAGTAACGGTATGACTTGGGCTTGAACAAAGAGCACAAAGCTCTTGAAGGTTAGAATCTGAGCAAGGTTGTGATTGCTGAGCAGAAGAAAAAGAAAGTTCATGTCTATTCACGGACAACAATTGATCTAGCTTTTGGACTACTAAATCCACATTCTCCATCTTCTGTGCCAATAAGTCCACTTTATTTAACTTTTGTGTAATGGCATTGATATCCATCTTGTTCTCAAATTGTCCTTGATTCTTAGCTTCGTAAAGTCCACCCCTCTTAGAAGGCCCAATCATTCTCTCATAAGATGAAAGCGAGACATGGCTAATGAAATTTTCACTTAGCATCTCAAATAAATCATAGGTCTCATCCTCGCTCTTACTCATAAATGATCTCCCACAAGAAGCATCCACCATGTGTCTATAATTTTCAGTCAAACCCTCATAGAATGCCTGGACAATTTGCCATCTTGATAATCCATGGTGGGGGCATTTTCTTAGCAAATCTTTCTATCTATCCCACGCCTCATGTATTTGTTCTCTAATGTTTTGTGTGAATCCAGTTATAGCTCTTCTCATAGTATTAGTTCGTCCTATGGGATATAATTTCTTCAAAAATTCATTTTGCATTTCAGCCCATATATCTATGGATCTACCCAAGGCACCTAACTAATATTTAGCCTTATCTTTGAGTGAGAAAGGAAAGAGAGTCAACTTAAGAGTATTATCTGAAAAGTTTTGGATTTTCACATTTGAGCATATCTGGAGGAATTCATCAAGATGTTTATAAGAGTCTTCATTGGTATTGCCACAGAAAGATGACAACATTTGAATGGTACTTGATTTGATTTCATATTGAACCGCCTGGTTCTGAGGTGGTTGGACATAGAAGGACAGTTGGTATTGATTAGGCATGAAATAATCCTTCATTTGTTTGGGGACTTGTTGCACTTGTTGATTTTTGTTCTCCATGAGGCTAGGTTGTAAATGATTTCTAGAATGCACTAACCTCTCAATCTCACTAATGGGCCCTAACAAATGTGAGTGTAGGGATCTCCTACCTTGGATGCAATGCAAAAAGGCCCAAAGAGAAATAGTTATTTTTTTTCAAAATAATGCAAATGCAACACTAACTATATGAATTATATATGCAAAAATAATTTTTTTCAATATTTTTTTGAAAAGAAGAATTGATACTCACTACTAAATTGGTCAACTGTCCAGGTGAGAGGTAGAGTTGTGGGAGGTTCCCCCTACTTTCGTAGGGTCTTGATAACCACAATCTCACTTAGGTGTTTGTCACTTAACCTCTAGCCTTAGACACAATTTTCAAAATGATAATAAATTTCAACACTCTTTTTTTTATGTGAAACCTTCTAAGGGCAATCTACCTTCGAGGTGTTTCTTGGTACAACCGGCCCGGCGTCCGTGAGGGAATCCACGGGTGCGGGGACTTATGGAGGTCTTGGAAAAGGAAATTACAATCCAAAGAGACGGAATGCTCAATGGAGGGTCTTTCCAATTCCAAGAGAGGTGTAAGGAACCTAATTTGCCCTTGAGAAGGGAAAAGAGAAGAGAAGAGAAAGATTTTTTTTTAAATGATGAGCAAATAAGAAATCAACTACAATGCACAATGCATGTAAGAGATGTACTAAGATGAGAGCATGATAACTAGGGCTGTCAATGGGCCGGGCCCGGGCCGGGCTTAGGTCGGCCCGGCCCGGGCCCGACTTCTCAACATTAAGGCCCGAGCCCGGCCCGGGCCCGACTTATGTCGGGCCGGGCCGGGTCGGGCCTGACATTATGTAAAAATTTCAAAGCCCGACTAAGGCCCGGCCCGGCCCGACAACTTAAATAAAATAATAAAAATAATAATATAAAACATATAATCTCACTAAATTAATTAAAAATTTGATATTAATTACATAATTTGTGTAAAAAGAGAGTTTTAAAATTTATCATTAAGTAAAATAACATAGTTTTAACTAAATAGTTTTTAAATTTTGATGTGGGAATAAAAACAAAAACGGGCCGGGCCGGCCCGCGGGCCGAACTCAAAGTCCGAGCCCGGCCCGCAGGTCAAGTCGGGCCGGGCTTTTAGGCCCGACTAAAAGCCCGCGGGCCAAAAATGACCTTACGGCCCGGCCCGAAATCGGGCCAAGCCCGCGGGCCTATCGGGCGGGCCCGGCCCATTGACAGCCCTAATGATAACATGATGAATATTTTTTTATTTTCAGTTTTCTAAAAAAAATTTTGAGATTTTTTTTTTCAAAAAAGAGACTAATGAAAGCAACTAACAACTAAAAATAACAAATATCATGCAACTCTACTGAGAAATAAAGCTTAAAATCATGTTTATCAAGTTTTCTGGATTTCTGATTTTTCGAAATTTTTCAGAATTTTTTTTCAGAATTTTTCGAAATAAGACATTTTCCTACGTTTACTGACCTTTAGCGACGTCTGAATTTTTTGAGTTTTCTGAATTTCTACTTTCTGCTACAGTTTCAGGCTTCAGTGACGCTTTCTGTGACAGATTAATTTCTGGGCTTTTTCAGGTCCGATTTTTTGTGAATTTTTTGATTTTTTTGATTTTTTCTGCAAAATAAAAACAGAAAAATTAGTATTCATATATATATATATACATCAAACAAAAGAAATACCAACCATAATAATTAATTTCTTCTTCGGCAGCGACGTCAAAAATTGATATGCACAAAACTCGTCGTTGAAAAGTCGTGCCACAATTTAAAAATAACCGAACTCACTCACTTAAAAAGGTTTAAAATCAAGTAGAGTGGTGAATACGGGTCGATCCTACGGAGAAGAAATATTTTCAATTAAATATGGTGAAAAAATCTTATATTTGAAAGATCCAATTGTTGAGTGAGATTTAAACTAATGAAAAGGAAAATTGCATGAAAATAAGTTATCTAAAGAATATGAGAGGGTTAAGGAAAGAAATTGGAAAGAGAGGGAGAAACTAAGAAGAATAATTTTCAAACATCTGAACTTTATTACCAAGATGAAAGATTATAATGTATATGAAAATTAAAATTACAACTTGCAAAATAAAAGGAGAGAAGAAAATAAGAGCCAAGAGGATGAAGAGTGCCGCCGTCCAATCCGTGCCGAGCCTTTGAGTTTCACCCCGCCGTAGAAGTGGACGCCGTCGAGAGGGCCAAAGGAAGAGGATCCGCCTTGGGATGCGTGAAGAAATATGGAAGAGGGAAATAAATAGGTGGAGGAAGAAGAAAAGTAAAATAAAGCTAAATATGTGTGTGCGGATGAGTGTGTTGTGAACAGAGAGAGGGAAGGAGGGTGACTACGGTGGAGGTGAATTAAAAACACAGTAAAAAGCAGAATTAAAAATAGAGGGTTAGAAGAAGAAGAATAGCTTAAAAATTAGAGAGATTTAGAAGAAGTGAAAGAAGAGAAAGTTGAAGATCAGAGAAAGAGAGAGAAATTTGATGAAGAGTGTAGAATCAGAAGATGAGAGGAAGAGGGTGAAAAGCTGGGAAGAACAGAGGTGAAAAACGTGGGTGAACAGTGAATTGAAAAATTGAGAATAGCTTAAAAACGGGAGAGAATTAGAGGAAGAGGAAGAAGAGAGATTTGCAGAGAATTTAAAAATAGAAAATTTTGAAGAAGAAAGCAAATTTAAAAGACAAGCAGAAGGGCATGAAAATAAGGCTAGAACTAGGCTAATTGGCGAACTTTGGAACTCCCCCTCGGTCTGCTCTCTACAGCTTATATAGTGTGCACAGGAAGCTTCACGGTCGTGGCTCTTCAAATCCGGCTTTCCAGCGTCCAGGATTGATCAAAGGAGGTAACTTGTCATGATTAGAGTCCTCCTTCCCTCAAATAAGGGGGGATACGCCCAAAGATTCAAGGATAACTGCGATCGGGGCAAGACCTTTCCGCTTCAAATTCTGATGAAAATGGTGACTTGGGCAATGGGCGCTAATTAAAATAGTGGTTGGAGCGACGGGCGCCAATTCTTTATTTCCTTTTTTTGACATTTTCTTCTTTTTCATAAATCTGGGAAATAGCGACTGTGCAAACAATCACTTATTCTTTTTCCATTTTCTTGATTTTCCTTCTGATTTTTCGTACAAATGAAATGGTGCCCTCTTGAATGGTCGCTCAAATGAATTGGCGCTTGCTTCAACGGTCGCTCATTCCTTTTTATTTCCCAACTTTTCTTCTTTTTCTAAATTCTCAAAATGAATGGGTGCCTGCGTATGAAGTCGCTACTTCTTCTTTTTCTATTTTCTTTTTCCAGCAAAAAATGAATTGGCACCCTTATGATCAGTCGCTATTTCCTGAAATTTTAGAAAATTCAAAATATTAATATATTTTGACCAAAAACGGCTTTCAAATTATTGTGTAAATTCTTGAATATTTCTCACATGGTGATTTTGGCTCAAAAAGATGATAAAATGCATGCAGACTCAAATAATGTGTGAGAGTGAGATTTGCTCATATTAATGCACAATTATATTCAATAAATGCTCAAAAGTGGTGAATGTGACGAAGTTATGATATGAAATATAGCACTTATCAACCTACAGTGTCTTTCTGGAATCCAAAAGTCCATGGCCAGTCTTGCACAACAATCAACAACCTCAGAGAGATATGCTCCTTCTTGTAAAAATTAATGGCATTTCTTTCATTTATGGTCGCTATGTGGGGAACGCAACGATGGGATCTTTAGGAGGGAGCCGAGAGCTGTGGAGTCGGTTGTCTTTTGTTTGTGTTAGAGTGAGAGAATGGGTTATAAGCTCTTTTGTACTGAATTCCCTCGACTCTTCTCTTGTTAGTTTGCTGGGGGGTTAGGGTGTTCCACACGGGCATTGTGTGTCCCTTTCTATAGGGATTTTCGGAGCTTTTTTATTATACTTGTATATCTCGATTTCCGTTTTACACAATAGTGGTACCACTCACTTTAAAAAAAACCACTAACAAAGGCCTTGGGCATGTCTGGCTGAATCCTTGGGGATGAGCTTTCCTGGACCAGTGTGGCATGTAAGGTACGCTTCCTTCCTTGCCATTGTTATTTTTAAGATATATGGATTGTGTTGCCATACTCTTGTTGAGGAGCAGCATACTAAGAGCTCATCACAAATTGCACTTGCTGCCCTGCATAAGCTATGGAGGACCCCATTCTTTTGGACACAAAGATTAGCATATTACCTGACCCACTTGGTTTTGCACCTGTTGGAATTTTCTATTAAATGAATCTTCGTTGTGGAATATGAGTTATCATTTGCTTATGAAATGTGACAATCAAGAATTCTTTGTGTCTTGCCATTGATTTTGTTTTCTTTATTTTATCATATGGCTCCATTATTGCAATGAAATGACGCAGGAACATGATGACTGATGGCTTGCAACATAGATTTGGGTCTTTGTCATTATTTGTGATTTATTTCATTTGGAGTGACATCCCTTGGGAATAGATAGGAACTTTTGCCATTATAGATGGGGCCAGGAAGGATGAGATTGTGAGATTGGCCATCCAATCAAGGAAGTGGACTTCTCTGACATATCCAGCACTGAGTCCCTTCTCGATCTCTTCCTTTACTATGAGTCGGCATTCAAGATACTGAGGCTAATGCTTTTCCTTCACTAGGGTCTTGTTTAGATATACCTAGAGTCAGTGTGTGATGACCTTGGGATTAATGCCAGGCATGTTGGTCAATAGCTAGGCAAAAGACCTCCAAAAAGCCTTCAGCGCACGTCCATTATCGGGGGCGAGAGCGTTGCACTGAGCTGCAGCTTCTTGGTTGGTTGTCACCAAGGTACAAGGACATCAGTCTTCCCTAGGGGAGTGCTTTGGTCACCATCTTCTCATACTCAGATAAAGCTCATGCATTTGACCACCTTGTATTTGGTGCATATAAGGGTATCAATTCTGGGCCTTGGACTAGTTCCTCGTGACCTCCCCCACCACAAACTTGGTCGTAAATATAAGTTTTGATGGCAGATCAGGGCAATCGCTGGGGCCTTCTTGATGGTGTTGCAGTCAAGTATTATGTAATAGGCAACTCCATCTTAACTACCACAAAGTTGGCCGAAACAGTGACTTATGTAGGATGGTCATTCAGAGCGATCGACAAGGTGACTGCTCCTTTAATGTCTACAGGGGCACAGTTAAAGCCATATACAAAGGCTGTGGTAAGGTCACAAGATAGAGGGGATGAGTTTCAACTAGAAAAAAAATCATAATAGGAACCATGGTTTGCCATCTCTTACGAGATGTCCGAGATCTCTGTCTCTCCAAAGGTTGCGAGAAATGAAGTCCGTGAGATCGAGATCTTCTCTCCCCCACCCCCTCGATTTCCTCCTCCATCACTCCCTGTCTCTCTCTACCTCGGCCCCCTTGAGCTCTCTCTCCCCCCCACGGACTCTCTGTCTCTCCCTTTGTAACACTCTCCCTCAGACTCTCTTACCCTCTCTCTCTCTCTCTCTCTTTGTCTCCCACCCTCTCTCTTTCTCCCCGTGTCTCTCTCTCTCTCATCTCTGTCTCCCCCCGTCTCCCCATTCTCTCAGTCTGAGAGAGAGGGAGACAAAAAAGGGGGATGACAGAGATACATGTACCATTTTTGATGTATTCTTCAATTTGTGATTCATGTACCATTTTATGTATATATTAACATTGGTGCATATGAATTTATTTGTTATTGTTATCATTACTCTTTATTTTGTAAAATTGAATTGTCAATTATAAAAATATGTTTGTGAAATTGAGTGATTAGTAGAAAAAATAATTTTCTTAGAACTAGGCCATATATATGATTTTTTTTTAAAATCATCGAACCCAATCTCTCGAGATTTTTCCAAGATCTCTCCGAAATCTCTTCTCTCTGACCCCCCCCCCCCCCCGACGAAGCCAAGATCCGGTATGGCAAAGCATGATAGGAACACTTCCATTACCACTAGAATGCTCCTATATGATAATTTTTATTACAGCCCCAACGACCAGGGCATGTTTGTGGGGGAGGGGCATTCTCTTAAGGTCGTAATCACAGAAACTGATGATGTCCTTGGACCTCGGCTAATTAGGCACCTTGATCACATTGGTTGACAACATAGTTGTCAAGTTTGTAAGGCAACATCTTTGAGTTCTCTAGAAAAACGTTTCTAGTTTCACTTGATTTTAAGTTGTAAATCATTAAGGAAACCATGTTTGTTAGCTGTAGAACTTTCACAATAGAATTAGTCCAATAACAAACTGTAAGCTGGATCCCTAGACCATTGGATAAATTCTAGGTCATGTTTGCAGCAACACCTCTTCATTGAAATTCCTGTTGGACAAATTGATGATTTTGTAACCTTCTACTGGTTAGGATGGCAGTCTATCGATTTTATCATAATGTTGTTATAAAGTGATGAGGTGGCTTTTTCCTATATGTGATTCAGATTTCGAGATCTATTGGTGATGCATATATGAAACATGCTGAGTACAACAGGGAACCTCTCTATCCACGTTTCAGATTTTCTGGGCCGATGAACATGCCTATCCTATCCGCCAAACCAACTATTATTTCTCATCCTCTTTGCCAAAATGATTCTTTTCTTATTTTTGCTTCCGATGGCCTCTGGGAGCATCTAAGCAATGAAGAAGCAGTAAACATTGTCCATAATCATCCTCATGGGGTAAGATTTCATCTTTAAACATTACAAATCCTGAAAATTGCATTGCACTAGAATTTTGTATTTTGTTTTGTGCTATCATTACTGTCTTCTCATAATTTAAACATGTAATTTAGCTTGTATCTTAGGTGATGCTATTACTGATGCATGCCAGCAAACTGACAATGAATTACCACTTTGGCCCACTTTTTAAAAAATCCTCATTCTCTTCCTCGTTGTTTTGATTTTTAGTTTTTTTTACTGCTAAAACTTGAGTAAAAGCTTATATCTATATCCTGCTAAAGTAGGCAAGTTTCATCTTCTTTCGGATACCAAATGTGACATCATTGATGTTAAAGAGCTGAAAGTTTACCTTGGATGCCCCTCCTTTTGGCAGATTTCTGATTGTGTTTTTTTAGATATTGTTTTAACGAATATCGCATTGGGATATACTTGTCTTTACAAGATTGTTGGAATCTATCATTGTGTTGAACACCTAAACATTAAGAAGTGACTAAAAGATGGTCATAAATATGGCTACAAATGTTTACCATAATATAGGTGTGTTGGGATCCAAGCTTTCTAATGTGCTCCCTCTAAAACTGGCCACCCTTTACAGGGAAACCCTAAAGCTATACATGGGGTGTTCTCACAGTACGGATAATAGAAAAGCAAATCTCTTTTCCCCAAAAGAAAGTGAAATGTACCACCGATTTGATTAAACAAAGATAGTACAATCAGCGGAGGAAAGGATCCATTCTTCCTCACAAAAATTACCAAGCTAAAAAATCACTCTATTAATGCAGTTGCATCTCCCTTTTCCAGTCATTAATAGGCATATGTAAAAGAAATTTACACCATGAATAAAGAAAAGAAACAATATGTTGAATCCCATAAAGTTCATAATTTCTGGTAATGATAAAAAATTTCAGAAATTAAAATGTCTTATGACATGACTCGAAGCGATGTTTGACCATCGCCGTCATAGAGATGTTCATGAGCATTTCATCGAACACAACAAGAGCGGTACAAAGTCATGCGCACCCGTTTGAGAAAGTCAAGTTTTTTAGGTTTTGAAGGCTCATGGGTATTTTGGCAAATGGTTGGTGAACGACCGAAATGGTGTAAGTCGCCGGTACCCTTCACACAAAATCAAGTGTTTTAGCCCTTTTTATGGCGATTAGGCATTTCAGCAAACACCTTGTGAGCGGTACAGTATGAAATCAAACACACCCACTCAAGGAAATCAAGCTTTCAACTTCAAAAGGGTCTCTCAGATATGTTGTCAAACACTTGGCAGGCGGCGTAAGGTCACGCAAATACTTAACAAAGGCCCACGCCAAGTTGAGTGACAAGTGGGTATTCTCTCGAACACCTTATGGGCAATACCAAATTATATGCCTACGGGGTTAAAACTTATACAAGATTCAGTTTTTTCATGCCATCGGACTAGTCCCACGGCATTAAACTAGAAGTCTCTTTACCCCGGAATCAACGGGCAGCAAGACCACGTCTAGAGAGCACAACAAACAAACAAAAGAGTTCCACATGCGTTTTGCTGTAAAAAAGGCTCGAAAAGGACAAAATTACAGAACAACGGCCTTTTATAGTGTTGACGGGAGTCCACAAAGAAGGGGGGGAGGGGGAGCCGCCCCCTCCCTCTTCCCTCTCCTCTCCTTGCAAAGGGGGACCCTCTTTGTCCGCCTGTACTAGGGGGATCCCCCCGCCCCCCCCGGTGTAGGTGCAGGGGGAGCCCCCCCCCCCCCCCCCCCCCCAGCCTGCTGCATCAGGGGGGGGGGGGGGGCTCCTCCCCTGTCCGCCTGCATCGGGGGGAGCCCCCCTGCCCTCCTGCACCGGGGTAACCCCCCCGATCCGTTTGCACCTGTCGGGGGGGAGCCCTCCCGGGTCTCTCCGCCTGCGCACGCATCCGGGGGAGGCTCCCCCACTTCTTCTTTCTACTGCACCACTGGGGATGGTCTAGAACGGGGAGAGGAAGAGACGGGGGGTTACCTCCACCGAGGTTTCACTGGGGGGATCTCTTCCTTGGTCTCCTCCACCGCCTATAAAAGGCAAAGGTCTTCGTTTCAAAAAAAAAAAAACAACTCGAAGGAGAGCGCTTTGATGCAACTTGTGCAAGAAGAGGTGAGAGGAGGGGGCTGCTCTCTTCCTTAGTCAAGTTATGTTAAAAATTGTGAAAGGCCCTCATATTAGGGTTATTTATAAAAATATCCGCATGTGAGGGAGAGTGTATGTTATTCACTATGGGCGATGAAGATACAAAAAGGGCTAAGAACTTATGGTTATGGGATTTTTTAATGTATCATGTGGAAGAAAGCCGTAAAAGAGTAGAAATTGCAATTGTACCCTGAAAGATTGCGAAATTGTGCAAATGTCTGTGAACGTCCGGGAAAGCTACTGAACACGATTGGGGTTGCCAGGTATCCGAACCTGGCATGGTTGGCGACGACTTGAGGTCCGTATGTTATGGCTGCCATCGTTCTGTTGTTGTTGATGTTGCTACTTGGCACGCAGACGTGCAGACATATGTCGTCCTCTTCTCGTCCTGTAAGAGGAATAGGGGCAATCAGAACCTTAAAGAATGTTTTAAACTTCTTTGACAAGAAGAAGAAAGGTGGGAAAGGTCCCACCACGCGTGCCAGTCTATTGGTCACGGAATATTTTTTCTTTCGAAGGATTGGTTTCATAAATTTCTTACGGAGTCTTTTAGTGGAAAAAAAGGAAAATTTATGAAAATGGACAGTGAGGGGCTGTATAGTTTATTCTGTGGGTATGCATCGTATCAGACGATTTGGGTTCGAGTGTTAGATCTTTCCTCACTGACCGCAATTAGTGTTGATTTACATCGGCATAATGTCTGAGCACCCTTATTTACATGTCAAAGAAATCCGAAGGTATTTCACTAGAGTTCTGAGGCCGAGGGCAAGCTTACTTGCAGGGCTTAAGGCTAATGCTCACTCACCACCAAAATGTTAATAGGATTAAGGTGTCATCGAAGGCCGTTAGATTAGGCAAGAAACCCTGCGAATTGGGGATATGATTGCAATTTTGCAGGAGCCGTATGCAATTTGAAGGTGTCGGGAGCTTTTCCAGACTCCAGGGGTGTTCGGGTAATTTCTAGTTCCAGGGATATTTTGATAATTCTACCCAGCCAGGGGCGTTATGCAATTTCTCGACTGGGTAGGTGGGTGGCTGGTCATCTTCTCGGTCTTCCAAGTGACACTCGGGTGATTTCTAGAATGTTTGGAGGTCGTTGGGTCATTTTTGAGTTCTAGGGTATTTTAGTAATTTTCTCTCTAGACACCATGGCTAGGGTTTAGCGGCACCCAGGCGTGAATGCAGTCGGGCAGCCCCCATGAGTATTGGAATAAGTTTGCAGTTAGAAGTGAGCACATGACCATCTCTCTTGAGGTAGGGACATATACACAATTTCGCTGGCATCCAATATTTGCACACAATCACATGAATGTACACAACATAGTTGATGTATCGACAATTTGTGTTAGTACAAAGGAGTTATCGGTAGAGTGCCGACTATACAATAGATTCCCGTGCATACGCGGGATGTAAGGGGGGCATTGCCGCCATTTAAAAAACTTGCAGGATATAACTACAGTTACAGGACTTTGTGTTTCCTAGCAATTTTGGGAAGGGCATAGGAAACATTCATTCAGAGCCACTAACGACATAAATGCAAAACCCAGGGCACTTATATATTTAATACTTGTGGACGGCTGCATAGAAGAACATATAGCCACTAGGGGCATAAGTACAAGGCCGTGGGTATTTATATTTTCATACTCCGAAATGGGCCGAACAAAGAACATGTCTTCTTCTCCCGCGCAGTGTTGTCTTCTCTCGTAGTGCGTCATTTTTTTTTTCTTGGACTCAGGAGGTATTTATAGAAGGTAGGGAACCCACCTTGACAAAAAGAGAGGTTTTTCGACTCCACTTGGACAAAAGGAGCGTATTTTGAATCTCATCTTGACATAAAAGACCAATTTTGGACCGCAGGTTGTCAATGTGGGTCCATTTTTTTGTTGCCTTTTTTTGGGGGGGGGGAGAAAAAAGGGTCGGGGGTCAAACAGACCTAGCGGGGCCTGTTTGACCCCGTTGGGGGTTGACAGGATTCATTGGACCTGGGTGCAATCCCAGCGGGTTCATTGGACTTGGGTGCAATCCCAGCGGGTCCCGTGGACGCTTGGCGGGGGCAACAAATCGGGGTCTGTTGGGGTCCAGCGGGGTCCGCTAGACCCCACGCGGGCCCAGCGGGGTCGGCCGACTCCCACCGGGGCTGGGTTGACCCTGCTGGGTCCCAGCGGGGTCCCGGATCCGCGGGACTCTCCCAATGGGGTCGAAACCCCAGGTCGGTCCTCCTTTTGTCCTCTTGAACTCCGATTTTGGTCTCTTTTTGCCTTTGCTCGCAACGGGTGCTGGAAGTAAAATTTTTTGCCTACAGAAACAAATCACCCTGGGATAATCCCCCATCCTTTCTTCAAGCAGGAAGTCACAACATGTGGGGTGAACTATTACTTAAACTCACCACTACAGAAAAGGGTGACCAAAACTCTCCGGGGAGACTTTGAAGGGGGTGACTGAACCACCCATCTGTAATAACCTGCTATCCGGGGTGACCCAGCCTGCCAGCAGCCTATCCGGTTGGCCCGCCCAGTCTGCCAACAACTTGTTCAGGTGACCCAGTAGGCCCGGGGTGAGCAACATGTCCGGGGTGAACCTGTAGGACTTTGTTGACGATACAAAATTTATGGATATGTTAAATACTTACACAGAGAAATTGACAAAAAATGGTCAATGTCTCGTCTAACAGGTCAATTTGAGATCAAAGATTAGAAAATCAGAAGAGCCAAACGCGAAACAACCAATTATGAATAGTAAGAAGAGAAGGGAGCGGCGAAGAGCCCTCTTATAAGGGCGGTAGGATCCACTTGAAGCAAATGGGGGCGCTCGCCGCCCCCAGGTGATCCAGATGGGGTCGGCCAATGCCCCACTTGGACAAAGTGGCCAAAGGAGCGCCCTACCCACCTTGAGGAAAAAACCAAAAGAGCGCCCGCGCCCCCGCCCCCAGGTGATCCAGATGGGGTCGGCCAATGCCCCCACTCGGACAAAGTGCCCAAAGAAGCGCCCTACCCACCTTGAGGAAAAAATCAAGAGAGCGCCCCCCACCTTGGGGAAAAACCAAAAGAGCGCCCCCCACCTTGAGAAAAAAATAAAAAAGCGCCTTACCCACCCTGAGCCAAAACTCAATCGAGCGCACACTACCCACCCTGAGCTAAAACTCAATTGAGCGCTTCCTACCCTGAGCCAAAACTCAATCGTGCGCCCTACTCTGAGCCAAAACCAAAAAGAGCACCCACCACCCCATCTCGAGCCAAAATCGAATCCAGCGCCCCCCATCTCGAGCCAAAACCAAATCCAGCGCCCCTGTCACCCTGAGCAATACCCCATTCCAGCGCCATAACCATTTGCACTCGACCTGCAGTTGGACCAATTAGGGGCACCCAACGCCTCTACCCTGGCGAACTGGGGGCAAGGTAAGGGAGACCAAGTGGCGTCGCTCAATGCCCTTAGGTGATCCTCATGGGCCCTTTTACCGCGCACAACCTCTCTTACCCATCGCCTATAAATACAGGGGGTGGGAGCATGAACAAGCAACGCAGACAGACAGACAGACAGACACACTGACCAACGAAGGAGCACCTGAGGAGTTCTGATGTGAGTTCTGATTTTTCTACATCTCTTTGGGTATTGTTGATGCCTCATCGCTGTTGTTGTCGAAGATTATATTTATTTTGAAGAATACATTCATATTTTGTAATGAAAGGGATTGTACCCCCAAGTGTTGTCGGCTAGTTGCCCCAGTGACATATCTTTCTGAGAAAAGAAGCCCAGTCATGAAGAAGAATTCCATTCTCTGGCCAGTTTCATTCTTATAAGAAGAGGCCCCCAGTCAACCTCTCTCTGTCCAGTCTAAACGTGACTTTAGTCAATTTTCATTTAATTTTGTCAGTGGGTTAGACTTCGGTCAATTCTCACTTAATTTTTTTAGCGGGTCCAGTCCAGTTTCCACGATTGCTCAGTCTAGTTCAGTTTACACAAGTACTCAGTCCAATCCGGCTTACACAACTGCTTAGTTCAGTTTACACGACTGTTCATATCCGGCCGTTCTAGTCTGTGCAGCTATCTAGCTGCTCTAGTTTATCCAGTCTCTCTAGCTAATTGCTCCAGTTTATCCAGTCTCTGTAGCTAGCTGCTCTAGTTTATCTACCCCAGTTTATCTGGTTCCCCCAATTTACACAATTGCCCTAGTTGATACAGTTGTTTTCATCCCTAGCTCATAGCTCATACAATCAATCAGTTGCTCCGGTTCATACAACTACCTGACTGCCCCAATTTACCCAGTCCCAGTTTATACAACTGTCCCAGTTTGTACGGTTGTTTTCTGTTCCAGTTTGCCTAACTACATTCATTTCCTATTGATGGATTACTCTGATTGGGTAGTTATTCCAGTGAAAATCAGCCGTCTCATTAAAATCCTACGTTCAACTATGGCTTGGGCCATAATTCCTCCCGATGTTTACTTTATCCCAGCCATATCACATCGTTGACCTAAATTCAGTTTTGCTTCAAGTCAGTTATGATCCGGACGTCTTTTATCTCCTAGACTCCAGTCTTGCTCCGAATCAGTTACATCCGGTCGCTCCTCTTATAGGTGCGGTCGTGCCATTCTCTATCTGCAAGCCTTAGCAATGGCGCAGTGCCATGTCCCACCACAGGGGCATAACTGTTGTCCCAGCATGCGGCACTTTTAGGCTTGCAATCATCCCCGTGTGTTGGCACATCCAGCGGTTCCCTGCACACCCATTCAACCACAGATGTGTTGCATTAAGGGGTGGCACTCCCGGGATGTATCCCCGCTCGGGAAACGTGCAGTTCTAGCATGCCGTCCTTGAGCACATTCATGTCGGCACGTTGGTGTTCCAAGGCCCAACTCGGGTCCTTACACAATCAATTGAACACCAGTAGTTTTGCATCCAGGGCTGACATCTTCCTAGCATATCGTCCCGCCTAGGACGTTACAATAGCGCACAATCAAGTTCTTTTCCAGTGCAATGGCTCGAGGACCGTCACTCTCGACGGACTTGTCCTGTGGCTTGCATATACGGCAAGGAAAAGCTCTTGTATCTCTGTAAATGCCTTTCACAGTTTGTTATCAATGAAATGTGGATGACTGCATATTTTTATTCCCACTTTCATGATATTGATATTAAATGGACAACGTGAATACGACTCTGTTTGGATGGGTTTCTTCTCTTTTATATATGTGTATGTTTATTGTTTCACGTGTCGATCAACCAATTAACTAACTGGTAATTAACTGACTGATTGACGACGCGGGCGTGCCAGTCACATGAGTGACGAGTTTATTATCCGCTCATTCTGACCCGTGTCGGGCGAGAGTGAGGTTCGGTCGGGGCCAGCAGTCCGCCATACCATAAAGGCTATGGCGTTAATTACATCCCCCACGAAGAGGGAACACCTTTGATTAATTGCCGAGATAGAGGGCTGTCGAGGCCGGAATAAAGGACGCAACGTCATGAGCATGACAAGATCACATGCAATTTATTTATCATGCAAGGAGGGACGTGATTCATTAGGTTAGAGACCTTGGGTACGTGGCGGAGGACGTAGGTCCGAAGACCACCATCGCGCGTAGCGGAAATTTCCTACCGGGCGTAACCCGACCTTCTGTCAACGCCATTTGATATACCCGAGGGTCTATGCGAGCATGCAGGCATGATGATGAGGACTATATTGAGCATGGAAATAGAATTATGACAGTAAGCAGTGCTTAAACACATTCATCAGTCTCTGTCGAGGAGAGGGCAATGGTAGCATATGGGTGATAGCGAAAACAAAGTGTCCGCCCACATGATAATCAACATGATAAAGAAGTTATTCGGAGCATGCAAAGCCCCTGCCTTACTTAATCTACCCCTAATTAGGGTGGTAGACATCGCCCATGGGAGGCCAGGATTGCCCTGAGAGCAAGCGAGAAATTAGAACGACATAAAAACGTAAAGCGGC
Source organism: Amorphophallus konjac (assembly GCA_022559845.1). Lineage (NCBI taxonomy): Eukaryota > Viridiplantae > Streptophyta > Magnoliopsida > Alismatales > Araceae > Amorphophallus > Amorphophallus konjac. The sequence goes on along the minus strand of CM040122.1, from coordinate 2,219,777 downwards.
GCGAGGAAGGGCTTCCACGGCGCGGTCAATCGTAGGTAAAAAGGGTTAATCCGGCGCGGTAAAGCATAGGTGAAACCGTTAATCCGGCGCGGCCTTATGGCCAGTTAATACGGCGTGCAAAGGCATGGGGCGCGCCGGTTCATGGCGCGCCGGAAAGGCGCAAAGAAAATCTTTTAATTTTTGAGTCTGGGGTTAATCCGGCGCGGGGGAGGGCCGCGCCGTATTAAGGCGCGCCGGTTAAGACCACGCCGTTTTAACTTATTTTTGATGCACTTTCGAACCCTTTGAGTTTGTTAAACCTCCATTGAGCATTTTAGAGTTGTTTAGACCAACTGTTTATTTAATCAAAGTCCAAGGACTCCTGGAAACGAGGCAGTGAGTTAGTGCGAGGTTCATACTCAAGCACTGAGTCGATTGAGTCTGGAACAAGCATTTCATTACGACTTTTAGTTATGATGAGTCTGTCTGAAATTTGACAGCATCTCCCCTGAACATGAAGAGTTGCAGGGGAGAATCGGGGTCATACTCACTCGTGGAGTAAGCCCCTAAACCGCCGGTCTGCACAATGGCAGCCAGCAAGATCCCATCGGATAAGGTGCCCCGAGGACTGGCCTACGAGGGGCACTAAAGCTCCGTGGGTGGAGACAACGGATGAAGCGGCTGATAACGGAAGCGACACCCCGAGGACAAGCCTACAAGGGGTGGGCGACTTACAGCACACACCGCATCTGCTGAGGAGACAGAGACCTTCAGGGGAAGAGGTTCCGAGGACTAGCCTGCTAGGAACATTCGCCCTTTGGCCACCACAGAGCCCCGGGGGGAAACTGTGGGTTTGAGATTGTTGGGTTGAACCCCTGTCATTATCTGATGCGGCCCTGAGGGAGCGTCTACCATTAAGAGATAGGGCTCTCGACCATTCAGCACCTCTGTGAAACCATGGGGGAATGTCCCCCTCCCCGGATGACCGAGATGAAAAAACGGAACTCAAGCGGTGGGGATCACAGATGAGAGAGAGGGGATATTCGTTACCAACAGACTACCAATCTTAGGACCGAGGGATCGACTGCCGTGAGATTGGGCAGTTGGCGATTGGTAATCGTATGGAGGGACAACGGGAACATAGTCGAGATAATCTGACTACACGGACATATATTCAAGCAGCTGGACCGCGATGGTCACGAGACGAGTGGTCTCCAATTCTCATGCGAAACAGGGCAACGCAAATGGGAGAAGGAGATCAGAACTCGTATTGAAATGGGAAGAGACATGTGCACAAGCACGGCTCCACCCTCCCAGAAAACGCAAAGGCTGTCGACTGAGGAGCAAATATAGACGGGAAAGCCCCGGGGAGGGGTTATCTCTGTAGCCCTTGATATTCCAGGGCATATGCGAAATCGGAGAAAACCGGAATCGTAGGATTGTGCGCAGACGGACGCCCACAGAAAACCTCTTAAGGAAATCGAGATGGGAGAAGAGAATAAGGCATGGAGCATTCAACTCACCAACATTCATATACATATATCGCTGCCCGGCGAGGAAACTACATATATATGTTACAATTCCGATGCCGGCACTATGGCACGGCCACCGATTCACTTACAGGAAAACCCACAAGTGAGCAGCAAGGAGGAGAGATGGCGAAGAAGGGGAGAGGAGCCGGCTCATATCATCGCCCTCCTTCACCCTTCTCGCTTACATTCATCGGAGAGACAGTGAAGCGGAGGAGAAGAAGAGAAAACCAAACAACTCGAACTCCCACCTGTTCTAGAGAACAGAGTATCGGCACGAACCCTTCTCCTTCTCCGACTCCGGGAAGCTTCAACCAGAACAGAGGGAGACGGCCGTCGAAGGACGCTTGCGAGGAGCCCCCTTTCTCTCTGAAAACTCCTGCTCCTCTTTTTCTTCCCGAAAGCCCTTTTTTTCTCCTCTTTTCTTTCTTGTTCTCGAACAGCCATATATATAGGGGAATGAGTTCGAACGTTAAACTGGCGTGGGATTGGCGCGCCGGGAAGAGACTTCATCAACCTATCGCGCCTGGATTGGAGCCATCCGATAGGCTGATTTGCGCGTCGTGATAAGGGCGGAAGGTGGGGGGAGCGCGTCGGTTTAAGGCACGCCGTGCTAACGCTCCCTGTGCGTTTCGAGCAGTCGATGAATCCGGGGACAATTCCGGGAGTCACCATGAGCTTTTATCTCGCCAATGCCCATTCAGACTTTGACGAGGTGTTTTGTCGGAATCCCTCGGTTGACCTACGTCCGTTTTCGAGACTCCAGATAGCTTTAGTTTGATCGTGCGGGTTTCCCGCTGACACGTCCTTCGGCTCTACGATCCATGCTGTTGGCTCGGCCTGGCTCATGCCCGAACCTCCTTGGAAGGCGAGATAACTCCAGGGATAGTTCCGCCCGAGCTGGGCGATCATTCGGCCACTAACGGGCCCATCTTGGCGGGAAGCCGTACCCGTGCCGGGCGATCGGGATCTTCCGCCGTCAGAGCTTTCGGTCCTCCGTCTCGGAGAGCCAGGGGGGAAACTCCTTTATCTTCAGGAGAGCCTTTTCATGTGGTGGGAGACCACCGGATAGATCGCCGTCCTTGATCGGACAACGGGTGTAGTGTATGCGGCATGACAGAGTCGATGCCGGTTCATTGGGCAGGCTTGGTCGCACTGCCGGTTGGTCGATGAGTTTGTCTCGGCTCTCCTGAGGTAAAGTCCCCGTATCCATACGGAGTGACTCAAGACTCTGGCAGCTTGAGAAATCTTCGATGTGTTGATCTTTATCGGCTCCCGCGCTTCGGTGGGCCGGGTCATTCGTCTTTATGGCTTGGTCGCCGACGATCATATTTTGGGTGTCAACAGACTCCTCCTTTGTCACGGTCGTTACGTTGTGTCATCTCCTTTTGTTGACGAAAGAAACAAGGTGTTCGGATTCGTTCTGATGTAAATAAGCAGTAATCGCTTGCGGTCGGTGGGGATCTCGTCCAGTACTCGATCCCTTATATCGCCTGATACCTTCCTACGTGCGGGTCTCTCTCCTTCCCTCTTTTTATCAACCGAGGCCCTTGATGTTTGCGTCGTCGGTTAGCATGGAATTTCATTATGGGCCCTCGTCACATCTTCTTCGGGAACCCCGCAAAGCGAATGGAGAGTTATGGGGGGGTGTCAGATCATTTGTTCCCCTATTTCTTTCCTACGTCGTTCTGAAAAAGTGCGAAAGAAAGAAGAAGAGAGAGGACTCCAAAAGAAAAAACACATCAACCCCTAAAAACAAAACGAAGAAACATACCTATATGGGGTGATGTTCGGGGTGTACCTATAGGACCTGTATGGGGGTGAACATGCCAGCAACCTGTTCGGGGTGAACCATGACCCATGCCGGCAACCTGTCCAGGGTGAAGGTTAGTTTTTCCCAGAGGAGACTCATCTGGGATGGAAGAGTGGTCACCCCACTTTTTTAGGGGGGGTCCGATCACCTCCTTGGCCAATGGTGACTATAAGGCGATTGCCACCACCCTCATTTAATATGTTGGCTTCATTGCAGAAAGTAGCCCACTGAATGGGCCAACAGGGGTTCGGGGGGGCCCACATCAGGCTCTCCGCGGTCAAATGAGCCCGGTGGGGACCTGCCCGAGGTCAAGTGACCCCGGACAAGTCTGCTTGGGGTCAATTGACCCCGAGGCGGTCCAACCCACCCGGGGTCACTTGGCTGCGGTGCGGTTGGACCCTGCCCGAGGTCAATAAACCCCACTGCCTTGCTCTCTCTCTCGGAACAAAGAAATGGGACCCTCCTGGGGTCATTTTCATCCCGTCCATCCCGTACGGGTTAAATCAAGTCCGGTGACCCTCCAATTTCTATAATTAGACCCTCGGGAGTCCAGAGATATACATATATGTATATCTACATAGACAGAAGAAACTGAGCTACTGCAAGAAGGAGCTATGTTCGTTGTTTGACCCACTAAGGGTGTGTTATACCCAGGGTCTTGTATTTATGTCCCTAGAGGGGTCTTGTATTTATGCCCCGAAAGGTTGTGTCTGTAATTTGCTACGCATTCTAGCGGGGGACCAATTATGTAATTTCTCCATATAATTGAAAATTACAAAACTACTCTCCCTGGAATTCCAAGGAGATCCAAAGTCCTGTTATTTGCAGTTCTATCGTGCAACTTTTTGTAATTGGGGCTATACCCTTATGTCTCGCATCAGTGCGGAGACCTCATATGTACAGTCGACAACTCACCGACAACTCTTGTACTCATATGAATCATAAATACATTCAGCTGCTCCTTTATGTGCTGGTCGAGAAAAATTGTAAGAGAAGCCCGATGCTCGGGAAATTGTGTATATGCCCCTTTCTTTGCGAATCAACACACGCGTGTCTTCTATGAAGTCCTTTGTTGTTCTTTTCACTTAGGGACCTTGCTAGCTCAGTCTTGCACCTATCTGTCATCGCAGAACTTGGTCCGCTTGAGGTCTAGTAAAATTACCAAAATACCTCAGTGACTTAGAAATGACCTAGGAGCCTTCAAAACCCGCTAGAAACTGCCTCGGTGCCCTCGAAAGCGGAGATCTTTCCATACTCTCCCTCTAACCTGCAAATTCTAGAAATATCTCTGGTCTAGTGAAATTATCAAAATATCCCTAAAAATATAAAATTATTTAAATACCCCTGGAGTTTAGAAAGTCTCCCAACACTCAAAAATCGCCTACGGCTTCTGCAAAATTGTAGTTATATCCTCCAATTATAAGGTTTCTTGTCCAACCTGGTGGCCGTTGACGAAATTGCAATTTCTTCGGTGGTGAATGAGAGGTAACTGTGAGCCGTGCAAGTGAGATTGCCCTCAGCATCAGAACCTATATAAAGGTGTTCGAACGTTTTACCGATGTAAATCAATACTGACTGCAGTCAGTAGGAAAAGGTCCAACACTCGAATCCAAATCGTCTGATACGATGCATACACATGGAATAAACTCTGCACGGACTATTTATGCAGCCTCTCTATATGCAATCCTTATAATTTTCTTTTAAAAGAATATTTCGTGATGCCAACAACGGGACACGTGGAGAGGAGCACGGGAGGTCTTCAACGTTTGTTTGTGCTTGTCTTGTGTCGTTGGCGACGAGAAAGGAGGCTCGTATCCGCTTGGACCACGTGATACACGGTGCTTGGTCTCCTCGTCGGTTGCATATAAGAATATTTTTCCTTTTCTTTTTGTTGCGACGCCATTCATCTTTTCATATGATAGGGTTCTAAGATCCTCTCGGATAGAGACCCCATAAAACGACGGTGTTGGCTTTACGCCGTGATTTGACCGTCAATTAACATGTATGAGATTGTCCAGAACTTAGTCGAGAAAATTAAAGGGTGCAACAAGCACCTTCGAAAAAAAAGTTATCCTCAAGTTTAGTACCATCCATATTGTTGCCAAGGCGATGAGGTGACCCAAGACGTTCACGGGGTCTTAAGTGCTTAAGGCGACAATACGCCGCCTAGGCAACAACTTGGCGTCTCTATAAAAAATCCAAAATTTATATCCCTCGAATATACAAATCAAGAATAAAATATGTGAAAAAATTTCAGAGAGTTAAATTGCTTGAAGAAATTACAATAATTAAATTGCATTAAAAATTTCATAAAATTAGATTGCATAAAAAAGATAATGGAAAATCACAAAAAATCAGAAATAAATGCAGAAAATTACAGAAAATACTATAGCACCTAGAGAGAGAGAGAGAGAGAGAGAGAGAGCACATACTGGAGCCGGTGGAGTCGGTAGACCACGATGGACTGGCGAAGTTCGCTGCTCCGGCACGGAGGACATCGCGGACAGTGCACCCCCATCATTAGATGGCGTCTCTGGCCGGGGATGAGGGTGGCTTCAATGGCAGAGGACGGTAACGGACGGTGGAGGATTATTGCGCGTGGTGGACGGCGACCACGGCATGGCACAAACCCTAAGGTTGGAAGATGGGTGAGGGAATGGCCGTATGGGAATAGGGGGTTTTGCAGGGGTTATTTATATTGGATCGGATCTGACTGGTCGCGGGTTGCCTGGGCCAAAGCGACTAGGCGGGCGTCTTGGCATCTACCTTGGTCGCCTTTTCAATGTGAAGCAAGCCAAGGTGATCCGGCGCCTTGTTGCCAAGGTGACATGGTACCATCTGACCCTAGATCATTCTCTCTATGCAAACACATTGTGCTTGTGCTACATAACACAGATGAAGTGAGAACATGCTGGATCATTTTCAGTTAACCATGCACATTGTTTCAGGTAAACACTAAACAACTTTAGAAGAATTTTTTTAGGTGACTTTTTATGAACTCATTAAACTGTCATCCATGTGCAGATAGATATTATGACATGCGATTTTTATTTTTGTCCTTCTAAATGCTTTGTGGTGGCATTTTTGTTTTTAACATGGTGGGATTCTGCTTCTATTTTGTCGTTTTGGGAGTTGACAGGCATGTTACCGAAACTTCACTGGGTCTACTTGACCTCTGATTGATGAGATGGTGCTTTAGGCTTTTTTAATAGCATACTTTAAATATTTTGTTATCAAAATGCAAGTGTTGAAATAGTTTTTAGCAAAATAGAATATTTTCGACCCAAGACCTGTTATTAGAACACAAATTCTAATCTTTTAATAGAAACCGTTTTGGGAAAATATAACTGTACACCTTCATGCAGAAATCATTCTTGTGCAGCATGTCTCCTCTTGAAGACGTGCTTCAGAAATATGCCTTCAAGAGGAGACATGATGCAAAAGAGTGCCTTTCACCTCGTGCCTCTTCTTCTTTGCCCATGATTTAATAATATATAATCATTTGGCCCTGCCTAGTCTCCATGCCTCATTAAGCTCATATTATTTTGGTCCGAGTGTTTACAAATTTCAAGCAATCTTTCTAGTATTTCTCTTAAATAGGACTTTTTCTACAGAATTATGACAGTTCTGCTTTTAGGGAAGTCCCACCATAGGATAAATTTTCTAATCCCTCCTCTTGCACAACCACAAGAGCTAGGATTTGAACCTATAACCTTCTTAAAGAAAAAGAGATGAGATGCTAAGCTTAATTGAATTCAGAAATTTTTGGGTCTCATATTCTAAACATCAAAACAAAGTTTCTAGCTAGCTTATATGAAATTTTAACGTATAAAATGTAAGATTCTGGAGGGTATATAAGAAAATGTAAAAGATTTTAATGATATATATGTCATTATTTTAATTATGAGGAGATTAAACAAAGGTAGTTAATCTTTTTCTTGTGTTAATTCACCTAAAATTAAGTTAAACAAATGTTAGTAGTATATATATGATGAAATACAGTTTATTATGAAGGTATATGTGACAATTAAGAATATGGAGTTTGATACATAGAACTTGAGTATCCATTTACAACCTTATTATTTATCTGTGATCACCGTGAAATTGCTGATTAAGTAATAGTCACCCATCTAAATCTATACCCGAGTGTTCCTCGCAGGGGGCCAAGATTTGTAGTAAATTTATTTCTTCTGGTGGGACTTTCGGATCCAGAATAGGTGCCCATGTAAGCAGAATTGCCGTTATTGTGCGGGAAAAAAAACCCTATTTAAGATAGTGCTCTAGAGATTGTTTGAAAATTGAAGATACTCTGACCAAAAATCACGTAATCTTAATGCGGCTATGTAAGATTTAAGTGATTATATATTATTAAATCACGGGGAAAGAATAGAAGAGCCGCCAGTTGAAAGACGCTCTCTTGCATCACGTCTCTTGAAGGTGTGTAAGAGGGGGCATGCTGCACAAGAACGCCTCCCCATGAAGATGTAAAGTCGTGCTTTTGAAAATCAGTTCCTATTAAAAGACTAGAATCCATGTTCTGATAACATGTCTTGGGTCAATAGTATGCTGTTTTTGCTAAAAAGTTTTTCAACAATTGTATTTTGCTAATTTTCTTTTTAAAAGTATGCTATTTCTTTGAAAAAAAATCCGGTGCCTTATGGCTAGGATATTCCTAGATGAACAAAACTTTAAACTTTTGATTGTCGGTCTTCTCCAAAGTGAATTTCATTCAAGTATCCTGGATTTCCCCGCAGGGAGCTGCCAAAAGGCTCATAAAAGCTGCTCTGCAACGAGCAGCCGCAAAGCGGGAAATGAAGTACTCACATTTGCAACGGGTCGATAGGGGAGTTCGAAGGCACTTCCACGATGATATCACAGTTGTTGTTTTATTTTTAAATTATGACCTCATTTCACAGCCCTCAGCCCAAGTTCCTTCTTTGTCTGTTAGAAGTGGATTCGGGGTCTGATAATTGTGGCTTCAATTGCACGAGGAAAATCTCGCCCCTAAGTGAGTGGCGATGTGCAAGGATTGTCCTGAGTAGAAGGGGAAAATTGGTGTGGTTGCAGTGACTCATTTGTGTGCTACTGTTCTCGCATGGCCTGATAGATTTCTTGGAGCATCAATCTAATTCTTTGGTGATGGCAACCCTAAAAGGTCTTGGTAATTGGGGGGGGGGGGGTTACGAAGAGCAAAATAAATAGCGCCTCATTCTTATGAAGCATAGTGTCAAGCTTTTTGGCATGAAAGTCAAAATGGAAAAATCATGAAAACCAATGTTTGCCAGTGTTGGGAATCGCTATTTTTGAAATGTGCATTGTTTCCTAGCAAAATCAGATACCGTTTGATCCTTTTCCAAATGGAAACCGCTGCTGCTCGTATTATTTTCTCTATTTTAATGAAGTTGCATAGTTTTTCTAGTTGTTACTAGGCCTTATAGATTTTGTTGACAATATAACAATGCACTAAGAACTAAGTGTGAGGCTTGCCGTGAAGGTGGAAGTGGAACAATGACCCACGTGGAGATGAGTGGAGAAGGTGACCAATGTTTCTCCGACTAACTCTATGCTCAAAGGCCACTGGCACGAAGGTGATGCCCTCCAGCGAAAGTAGCTGAGATAGGAGAGGAAGAAGGGGAGATGCAACCTCCTATTATGGGAACGCAACTATAAGATAGATAGATAGATAGAGAGAGAGAGAGAGAGAGAATAGGGGGCAACCTGCAGGGTTCTCATGGGATAGGGGTGTGCCATGCACAAGTCTCCCATACGTGTGAGTAGGGAACTTGGAGGGGCAATCCCAAAGGCAGGGAATCTAGTCTTTCGTCCACACCTTCTGTTCCTATTCTATGTGATTCGCAATATTCACATATTCCAATAGCGTGATTTTCAAAAATTCACATAACTCTAGAATGGCATGATATTTTTTTTTCAAAAATAATTCTAAAATTATTCATGTCATGGATATAAACAGATTAATTTTGACAATAAGATCTCGAATAGGCATAATTCCACAAAATAATGACAATTTCCCAAAAGTTGTCTCAACGACGTATCATCACATCGTTGTTGTTTCTGTCATCTGGTGGTGCTGCATGTCTCTACGCCAGGAGGCCGCTAGAAAGATGGTATGTCGCATTGATTCAATGCATTAATTTGTAGACTAACGTGGGATAGGATCATCTAGAGATGACTTCGAGGGGGACTCGTTGGGGAGGATGAGAGGGGACAGGGCATGACCAATCCACTGTGATCTAAAAAGAGTAATGGTCTGTGCATCGAATCCGATGCACAAAGTCATGTCACGTTGTAACGCTCATCTTCATTGGTCTCTCAAAAAGGTGAAAAAGTCTATTTTTGTGTAGAAAAGTACGGCTCTGTCAAATTCGTACGGCGCATTTTTTCGTGCATTAAAGATCGAGTCCATTCGATGAAAAAATGCAGGATTGAAATATTTTATAATACTGAAATATTTTGTTACAGAAATGAAATATTCTGTTATAGAATTGAAACAATTTGTTAGGTATCGTTCTTATACCAAAATATTTTATTTTTGTAGTATTTTATCTGTATAACAAATGTTACGTTCACGTGATAAAATATTTCATTTGTATAAAATATTTTATTAATTTATTTTTGAAGTCAAATAAAATATTTCATTCTTATAATAAAATATTTTATTTGTATATAAAATATTTCAGTGTTACAAAATATTTCAGTCTTACATTTTTTCATCGAACGAGCTCGATCTTTAATAGACGAAAAAATGCGCCGTACGGGTCTGACGGGGACGTACTTTTCTGCGCAGAAAAGTTATTTTCATCTTTTTGAGAGGCCAATGAGAATAGACGTTACAATATGACATGACTTTGTGCACATGATTCGGTGCACAAAGTATTACTCATCTAAAAAGCACCACCAAGTTAGCTTTGATATCACTGCACACAATGGAATAGAGGAGGCGGCGCACCTCAGGTGTGCAATAATTTTTTTTTAACATACGACCGACATATTTTTAGTTATTAACAATGAAGGCAATAATCCAACGCATTTTCGAAGAACTGGTTGGGTTACTAACTTGGAACTTCTTATTGCTCGAGCAAATATAATGTTGACCCAAGTTTCTAATATTGTTGCACGCTCATTTTTCTCATTTTTCCACCCTACTTTTATTCTCTTATTTTTTTTGAGGTGTTCTTAATTACCGATGAATGGCAATTGGTTTTTCTTGTGTAGATCGCATGTCAATAGGATCTTGATGGGTCGATCCATCTACACGTCTTGTTTTTATTGTTATATCTTGAGTTACTCCATATATTACTTTACGTAAAATAAATAGTGAATTTATTTTTATCTTCTGTTGAATATTTTTCACAGATCGATAGATTATTTGATAAGCCCATGATTTTTTTAATCTTCTGTGTTTTAGAATACAATTAATCAACATACATATTAACTAACTGATTATTATAAATTGGATCAGGATTTTGCAGTTTCTTTTTCCTGCAATAGCTCAATGCGGCATGAATGTGACAGGGATTCTGGAATCATCTTGTTGCATGGGCTGAAAATGAACACTAACTTGTGACTCTTTGAGCCCATAGTGTTGGGTGGGTCTCAGAACCGTACATATGACTTTCATCCAATACAACTTTATCACTTATTTCGGGGAGGGACGTTCCAATCATTGTAATCTCCACCACCTCCCATAATCTTTGTCGCATCAAGATTCTCCAAAAATAGATTATAGGAGGAGAGAGTAAAAATGGTGTAGTTTGAAAATCTTCAAAAAAACACCCAAGATCATCTTTTTGAGGAACAGTGGAACATGGGGGGTAAAAATCCATAATCCCAAAACCTTTTCAAGCGCCCCCTTGAATTCCTTCTTGTCTGATCTTAGACTCTAATAAGTGTTTGTCTACTATGTTATCCTTCTTGTCACAAGTTCCTGCTGTTCGAAGATACAAGGTAAATCATTATTTCAGTCTTTACCAAGTACCACGAGGGCATAAGGTCTCGACAGCATCTTTTCACTTTCACGGTGATGCCATCCAGTTTCTTGGGCAGAATTGCTGGAAGGATTGGATTAATGTCGCTTTTGTTAGAGTGTGGAGTCAGAACTCATGCGCATCTGCACGGGATCACACTCTGTCTCAGGAGCGCATACACCGCTCCAGGGGAGCATTCGCTGCATCAGCGGAGCATGGCGAGCACATGCTGTATCCAGGGGAGCATCCGCTGCTCCAGGGGAGCATCCACTGCTCCAGGGAAGCATCCACTGTGCCAGGAGAGCATGCTAGGAGAGCATGTCATTGTGCGTTCTCGCACGGGAGCATATGGAGTATCAGGGGAGCATCTATGGCCTCTGGTGAGCATCACTGGCGTCATGGGAGCATTGCTGTCCGGGTTGGATGCGTCGACCTTGTCTGGTAATGCGTCGACGCAGTCTTGGCAAATGCATTGATCTGGTCTGATGTCAGGGGAGCATCTGCAGTCGCTGGAGGGCATGCTCGGTCCCAGGAGAGCATCTGGGGGGACATGCGAGCATGCGTTTCTGGTGTATCTCGGAAGAGGGTTTACATTTATTAGGGGTATTATTGTCCTTAATGCCCTGACTAATGACGCCCTAATCTCTTAGTATAAAAGGGCGGGCTGTCTCTTTGTATTGTAAGGTGTCTGTGTGATTATCTAGTGAAATTCCTGCTGCGGCCGTGGACGTAGGAAGGCTCTTGCCTCCGAACCACGTAAAAAATCCCTGTGTGTTCTTGTGCGATTGGTTTTCTCTTCTTCTTCCTCCTCTGCTGTTTGTTCTCCTGTTCTGGGTACTCCCTATTTCTTCCCAACAACTGGTATCAGAGCCTTGTTCTGGTTCGAGGGAGTAGTGGGAGTAATGGCAGTAGATGAAGGAAAGGTGAGGATCGACAAGTTCGATGGCAAGGACTTCGGTTTCTGGAAGATGCAAATCGAAGACTACGTGTATCAGAAGAAGCTGCATGAGCCGCTTCTTGGAACGATGCCGGAAGGGATGAAGAAGGAAGATTGGGATCTACTAGACAGACAAGCACTCGGAGTTGTTCGCTTGACGTTGGCCAGAAACGTCGCCTTCAACATCGTGAATGAGAAGACCACGGCAGGATTGATGAAGGCGCTATCAAATATGTATGAAAAGCCCTCAGCTTCAAACAAGGTATATTTGATGCGTCGTTTATTTAATCTGAAGATGGCCGAAGGTGCTTCTGTTACAGACCACATCAATGAATTCAATGTTATTACAACTCAGTTGAGTTCTGTAGAAATAAACTTTGATGATGAGGTTAGGGCCTTGATTATTTTATCCTCCTTACCTGAAAGTTGGGGTGCAACTGTGACGGCTGTGAGTAGTTCTTCCGGTTCAAGCAAGTTGAAGCTTAATGAGGTTCGAGACTTGATTCTTAGCGAAGATATTCGCAGAAGGGAATCAGGTGAAGTCTCAGGTTCTGCCTTGAATACAGAGAGCAGGGGAAGAACAAAACAGCGGGGTCAAGCTAGGAGCAGATCTAGGTCCAAGAAGAAAGGTCAATCAAAGTTTGGTGGTGATGGGTGCTGGAATTGTGGTAAAAATGGGCACTTAAAGAAAGATTGCAAGGCTCCAAAGAAGAAAAATCACAATGAAGAGTCCGCCAATGCAGCTGCAGCAGAGCAAGTTCAAGATGCTTTAGTTCTTTGTGTTGACACTCCTTTAGAGTCATGGATTCTTGACTCATGTGCGTCATTTCACTCTACCTCACATAAAGAAAGTATGCAAAATTATGTTGCTGGAAATTTTGGGAAGGTTTTGTCTTGCTGATGATGAGCCTTTAGATATTGTGGGGAAGGGTGATGTCAATGTAAGGACCACAAATGGCACTTTGTGGAAGTTAAAGAATGTAAGACATGTACCTGGCTTGAAGAGGAACTTGATATCTGTTGGACAGCTTGATGATGAAGGTTATGTCACAACCTTTGTGGGTGGATCTTGGAAGATCACCAAAGGTGCTATGATTATAGCATGAGGCAACAAGATGGGTACTCTCTACATGACCAACAATAACAAAGATATAGTGGCAGTGGCAAATTCAGGAGTTGACTCCAACATATGGCACTGCAGGCTTGGTCATATGAGTGAGAAAGGGATGAAGGTACTGCTGTCAAAAGGTAAACTGTCTGGCTTGAAATCTGTGGAAGTTGGTCTTTGCGAAGACTGTATTTTTGGGAAGCAAAAGAAGGTTACATTCTCAAAGACTGCAAGAACTTTGAAGACACAGAAGCTAGAGCTTGTACATACAGATGTATGGGGTCCTTCACCAGTACCATCTCTTGGAGGCTCACTCTACTATGTCACTTTCATTGATGACTCTACTCGCAAGGTATGGGTTTATTTTTTGAAAAGAAAATCTGATGTATTTGTCACTTTCAAAAATTGGAAGACCCTTGTAGAGAATGAGACAGGTTTGAAGGTGAAGTGTCTGAGATCAGACAATGGTGGAGAGTATGACAACAAGAAATTCAAGGACTTTTGTACAGCTAGTGGTATTAGAATGGAAAGGACTGTTCCAAGAACACCACAGCAGAATGGAGTTGCCGAGCGCATGAATAGAACCTTGAATGAACGGGCTAGGAGCATGAGGATACATGCTGGACTGCCTAAAACATTTTGGGCAGATGCAATTAACACAGCAGCTTTCTTGATAAACCGAGGACCATCTGTCCCTTTGGATGGTGAAATTCCAGAGGAGGCCTGGACAGGGAAAGAGGTAAATCTTTCACACTTGAGAGTCTTTGGTTGTGTTTCATATGTGCATGTAGATTCTAATGACAGGGATAAGCTAGATGCTAAGTCTATAAAGTGTTTTTTCATTGGATATGGTTCTGATGAGTTTGGATATCGATTTTGGGATGATGAAAATTGAAAAATTCTCAGAAGGCAAAATGTTATATTCAATGAAAATGTCTTGTACAAAGACAGGGCTGTTGTAGAATCTGACAGTGCAGGGAAACAAGATGAGGATGGTGGACAGGTTGAGCTAGAAGAAATTTCACAAGATGATGTGAATGCTAAGATACATGATGTATCTGAAACAGAAGCACAGCCTTGTACACCGGTACAACTGAGAAGATCTGTAAGAATACCTAGGCCTACACAAAGGTATTCTCCATCTTTGCATTACCTACTGTTGACTGACGAAGGTGAACCCGAGGGTTATGATGAAGCAATGCAGGTTACAGATTCTGTTAAGTGGGAGTTAGCCATGGAAGATGAGATGAACTCATTGCAAAAGAATCAGACTTGGGAACTAACTAAACTCCCTAAGAACAAGAAGGCATTGCATAACAAGTGGGTTTACAGAGTCAAAGATGAACCTGATGGCAGTAAGAGGTACAAAGCAAGGTTGGTAGTGAAGGGCTTCCAACAGAAGGAAGGCATAGACTACACTGAGATCTTTTCTCCAGTCGTGAAATTAACCACTATTAGATTGGTGTTGAGCATTGTTGCTGCTGAGAACTTGCATTTAGAACAACTAGATGTGAAGACAGCTTTTCTCCATGGTGATTTGGAGGAAGACATCTACATGTTGCAATCAGAAGGGTTTTCAGTCCCAAGCAAAGAAAACCTTGTGTGCAAGCTCAAGAAAAGCTTGTATGGTCTGAAACAAGCCCCCATACAATGGTACAAGAAGTTTGATGGATTCATATGTAACAATGGTTTCATTAGGTGCAATATGGACCATTGTTGTTATCTTAAGAAGTTTGATAATTGTTATATCATATTGTTGTTGTACGTGGATGATATGCTTATAGCAGGATCAAGTATGATAGAGATTAACAATCTGAAAATACAATTATCAAAGGAATTTGCTATGAAGGACTTAGGAGCAGCAAAGCAAATTCTTGGGATGAGAATTGTGAGAGATAGAACAGCTGGCACTGTGAAGCTATCTCAAGAAGGTTACATCCAGAAGGTGTTGGGCAGATTCAACATGCAGAATGCAAAACCTGTTAGCACTCCTTTGGCAAGTCACTTCAAGCTATCTAAAGAGCAGTCACCAAAGTCTGCTGAAGAGCATGAGTCCATGAAGAAAATTCCATATGCATCAGTTGTAGGAAGTCTGATGTATGCCATGATTTGTACCAGGTCGGACATAGCACATGCAGTGGGAGTTGTGTGCAGACATATGGCAGATCCGGGCAAGCAACATTGGGAGGCAGTGAAATGGATTCTGAGATACCTAAAAGGCACCTCAGGCAAGTCACTTTGTTTCAGGAAAGGTGATGTTATCCTACAAGGTTTTATTGATTCAGATCTTGGTGGTGATCTGGACACCAGAAGAAGTACCACTGGATATGTTTATACCTTGGGTGGCACTGCAGTGAGTTGGGTTTCAAAACTTCAGAAGGTTGTTGCTCTCTCAACAACAGAAGCAGAGTATGTAGCTACCTCTGAAGCTAGCAAAGAGATGGTATGGCTGAAAAATTTTCTGAAGGAGTTGGGCAAGGAACAAAGCAACAGTGTGTTGTTTTGTGACAGTCAAAGTGCGATTCACCTTGCCAAGAACCCAGTCTTTCATGCAAGGACTAAGCACATACAACTGAAGTATCACTTCATTCGTGGTTTGCTTGAAGATGATGTTTTGCTGTTGGAGAAAATACTTGGTGCAGAGAACCCAGTAGACATGTTCACCAAGGTGGTAACCACAGAGAAACTGAGGCTGTGCAAGTCCTCAGTTGGCCTCCATGGATGATTGATGGAGGGTTGCCGTAGTAGTTTATTTCTACTGTTATAGTGAGCATGATTGATACATTGAGATGCTTGCTTTGTTTGGAGTTCAGACTCCAAGTGGGAGATTGTTAGAGTGTGGAGTCAGAACTCATGCGCATCTGCACGGGATCACACTCTGTCTCAGGAGCGCATACACCGCTCCAGGGGAGCATTCGCTGCATCAGCGGAGCATGGCGAGCACATGCTGTATCCAGGGGAGCATCCACTGCTCCAGGGAAGCATCCACTGTGCCAGGAGAGCATGCTAGGAGAGCATGTCATTGTGCGTTCTCGCACGGGAGCATATGGAGTATCAGGGGAGCATCTATGGCCTCTGGTGAGCATCACTGGAGTCAGGGGAGCATTGCTGTCCGGGTTGGATGCGTCGACCTTGTCTGGTAATGCGTCGACGCAGTCTTGGCAAATGCATTGATCTGGTCTGATGTCAGGGGAGCATCTGCAGTCGCTGGAGGGCATGCTCGGTCCCAGGAGAGCATCTGGGGGGACATGCGAGCATGCGTGTCTGGTGTATCTCGGAAGAGGGTTTACATTTATTAGGGGTATTATTATCCTTAATGCCCTGACTAATGACGCCCTAATCTCTTAGTATAAAAGGGCGGGCTATCTCTTTGTATTGTAAGGCATCTGTGTGATTATCTAGTGGAATTCCTGCTGCGGCCGTGGACGTAGGAAGGCTCTTGCCTCTGAACCACGTAAAAAATCCCTGTGTGTTCTTGTGCGATTGGTTTTCTCTTCTTCTTCCTCCTCTGCTGTTTGTTCTCCTGTTCTGGGTACTCCCTATTTCTTCCCAACAGCTTTGGCATGGGTTGAAGACTCGAAGGCATGTGGCTTTAAGAGAATTGAAGCAAACATGGCCTCTTCTTGATTACCAACACCAGTTCGAGCGCTTGTGTAATCTTGCTCGTGGAGTTCTTGACAAAACCTCTCTTGGGAACCTTTCTTGGAGGGTTAAGAGAAGATTTATATTTGGAGGTCAGATCCTTCAAACCAGCTACTGTGTTAGAAGCAGTTGTGATGGCTCAACTGTAGGAGCTTAAAATGCCATTAATTAAATGTATCCTTTTAGATCTACCAAATTATCGCAATCAATTTCGCCCCTCCCTAAACCCAACCCTCCACAGGTGAACCTGAGTCACTTGGAAGATGTCAAATTTTATTAGATTGGGCCATCCAACTCAAAATCTTAAAGTGTTGAGTGGAGAGGACACCACAATTATAATCACATTATATTTTTAGTCCGTTTCCAACACGTGACTATTCTCTAACACGTCCCTTCACGTGCAGATCGATTTTTAGACTCTGTCACGTGGACCATGACAAATACGAGGTACGCGGCCCAGATCATAACCATGGGCTCTGATTGCATGTTGATATCCACAGAAGATGTTGAAGAGGTCGCTACCTTAACGGACACTATGTTGATACCAGAAGTATCTTACCAAGATGTTAATGGCATGCTCTTAGCTGATGCCGCGAGAGTTTCAGCATTGCTGCAATGGGTTCCAGTTGCTGTTTAATTTGGTGGATTCAGGTTAGCAGTAGCGCACACAATTAATTTCCCAGACCAAAACCGATACGTAAAGCTCGGCTTCTGCTTACTTCTCCAGCGTCATTCAAAGTTTTGGCAGCTAATGGAGAGCGATTGGCAGTAGAAGGGCGTCTGTTCTCATGTGAATTTATCTTTCAATGACCTATCTTCATCATCACTTGATCTTGATGTTCTGCCATTTTAGGAGGTTGTGGTGTTGTTTCTGGGCACTTTCCTCGGCTTTGTACATTGGGAACAATTCACTACTGGAAGTTTATTTGATCGTACTACACACATCAAGGTAAATGTTATGTTGCATGGAGTCCTACCACCTCCAGAGAGCTGCAGTTAATTTCAGGAAAGGGACTCACTTCACCAGGGCACTCTAATGTATGATACACCTATATATATTTAGCACCTACTTCCGAAGCACTAGAATCTGGGCCTGCCCCTATACAACCATATCTCAATGTTCTAATTCAGCGAAATTCCACCATATTTTTGGATGATAATCCTCAAGGGTTGCCACCGGTTTGATCATATGATCATTGCATTCCTTTCATTGAAGAAAGCAAACCTGCCACACAGCCACCTTAATGCCAGATGGTAGCAAACCTGTTTTGTAGTTCAAAAGTCAGATGGTAGCTACCTCTTACCATCTGCACCAGTATTAATTAGCATTGCCATATTTTAATTAACTCAATATGTGGTAGAATGTGATGCCAGTGGAGTGGGCATGGGCATGGATATCCAGCTCCGATACTTCCTCCAGTATGTGCCGTGCACAACAGTTGGATGTAGTAGGTGCGCTGAAGAGCACAGGCGGATCAGATTTTGGGAAAGCTTTTTAGAGTTCATCTCAACAAGGCTCAAGAATGCAGGTGCCAGGTGGGTTCTCATCGAGTTGAAAGAGAATTTTCTGTGGGAGATTGGGCTCAATTGAAACTACAACCTCAATCGTCAAGGATCACTTGCTCACCGTACCAATCACAAAACGGTAAGCCTGGTCTATATGTATCATGCATCCTGTGCGTACTTCGTTGCTAGAATCTTCTGTTGGCCCTGCCAGGTTTCCTTGCAATTAAGCTGTTGGCTAAGGGAAATAATCCTGTTGTAACACAGCTCTTGATTCAGTGGCAGAGCTGTTCCTTAGACCATATTGACTCCACTAGGCTATAAAAAGTCTCCTGGTCCCTTTCACCACATTTTTTTATCGCTAGAAAAACTAGGCCGCATCACGGGCAGGGTGTCTCTTGTCCACCTTTTGGCACTTGCTTCACTGTCTGGGAGTGATTCCATGTGAGGAACATTCGCCTCGACTATCGAGACGACCCGAAAGACCGAATAATATTTCATGCAGTTGATTTTCCCCACGTGTGAGTGAATTTACACTGCCTCGTGAACTGTTCGATAAAATTCCCCATGCACAAAAGCATGTATAAAACTATAAATAGTTCCTATTTTAGCGGAACTCTTATAAGGGTTAATGATGGCGATAACCTGACTTCGTTTTAAGGCCATCCATGATACATTCAATTTTCTCCTTTTTATCTTTCTAAAAAATTCTGAAAATATTAGAAATTAATAGTGAGTCATTTGGGATCCAACAAATACCTCCCACGAGAAATCCGTCGAAACCGAAGGTAACGGCGGGCAGCCCGTGCGCTCCGTTAATTTCATTTGCTCTCATGGCATAATGCCATCACAACTTTAACCTGGATATATACTTTTGATGCTTGATATTATCTGTATTTATTGCATTGGCATTTGACGACTTTCTTCCTTCTCTTGCAGGCAATTATCATGTCTCGTGTTAGAGAGAGTCGTACTTGTGGGTCAAAGGGGTGTGATAGGGAGACAACCCCTATTGTTTCCAGGAAGTTGATGCCTTCAAGAATTACAACGAAGAATTTATTTTCCCCTTATCAGTGGTTGAGTGTGATTGCTTCGGGCCCACTCCCCGAGGATGAGTCTGGAGGTGGAGCTGTTGACTTGTCTCTAATTGTGAAGCGTAGAGGCTTCTACAAATATGAACGTCCCATGAGCTATCTGAAGCATTTCCTTTTAGATGAGTGTTTGTTTCCCTTCAATCAGAATTTCATTTTTTTAGGATATGGGTGAAGACGATGTATGTTTGCCTGCAGAATGCATTCAACTTGAGAGGGCCATTTTGGTTGGATAGGATAATATGCTCGGCTACTTGTGACACTTGTTATCTCAGCTTCTCTGTGGGTCTCATGCTCCGCACTCAGTTTCCTACCGCTACCCAATTGGGTTTCTTTGATTCTGAGACCGGCTACCCTACTCAGGCTCGGACATTTTCATCTGTTACTTGGGACTTATGTAGCAAACAAAAGATAATTTTTTATTCTACTTCTTGTTGTTTCTTGGCTTCCTCCGATACACAGTTTGTTTCCGAAGGGTATGACAAATTATGTCTTCTTGATAGGATCATGAGCGCTCCACGCCTAGCTGGTTTGGCAAATGGGTCATTGTTCCCTCTCACAGGTTTCATTTAGGGGCCACAAAATGGCTTATGAGAATTCTTCATCATTACAGTCGGTTTCTTAAGCACATTGGTATTCGCCAAGCTATTATTGCTACCTTATATAGCTACCTTTGTTAGAGTGGCATATTATAGGTCTTCGTTGAGAGATTAAATCGCAGGTTTAACACTTTTGCGACAGTCAGGGGGGAGATAGCTTTCGATTTGAGGAGCTTTCTTAGAATTTCTGGTTTTCCTATTTCTAGCCGCCCCTATGAAGAAGTGTCCCTTGATAATCTTCACATACATTATTCCACGAGATCAGAGGAATACAAACTTCCATTGAGCTTTAGATTTTTAATGAAGGTTTGGCGAGATATGACCCGCTTTGGAAAGAAGAAGGCTTCCTCTGCTTCCACTGGAGCTGTGAGAGTTAGTCTGAATGCCTATGTCTAATATTTCTATAATGGACCATTATGCTTATCTGCGCCAGAAAATGAGGGGTGGAATCCCCGAGGGTTGTCGGACCAGATTTGTCTTACTGCATATCTAGTTTACTGGTTTGCTACTTTTGTTGTGCCAGACAGAGAGGAGGGTCTGGTACGACCCGAGCTTATCTATCCTGCTTGTCTTCTTGTCGATAGACATAGGGTGGCCATTGTCCCGACTGCTTTGACAAATATTTACCGGGGCTTAGAGAACTTGACAGCTCATAGCTCCCTGAGGGGCAGGAGTGTATCTATGGCTACTCATTATTTAAGTGCATGGACATGTTTACTGCTACCATCATTATGTCAGAATGTGCATGTTGAAAATCTGGCAGCCCCATTAATTTTCTTATTCCGGAACCGCCCCAATCAAAACCCACTTGAGCATTTATCGAGGGCACAAAGGCTACTATCATGTCCCTACATATGAGGAGGAGTTTGAATTTTGCTCACATCTCTTATGATTTTCGGTTGTTTGCTATTGAGGACCCAAGTGGGTTATCTTATAGTCTTCCTCATCGTCACATCTCTAGTCTTTCTTTTTATGAGAAATGGTCTTGGCTCGCGAAAATTTCTTTATTTTTGCGGCGGTGACACACACTCACCTTTTACGGAAGGCTGAGATGGGTCGACTTGACACGCGGGGATTTCGGAGATATTGACAGGAAAATGTAAAGAACGATAGGAATGCGCATAAATGAATGGCGTATGGTTAATCATTCTGGAAGACTAGGTCGGGGATGGCTGGATGGAATGCATAGTCGATTTCTCGACGATCACTTGTGGAATCAAATTTTTGACTGAGGATGTGTTGCCAGGGCACGACACGTGGGCACGAGATGCCCCCCCCTACGTGGAGAGAAGAAGCTTCCGCTGGTATGAGTGGAGGCGATTGTGTGGATTCATGTACAGAACGTCTTCCCCACCGACCGCAAGCAGTCGGTGTTTATTTTACATCGGGCAGAGTCCGAACACCTTTGTTTCTACTATCGAAGAGGAGAGTCAGGGATCCTGGGAGTCGCGACGTCGGGAGGGCTTGGTCCATGCAACAGTGACAGAGCAACAACAACAAAACATGGATGACTGGAGGCAAAGAGATTGGTCTCAGTGTGGGCACAAAAGAGAGTACAAACTCTGAAATTATGAGAATGAGGGATCAGCTCTAAAGGAGGAGCAGACATGTTATGACTCGGGCGTGGAGCGGCTGACAGTAGCTTGGCAAGGAGCAGGCAAGTCCTGTCTCGGGTGTAGGGTCCGTCTGGTTAGAGGAGTTGGGATCGAGCTAGGAGACAGATGACAGTATGCTGAGCAGCATTGAGATTGGTAGCATGCGAGGATGGGAATCAATTTCTCCACGTGGATTATATCACTATATGCCATGAAAGGCGTTATATGGGGGCGTGAAAGTCCGATTAGAAGTGTATGCAAGTCACGGGACAATTATGCCGTTTGTGATGGTTCCCAAGTCATTGTATTGCTATGTGGGTATTTTCGCTTTTGTACACAGTGTGCGTTGGAGGATTCGTGATGTCACCCGAGGGGTGCCACTATGTATTCCCAATATGGGACATCGTCGAGATCAGGGAAGTTGGGTGCCATTTACACCGCCATGCTAGAGTGGCCGGGCGTTGTTGAGACAGAGGTGATCGGATGGCGTGAGCGTCACTATGACTGGAGCGACCGGACGGTATTGAGGCTGGAGCGACCGGAAGTGGATTTCTTTTCTGCGCTTCTACCGACCGCCACCGGCCACCGCCAAGCGAATACTGGTCCTCCCGTTCCACTGTTTGCTCGAGAAAGATAACGGAGGAGGTGCGGTCGGAGGTAGGGCTCCCTCGGGTGGCGGCGGCGGGGGGTGGAGGAGCAGGAGGGGAAGTCATGGAGGGGGAGCAGGACTCCTCCCCTATGTCGGATTATTATGAGTTCGCCTGTCAGTTGGAGGAGGAGGAGGCCGAAAGTGGAGGAGGAGGAGGGGGAGGAGGAGGAGGACCGCTCGGAGGGATGGCATCCAGTCTCAGCTTCAGGACCTGCTCCTCCGCTCCCTCCTCCCCCCGCTCCGTTCGGTCACTGTCCATGGACTTCGGGGAGTATCCCCCCATGTCCGAGTGGGAGGAGATCGCCTCTCGCCGCTGGTTGCGGGCATTGGAGCCCCTCGACGCTAGGGAGAGTGACCACCCCCCGCCGTCGACGTCCGTCCCGGGGGAGGAGGAGCAGAAGAAGCCATCCCGCCGCTGGTTGCTCCCGCCCTTCCTCCGCCCTTGGTTGTCGGCGGACTCTGACGGCGGCGGTGGTGGTGGTGGTGAGTGGAGGAAGGACAGGGACGACCACCTGCTGCGGTTCCAGGACCTGGGCAGGTACGCCTTTGGGGACTTCTCCGTGGCGGTCGTACAGGCGAACAATGTGCTGGAGGACCAGTTCCAGATTGAATCCGGGCCGTTCGGGGCCTTCGTTGGCGTCTACGACGGGCACGGCGGGCCCGAGGCGGCCCGATATGTTTGCGACCATCTCTACCGTAACTTCCGAGGTCTGAATCTCTCCCTCTCTCTCTCTCTCTCTTTCTCTCTCTCCGTGGTCACTTTTGCACCCGGATCCTCCACTTTATTCTATCTTTTTTTGGTTCTACTTTTGCTTCTTTTGCCCTTTTTATGTGGATGGATATAGAGTTATGGTATGTCGGTGAAGATCGTTTCCGAGTTCAGATACTTTTGGTGGATCTTGAATGACGAGCACGCCCAGCATAATTTGAGTTATGACTACAAATCTCGCTGCAAAGTTTCTATGGACTGATGTCCTTCCCCGTGGTTTTTTTCTTTAACATTAAACTCTTGGAAGTAATTCTTCTAGTTTTACTTATTTTTTCTTATCTCTCTTTCCTGGCATTTAGGATGCTTCCTTTTCTCCCACGTAACTTAATATAAGCCCAATTCTTTCTTCCAAAGATCAGAAGAAGGAACTTCATGCCCTTTCAGGTTTGAACCTGGACAGGAATCTCTGTGATAATTAATTGCATCTGTTATTATTTTACTTCAGAAGTTTTATTCCAAGGAAAAGTACTGTGGTTGGCTGGTTGCCATTGATAAAAAGAATGTACTGTCTTTCATAAAAGGCAACAATGACTTCTACTCATAAGTTGATTCCTTGGATGTGAACTGCTGCAAGGTTCCTTTTCGGTGCACCTTTTTTTGCAAAACTTGAACAATGAAAAGTTCCTTGGAATTATATTATTCTAAGCCTTTACCCATTACCATCACTATCAGTTTTGTTAAAGCTTGTAAAAGTTGATAATTTTCATTTCTTTTCTTGAGGGCTTAGCTGTGCTGAATCTCCATTTCAAGCTATTTTTATACTTTCCTTAAGGATGCATAATCGTGCTGATGGGTATAAATAAGCACCTTTAAAACATGTTTAAGAATATTCATGAATCATATCAGCATAATCGATCTCCAAATGTTGGGTGGTCATGTCCACTCCATGCATAATACCTCTATTCAGGTTTTCTCTTGGTGCATCTCTCTACTGCATTTAAATAGTCAGTGCATAGTTGTTCAGTTATGGTTATCCTGTGGAACTTTGTGTATAGCTTTGTGTTTCAGTAATTTGGTCTCTAATGTTACTATGTAGAGGAGGAAAGATGGTACAATAGTTACTGACCGGGGCTTAAATTTTATCTAGAGCTTTCTTCAGGCCCATTACATGTCACATCTGAAGCCATTGAAGCAGCTTTTCTGCAAACAGATGAAGAGTTTATTGCCATGGTTGATCAGATGTGGAGGTTTAAGCCAAATATAGCAAGTACAGGTTCATGTTGCCTTGTCGGTGTGATATGCCACCAGACATTATATGTGGCCAATCTTGGTGATTCGCGGGTTGTTTTGGCGACCAAATCTGGTAACACAGGTAAAATTGCTGCCATTCAGTTGTCAACTGAGCACAATGTCAACTTGAAGGCAGCAAGGGACGATGTGATGTCACAAAACCCAGATGATCCACATATTGTTACTCTGAGACATGGGGTTTGGAGAATAAAGGGCATTATTCAAGTATGTATCTCTTCCTCTATTGTTGGATTTTTTCCCCCTTGGTGATTCTTTTTCATCATACTTTTTTTTTTCTTGGTGATTCTTTTTTCTCATCAGATGTGCTATTTCTGGATGATGCATCCTTGACACTTTCTAAAATCTCAATATGGCCTTCATTTTTCACATGTTTTCTTTTTCTTCTTAAAGTGTTTTGTGGTCTGTTGATATTAGAGTTTGTACACTTAGAGAGCATTCCAGCTCTATTTTACTATAACTGCTTCTTTTATTTGGAATTTGTTCTCTCTCTCTCTCTCTCTCTCTTTCTTTTCAAAACAGACCTGATGGGGGTCTGACTATAAAAAAGGGGACAGACCGAGTACAAAAATGAGGGATAAATGCCATCTTTTTTTAAAGGGATTTTTTAATATGAAAACCACCCATGTCCACTTTGGACTTGTTGGAATAGTCTCCCGGGCAATAGTCCCGTATTGGTTAAATCAGTTGTGGTTCATGTGTTTATGACTCTGGGCCTGTGTATCTCAACACCGCGGTTTTGTGGATTCAACATGGTATCAGAGCATGGTCTTGACCCAACTCTATATATTTCTTATCTCACCACCTCCACCCAATTAATCTCCACGGCTCTTGACCGCGAGGGGGAGTGTTGGAATAGTCTCCCGGGCAATAGTCCCGTATTGGTTAAATCAGTTGTGGTTCATGTGTTTATGACTCTGGGCCTGTGTATCTCAACACCGCGGTTTTGTGGATTCAACAGGACTCAAATGAATCCAATGAGGGTTCCAACTTCCACCATACTTCTCCTCAAACCAACCTGGTCAGTCATCGGTGTCTGGTTAAGAGAAGAAAATATATATCCTCTTTTGTGAGGTGTTCCATTAAATTTCACTTCAATGCTATCGGTCCCTCTCTCCTCCTCAAGCCCACCTGATGGGGTTTGAAGATATAATGGAGTCTCTTTCTCATTTTTTTTAAAATAAATTACAATATTCACATAATAAAAACAGCCTGATGAGCTATGAAATCTCATTGCCACCTCCTTTCATGGGAAGAGGACCTGATGGGGGTCTGAAAGAAAAAAGAGAGGAGAAATTTCTCTTTTATCAATGGTTTTTATGATAGTTGCTTCAATACCCTCGTTCATATTTAGAAATAAGCCTGATAAGGGGCTGTTTGCAAGCATGCGGACAAACACCCGACAGAGGGCTGTTTGCAATTATCCTCACAAAAGGCACCCTATGGCACTCTGGCCTCTTAAGGCTTATAGATACCCCCTCGCGGGTTTTATTCTGGGAAGCGCAAGGTTGGACTTTTGGAGAACTCGTGGAGGTCTTGTCTACTCAGGTGAGAGTACAATGGCCTTGGCCATGGCTCCTTATACTTAAATTGGTTCATGTGGCTTGAACCACATGGATGGATTTAGCCACATGGTTCAAACCAAGTGGCTTAACTATACCAATTGGACAATGGGGCTTGAACCACATGGCCTACATGATACAATTAGCGCCTATGGTTGAACCATATGGCATATTTCATTCAATTGACCTATATGGCTCGAGGCATTTGGCTTATATGCCTCAATTGGTCAACGTGGGTTGGGCCATTGTGTGCAAATTCCCTGATCAATCCAATGTGGCTAGAACCATTGAGTTCATATAGCCTAATTGATTAAAATGGCTCAAACCTTTGGATCCATGTACCTTAGTTTACCTAATTGGCCTAGACTAGTGCCCAATTGGTCCAATCGATCAACATGTCGTGGACCATTGGGCTACATGCCTTCGTTAACCCAATTGGATTGGACCACTAAGTCCATTTAACCTAATTGGCCCATATGGCTCGGACCACTTTGTCTTGGTAGCCTTAATTGGCTCAATTGACTAAGCCATTTCATATAATTAGGCTCAATTGACTGAGCCACCACTTGCAATTGGCTCAATTAATATGTAATTGGTTCAATTGACTGAACCATTTAATATCCCGAGGCTTAATCAGTCGGCATGACTTACCCATTGGATGTAGTGGGTTGATCTGGCCCAATGGTGAACCAAAAATGTGGTAGTTGAATTAGATGTTAGCCCATTTAATTAAGGGTATTTGGCTGCCCAGCAGATGCAATTAACACCAATCAGCGTCGGTGGGGAAAAAGTTTGACATACTAATCCATAAAGTCTGATTAACATACGCACCATTTTAGGGATTCACTCCAAATCCCAGAGTACAAATAGTCTCAGACTGAGATGTACACCCATCCGTATGTTCATATGTATTCTAATTTTATATTTTGAAGAGTGGGAAATATTTTCGATCTCCCATAGGATCCTATAGAGGCCATTGCATCAAAAGAGGTTCTGTACCTACCCGGAGGCGAGAGACATTTTATTGGGTTTTTTGCATGAAAACCATTGTTAGAGGTTAGTTTGCAAAAAAACCATTCCTAGAAATGCATTAGCAGGTATATCGCCGTGTGAATCTGAATTGTGCAAAAATGCCATTTTTTTTTTTGCACGCATATCACTTTTTTTTACCAACAACTTGCAAAAAAACCACGCTTAAATGGCATTTATGCACTATTTGAATTAACCCAGTGATATGTCTGTTAATGCATTTCTAGGAATAGTTTTTTTGCAAATTCACCTCTACCAATAGTTTTCATGCAAAAATCTCTATTTTATTATTTCTTCATCTTTTCAAGTCATACTTTCTAACCATTTATCTATTTTTTAGCTTGTTCTGTGGTTTGCCAAACATGGAATGACTTATGGCAACTCGCATGATTGGACCCAAGATTTTAAGTTATAAATCGGATGATGATTTGCACAATGTCATTGTGATGCATACGTTACTTTGTTACTGAAGTTCTGAACCTCTGGTTTTATCATGAACAATTCAAAAAAAAGGTTTGCCCCTAATCATGCGTCACACAGGACACAACAATGTCTATTGATTTTTAGGGGTGTAAGTTAATGTTTTATGACTCCTTTTATAAGTTTGCTGGGTCAGTATCTGTTATAGAATTGTCTAACCTAGTTTTTTTGGCAGACACAATAACTAGGCTCCATCTTATATATTCTGACAGTGCAGTGATTTTGGATTGCCTGCATGATAATGGGAGTTGCTTCCTCTGGTGGCTCTCTCAGACGGCAGCTTAATTATGTCATTTTCTGCAATATGGAATCAAGATACTTATTATTTTGCATAAATTATGCATTGAGAGGCCAGCAGAAGCCCATCCAGACTAGTGCATCAAATTTGGCTTTCCCCAAAAATCTAGAATGCCACTTGCTATGCTGCAAGATATTGTTACTGCCATATGACTTGGAAACGTGTATCCTTTTATCTTTGTCTAATGAAGTTTTCTCAAAATCAGTTGTCATGGAGGATCCAAGATGCAATTGAGTTCCCTTTCTAGATGATGATGATGTATCTGTTTAGGTTGTATTAGGCCTTGTTTTGATGGACCTAAACAAAGACTTTGTAAATTGAAGTTAAAGTTTAGGGAAACTTTTCTTTCATGCTTAGCTTTTTTTGGTTTCTAGGAAGGTTTTCAGGTAGGATGCAAAAATGGATTGTGATGGATGATGTTGTTTTGGAAGAAGAAACGAGATGTAGCAATGTGGCAGCTGCTAAAGTTTGATGAAAATAAAAGTAAGTAAAATCTGAAGTCAAATGAAAAAGTAATTACTGTATTGGGGCATCTTATTAGAGAATTGTGAAACATTTGTTAGAGAAACAATCATGTTTGGGCAGTTGAGTCACTCCAAACACAAGAAGTCCTTTGAGCTTTGTAAGTTGAGTTTTATAGTTTAAATGGCTGTAAACTTTTTCTAGTATACAGTCTCCACTCCATGAAAGGGCACTAATCTGGCTTAGGGCATCGGTATGGTTTATGATTGACACTGTTTTTTCTTTTTGCACCCCCTGACCGTATGATAGCACTCATGTTCTACTAGGAAAGCGAAGGTGTAGAAAAGAGCAAGGGAAGCAACCTCCTTGTTGGTGGTAGAAAAACAACACTACAAATGCTGTGTTTTATGACTGTTTCATATCGGTGATGGACAGGAGGATGCATCCTTTGTTTCTGCTTCGGTCCTCTGTGATCCCTCACCTTGTACCTAACTTCCCTAACTCACCACTGGTTCGCAGGATCAGCTGATTATGATGTGATTCAATCGATTTGGATTAGTATTCGCCAATGCTGATTGGATATTCAGATTTTGAGGGAAAAATCCTGATCCCTCCTTTAATTTGAAGGACAGAGGAAATTTTTTTGATTTGAATTGGCTATAATTGGTCCGAGATCGGCAGATCAGGGGCCAATTCAGAGCTGATTTTAATCCTGATCCTGATCAGATCGAGCCTAGACAATCCAAAGACCTTGTAACCCCCCGTAGATGTTCTGTTCAATGCACCAAAAATTGATGTGCACAAAATCCGTCGTTGAAAAGCCGTGCCACAATTTAAAAATAACCGAACTCACTCACTTAAAAAGGTTTAAAATCAAGTAGAGTGGTGAATACGGGTCGATCCCATGGAGAAGAAATGTTTTCAATTAAACATGGTGGAAAATTCTTATATTTGAAAGATCCAATTGTTGAGTGAGATTTAAACTAATGAAAAGAAAAATTGCATGAAAGTAAGCTATTTAAAGAATATGATAGGTTTAGGAAAGAAATTGGAAAGAGGGAGAAACTAAGAAAAATAATTCCAAAAAATCTGAACTTTATTACTAAGATGAAAGATTACAATGTATATGGAAATTAAAATTACAACTTGCAAAATAAAAGAAGAGGGAAGAAAATAAGAGCCAAGAGGATGAAGAGTGCCGCCGTCCAATTCGTGCCGAGCCTTTGAGTTTCACCCCGCCGTGGAAGTAGATGTCACCGAGAGGACCAAAGGAAGAGGATTTGCCAAAGGGATGTGAGAAGAAATATGAAAGAGGAAAATAGAGGAAGAGAGGAACAAAATAAAGTAAAACTGTGTGTGCGAGTGTGTTTGTGAAGAAGTGAACAGAGAGAGATGGGTGCTACGGGAAGGGAACATAGTAAAACTAAAGGTAAAACAGAAGGTTAGAAGAATAAAATTAACTTGAAATCTAGAGGGATTTAGGGGATGTGGAAGAAGAGAGATTTGAAGAACTTGAGAAGATGAAGAAGATTGATGATGAACGCAGAGAGAGAGGAGGATCAGAAGGGTGTGAAATTGGAGGAAGAACTGCGAAAAACTAAAGATGAACGGTGAAAAGTTGCAGAACTGTGACTTTGAAAATTAGAGAATAACGTGAAAACGGTAGAGAATTGGAAGAAGAGGAAGAAGAGAGATTAGAAGAACTTCTGAAAACAGAAAACTTTACAGAAGAGAGAAAATTGAAAGAACAACCAGAAAAGTATGAAATCTAGGCTAAAAGGCTATGGCGAACTTCGGAACTCCCATCGGTCTGCTCTTAGGCGTTTATATAATGTGCAGAAGAACCTTTACGATCGGCGACTGTAGATCAACTTCAAATCCGATTTTGCAACATAGATTAGTTGTCCAAGTTAGGTCTCTTGCCCAAGATAGAGTCCTCTGTGATCAAATCATGGAAAGATTGCTTCAAAGAGACTTTCCCGTTTCCGTTTCAAACTGTTGCGAAAATGGCGACTGGGCAACAAGCGCTAATTAAAATAGCGCCTGGATAGACGGGTGCCAATTCTTTATTTCCCTTTTTTTTCACATTTTCTTCTTTTTCGTAAATAACTAAATATGGGAAATAGCGACTGTGCGAACAGTCACTTATTATTTTTCCATTTTCTTGATTTTCCTTCTGATTTTCTGTACAAATGAAATGGCGCCCACGTGAGCGGTCGCTCATTCTTTTTGGCGCCTTCTTCAACGGTCGCTGATTCCTTTTTATTTCCCAGCTTTTCTTCTTTTTTTAAATTCACAAAATGAATGGGCGCCTGCGTATGAAGTCTCGAATTCTTATTTTTCTATTTT
Source organism: Amorphophallus konjac (assembly GCA_022559845.1). Taxonomy (NCBI): domain Eukaryota; kingdom Viridiplantae; phylum Streptophyta; class Magnoliopsida; order Alismatales; family Araceae; genus Amorphophallus; species Amorphophallus konjac. The sequence continues at coordinate 2,189,150 of CM040122.1, read as the reverse complement.
CTTTTTTTATCAAAAATGAATTGGCGCCCTTATGATCAGTCGCTATTTCCTGAAATTTTAAAAAATTCGAAATATTAATATATTTCATTCAAAAATGGCTTTCAAATAATTGTGCAAATTCTTAAATATTTCTCACATGGTGATTTTTGCTCAAAAAGATGATAAAATGCATGCAGACTCAAATAATGTGTGAGAGTGAGATTTGCTCATATTAATGCACAACTATATTCAATAAATGCTCAAAAGTGATGAATGTGAAAAATTGATATGCATAAAATTCGTCGTTGAAAAGCCGTGTCACAATTTAAAAATAACCGAACTCACTCACTTAAAAAGGTTTAAAATCAAGTAGAGTGTTGAATACGGGTCGATCCCACGGAGAAGAAATATTTTCAATTAAACATGGTGGGAAATTCTTATATTTGAAAGATCCAATTGTTGAGTGAGATTTAAACTAATGAAAAGGAAAATTACATGAAAGTAAGCTATCTAAAGAATATGAGAGGGTTAAGGAAAGAAATTGGAAAGAGAGGGAGAAACTAAGAAGAATAATTTTCAAAAATCTGAACTTTATTACTAAGATGAAAGATTACAATGTATGTGAAAATTAAAATTACAACTTGCAAAATAAAAGAAGAGGGAAGAAAATAAGAGTCAAGAGGATGAAGAGTGCCGCCGTCCATTCCGTGCCGAGCTTTTGAGTTTCACCTCGCCGTGGAAGTAGACGCCGTCGAGAGGACCAAAGGAAGAGGATCCGCCTTGGGATGTGTGAAGAAATATGGAAGAGGGAAATAGATAGGTGGAGGAAGAAGAAAATTAAAATAAAGCTAAATATGTGTGTGCGGATGAGTGTGCTGTGAATAGAGAGAGGGAAGGAGGGTGACTACGGTAGAGGTGAATTAAAAACATAGTAAAAAGCAGAATTAAAAATAGAGGGTTAGAAGAAGAAGAATAACTTAAAAACTAGAGAGATTTAGAAGAAGTGAAAGAAGGGAAAGTTGAAGATCAGAGAAAGAGTCAGAAATTTGATGTAGAGTGCAGAATCAGAAGATGAGAGGAAGAGGGTGAAAAGCTAGGAAGAACAAAGGTGAAAAACGTGGGTGAATAGTGAAAAAGTGCAGAACAGTGAATTGAAAAACTGAGAATAACTTGAAAACGGGAGAGAATTAGAGGAAGAGGAAGAAGAGAGATTTGTAGAGAATTTAAAAACAAAAAACTTTGAAGAAGAAAGCAAATTTAAAAGACAAGCAGAAGGGCGTGAAAATTAGGCTAGAACTAGGCTAATTGGCGAACTCCGGAACTCCTCCTCGGTCTGCTCTCTGCAGCTTATATAGTGTGCACAGGAAGCTTCACGGTCCTGGCTCTTCAAATCCGGCTTTCCAGCATCCAGGATTGATCAAAGGAGGTAGCTTGCCATGATTAGAGTCCTCCTTCTCTCAAATAAGAGGGGATACGCCCAAAGATTCAAGGATAACTGCGATCGGGGCAAGACCTTTCCACTTCAAACTCTGATGAAAATGACGACTTGGTCAATGGGCGCTAATTAAAATAGCGGCTGGAGCGACGAGCGCCAATTCTTTATTTCCCTTTTTTTGACATTTTCTTCTTTTTCGTAAATCTGGGAAATAGCGACCATTTTCTTGATTTTCCTTCTGATTTTTCGTACAAATGAAATGGCGCCCTCTTGAATGGTCGCTCAAATGAATTGGCGCCTGCTTCAACGGTCGCTCATTTCTTTTTATTTCCCAGCTTTTCTTCGTTTTCTAAATTCTCAAAATGAATGGGCGTCTGCCTATGAAGTCGCTAATTCTTCTTTTTCTATTTTCTTTTTCCAGCAAAAAATGAATTGGCGCCCTTATGATCAGTCGCTATTTCCTAAAATTTCAAAAAAATTAAAATATTAATATATTTCGTCCAAAAATAGCTTTCAAATAATTGTGCAAATTCTTGAATATTTCTCACATGGTGTTTTTGGCTCAAAAAGATGATAAAATGCATGCATACTCAAATAATGTGTGAGAGTGAGATTTGCTCATATTAATATACAACTATATTCAATAAATGCTCAAAAGTGATGAATGTGATGAAGTTATGATATGAAATATAGCACTTATCACACTCCCTAACTTACTCGTTGCTAGTCCCTTAGCAATGCGAATAAAATGAATTTTTAGGACTAACAAGAGTTTGCAAATTCCATACTTTCATATGTAGTTTTTCCTTCATAGAATCAACTGAAAATTAGGAATCCGGAATCATGAACGCATACTAGCCTTGAGTTTGGAAATTAAGGTACATGATCAAGAATTCAAATCAAAGTTTTAATAGGACTTGTGCATGTGTAATACTAAATCCACAGCATAGACAATTGCATCTCCCATTTGCTATTTCGAATAAGTATCTTTAAACCCTGCACCTCTTAATCAGAGTATTAAGTATACTAACTTTTTGTCTGTCTTATTTCATTGTCCCTTTGAGATCTTTTATTTTTTTTCAGGCATGATGATGCACTACCCTTCACTGTTTTGCGCGAACCTCAACACTTGTTAGGTGAATCAAGTCTGGTTATTAAGATCATGGTTCCCTTTTCCGTTTGACGCGAATCTCAACACGTCTTAGGTGAAGTAGGCCCGGTTACTAAGAATTGAGACATTTTTCATGGTGTTTGTAATCATTTTTTTTTCGTAGTGCTTTTGCACTTATTTAAGAGATAACTAGGCAGAATTTTTTTAAAAAATATCTCTTTCCTTGAGAAGTGCAGAGTATCAAACAACATATCAAGAGTAACAGAGGGCTTGCCCTACTTGTTTCATTAGTGTGTAGAGTGAAATTTCATTCTTAAAGTGCTAAGGAACTTTGAAGAGATTCTTATATCAGTTTTTCATAGCTAGTATTGACTAAATTTTTCATCATCCTTTTTCTTAGTCTTTTCTATTCTAGAATTACTTTCAATTCAAGCATGAATCAATGAAACTCATTTGTGGACTTCATCTTTTCTTTCATGCACAAATATAGAGCATTATGAAAATTTTCTCTCTCCCCCAACTTAAATGACATTGTCTTCAATGGCATATTGAATTGAAAGCAATAGAACAATGTAATAAAGAATACGGTTGGGATGGAAGGATACAACTTGGTAAGCGAGGTGAAACCTCCATTTATGACCGACGACAACTTCTTCGGCTTCAACCTGACTACTGAAACACACTTAAACAAAAATATTAAACAACAAAAACTTTGGGTTGCCTCCCAGAAGCGCTAAGTTTTTTGTCTTCAGCCAGACGTATGAAAGTTCGCAAAAGATTTTATTCTGGATCACTCAAAGCTATGTACTCTTTTAACAACTGATCATTTTATAAGTAAGGTTTTAATCTTTGACCGTTGACAGTGAAAATGTGACCATTTTTAGGATTCAAAATTTTAACAGCACCGTGGTCAAAAGCTTTAACGACAACAAACGGTCCATCCCATCTGGACTTAAGCTTACCAGGGAACAAGCGCAACCTAGAATTAAAAAGTCAAACCTTTTGATTAACAGAAAAAATCTTCCTGTGAATATGCTTATCGTGGAATGCCTTGGTTTTAGTTTTGTAAATATTTGAATTTTCATAGGCTTCATTTCTTAGTTCCTCTAGGTCATTAAGTTGCAGAGCTCTTTGGGCATCAGCTTGGGCAAGATCAAAGTTGACTTGTTTAATGGCCCAATATGCTCTATGTTCCAGCTCTACGGGCAAGTGGCATGCTTTTCCAAAAATTAGGCGGTAAGGTGACATGTCAATGGGAGTTTTATATGCAGTTCTGTAGGCCCATAATGCATCATCTAGTCTCTCGGACCAATCTTTCCTATCCGGCCTAACTGTCTTATGCAGAATGATCTTGATTTCCCTATTGGATACTTCAACCTGTCCACTGGTTTGGGAATGATAAGGGGTAGCGAGCTTGTGAGTGATGCCAAATTTGCGAAGCAAAGCTCGGAATTGAGAATTTGTAAAGTGAGAACCCCCATCACTAATCATAGCTCTAGGACAACCAAATCTAGAAAAGATGTTTTTCTTGACAAATTTCATCACTACCTTATGATCATTGGTCCTAGTAGCAACAACTTCAATCCATTTTGAAACATAGTCCACCGCTACGAAGATATATTCATTGCCAAACGAAGGTGAAAATTGTCTCATAAAATCTATTCCCCAAACATCACAAATTTCGACAATCAGAATGGGATTAAGCGGCATCATATCTCTTTTAGAGTTGTTACCCACTGCTTGACATCTTAAACATGTTTTTGAAAATTCATAAGCATCTTTAAACAATATGGGCCAATAAAATTCACTTTGTAATACTTTCGCCGTTGTTTTCTTTCCAGAGAAATGTCCTCCACAAGCAAGATTATGACAAAAGTTCAAAACAGAGTGTTGCTCCTCTTCGGGGACACATCTTCTTATAATCTGATCTGGACCTATATGATACAGCTCTGGGTCCTCCCAAAAGTAGTACTTAATCGTCAAAAAGAATCGATCCTTCTCCTGTCTAGACCACCCTCCCGGAATTTGTCCTACCGCCAGGTAATTGACAATGTGAGCATACCAGGGGGTTGAAGAGTGAGAGATAGAAAGAATTTGCTCATCGGGGAAAGAATCGATCATAGGAGCACTTTCAGGTATCACAATTCTAGATAAATGATCTGCAACAACATTCGCTAACCCCTTCTTGTCTCTGATTTCTAAATCAAACTCTTGTAGTAATAAAATCCAACGAATGAGACGGGATTTAGCATCCTTCTTGGAAAGGAGATACTTCAAAGCAGAGTGATCGGAATAAACAATGACTTTTGCCCCTAACAGATATGATCAAAATTTCTTAAGGACAAACACAGCAACTAGCAATTCTTTCTCCGTGGTAGTGTAGTTCAATTGGGCATCAGCGAGGGTGCGGCTCGCATAGTATATCACCACGGGCTTCTTATCTATTTTCTGACCTAGGACATCAGCTCCAACAGCATAATTCGAGGCATCACACATGATCTCAAAAGGTAGCGACCAATCAGGCGATTGAAGAATCAGAGCTTGAGTGAGGGTCGCTTTCAAGGAATTAAATGTCTCAAGACATGAATTATCAAATTGAAAGGGAGTGTCCTTGACTAGCAATTGAGTGAGAGGACGAGCAATGGCGGAGAAGTTTTTGATGAATCTGTGATAGAATCCAACATAGTCAAGAAAAGATCGAATTTGTTTGACAGAAGAAGGAGGAGGAAGATTGAAAATCAAATCAACTTTAGTCTTGTCAACCTCTATTCCTCTTTTTGAAACCACATGGCCTAAGACTATTCCTTCTTTAACCATAAAATGGCTCTTCTCCCAGCTTAACACAAGATTTGAATCGATGCACCTCTTTAGCACCTGAGTTAGATTTTCTAAGCAATTTTCAAATGATGTACCAAACACAGAAAAGTTATCCATAAACACGTCCAAAAATTCACCTATCATTTCAAAAAATATCGACATCATGCATCGCTGAAAGGTGACTGGGGCATTACATAGCCTAAATGGCATTCTTCTAAAAGCAAACGTGCTATAGGGACACGTGAATGCTGTCTTCTCTTGATCTTCCGGGTATATAACAACTTGGTTGTATCCGGAATAGCCATCCAAAAAGTAAAAATATTTCTGTCCAGCCAACTTCTCCAAAATTTGATCCACAAACGGGAGTGAGAAATGATCTTTCTTTGTCATTGAATTCAATTTCCTATAGTCTATACAAACTCTCCACCCCATTTGCAATCTCTGTGGTACTTCTTCACCTTTCTCATTGGTAACAACGGTCAGCCCTGATTTCTTAGGAACAACTTGCGTGGGGCTGACCCACTTGCTATTCGAAATGGGATATATAATCCCGGCATCCAGTCACTTAACAACTTCTTTCTCGACTACCTCCTTCATGTTTGGATTCAGCCGGCGTTGCATCTCTTTGCTCGGCTTGGCATTGTCCTCCAGATAGATATAATGCATACACATATCCAGACTAATCCCCTTTAAATCTGCCACTGACAACCTATCGCCCCCTTGTGCTCCTGAAGGACATCTAGAAGCTGAGACTCCTGAGCAGAAGTGAGGTTTGAAGCAATGATTACGGGCAGAGTGTGGTCAGGACCTAGATAAGCATACTTAAGAGAATCTGGCAGAGGTTTTAATTCAAGAACGAGCGGCTGATCTAGAGATGGAAGAACAGGTTTAACTTGCAATGGAGGGAGTGGCTCTATCCTAGAGTAGGGTGCGAAAGAGAATAGAGAATCCTGCAGCATGCTACCCTCTTCTAAGGTATCCTTCACTTCGTCCGGGTTTTCTTTGATCAATTCCTCAAAAATATCAATAGCATTACATTCCTCATCTTCTTCCGGATATTGAGATGCCCTAAACACATTCAAAGAAACCTTCTCACCTCCGAACGATATATCCATCATTCCCGTGGCACAGTTTATATTGGCCTTCGCCGTAGCTAGAAACAGTCATCCCAAAATAATTGGAGTGTGCTTTAATTCCTGGGACGTGGCCATATCTAAAATGAGAAAATCCACCGGGAAATAATATTCATGTACTTTTACAATCACATCTTCTAATAAACCCCTCGAAGTTTTCACGGACTGATCTGCCAGTTGAAAGATTATAGATGTGGGCTTTAACTCCCCTAGATCAAATTGCTCATATATAAAGGTGGGCAAAAGATTCACGCTAGCACCTAAGTCTAACAATATTTTATCAAATGTGACTACCTATATCACATGAAATTAGAGGAGCTTCGAGGTCCTTCAACTTCTTAGGTAAATGATTCATGAAAACAACACTTACATCTTCAGATAGGCGGATCTTTTGAGTTATCGTCTTAGGCTCCCTCTTCGGAGTGCATAGGTCCTTCATAAACTTTGCATATGCCGGCACATGTTTTATCGCGTCCAACAGTGGAATATTAATATTCTCATGTTTAAACAATTCCATTAATTCCTCTTGTTGAACCGACTTTTTCTTTTGAGCTTTTGACTTTAGAGCATTGAGAAAAGAGATCTTAGGAGCATACTCATGGGGTCTTTCTTCATCAACCTTCATTTTTCCTTTATCTAGCTTCTTCTCTCCCCCCTCCGGCTTCTTTTTCTCTTGTACAATCACCGACTCCTCTTCATGACTATCACTTTCCACTTGGGCTTCTTAGCCCAAACTGCTACTAACATCCTTAGCCTGATAAGGATCATCTAGAATTTTTCCGCTCTTAAGGGTAGATATAGCCTTGGCGTTCTCGAATTGAGAGCCCATAGGAGGGGGAGGCTGAGGTTGGTTAAGTTGAGGTAGAATAGGAGGAGCTCGTTGAGGGAAGCCTGGGGGTTGATTGCAGGGGTTAGCCAATGGTTGGCTAGGAAGCTGGCCTACTTCTCTCCTCATATTATTCGTAGCAATTTGCCCTATTTGATTTTCCAACTTCGCAATAGATTGATGATGAGTAAGGATTAGTTGTTGGAGTTGTTCGAATTTATCATCGAAATTGGGTTGAGGAGGAGGTGGCTGATATTGGGGTTGATGAAAACGATTAGAAGGATATTGATTATATGCGCCTTGAGAAAATTGAGTTTGAGGATACGGGGCCTGAGCTTGATGGAATGGAGGTTGAGATTGTTGATGTTGAACTTGTTGAAAAGAAGATTGATAATGTTGGTGAGACTGAACTGGAGCTTGGAAAGATTGTTTCTGAAATGAGGGATTTGATTGCATAGGTGGACTTTGTTGAGATTTCCAAGAAAAATTGGGGTGATTTCTCCAACCTGGATTGTATGTGTTAGAATAAGGATCATAAGCAGGTTTGGACACACCCTGCGCAGCAAAGATTTGTTCTTGGATGAACGGGGGAAGTTGGGCCGCAGTAGGGCAATCAGTAACGGTATGATTTGGGCTTGAACAAAGAGCATAAAGCTCTTTAAGGTTAGAATCTGAGCAAGGTTGTGATTGCTGAGCAGAAGAAAAAGAAAGTTCCTGTCTATTCATGGACAACAATTGATCTAGCTTTTGAGCTACTAAATCCACCTTCTCCATTTTCTGTGCCAATAAGTCCACTTTATTTAACTTTTGTGTAATGGCATTGATATCCATCTTGTTCTCAAATTGTCCTTGATTCTTAACTTCATAAAGTCCACCCCTCTTAGAAGGCCCAATCATTCTCTCATAATATGAAAGCGAGGCATGGCTAATGGACTTTTCACTTAGCATCTCAAATAAATCATAGGTCTCATCCTCGCTCTTACTCATAAATGATCCCCCACAAGAAGCATCCACCATGTGTCTATAATTTTCAGTCAAACCCTCGTAGAATGCCTGGATAATTTGCCATCTTGATAATCCATGGTGGGGGCATTTTCTTAGCAAATCTTTCTATCTATCCCACGCCTCATGGATTTGTTCTCCAATATTTTGTGTGAATCCAGTTATAGCTCTTCTCATAGTATTGGTTCGTCCTATGGGATATAATTTCTTCAAAAATTCCTTTTACATTTCAGTCCATATATCTATGGATCTACCCAAGGCACCTAACCAATATGTAGGCTTATCTTTGAGTGAGAAAGGAAAGAGAGTCAACTTAAGAGCATTATCTGAAAAGTTTTGGATTTTCACAGTTGAGCATATCTGGAGGAATTCATCAAGATGTTTATAAGAGTCTTCATTGGTATTGCCATAGAAAGATGACAACATTTGAATGGTACTTGATTTGATTTCATATTGAACCGCCTGGTTCTGAGGTGGTTGGACATAGAAGGATGGTTGGTATTGATTAGGCATGAAATAATCCTTCATTTGCTTGGGGACTTGTTGCACTTGTTGATTTTGGTTCTCCATGAGGTTAGGTTGTAGATGATTTCTAGAATGCACTAACCTCTCAATCTCACTAATGGGCCCTAACAAATGTGGGTATAGGGATCTCCTACCTTGGATGCAATGCAAAAAGGCCCAAAGAGAAATAGTTATTTTTTTTCAAAATAATGCAAATGCAACACTAACTATATGAATTATGTATGCAAAAATGATTTTTTTTTTCAATATTTTTTTGAAAAGAAGAATTGATACTCACTACTAAATTGGTCAACTGTCCAGGTGAGAGGTAGAGTTGTGGGAGGTTCCCCCTACTTTCGTAGGGTCTTGATAACCACAATCTCACTTAGGTGTTTGCCACTTAATCTCTAGCCTTAGACATCAATTTTTCAAAATAATAATAAATTTCAACACTTTTTTTATGTGAAACCTTTTAAGGGCAATCTACCTTCGAGGTGCTTCTTGGTACAACCGGCCAGGCGTCCGTGAGGGAATCCACGGGTGCGGGGACTTATGGAGGTCTTGGAAAAGGAAATTCCAATCCAAAGAGACGGAATGCTCAATGGAGGGTCTTTCCAATTCCAAGAGGGGTGTAAGGAACTTAATTTGCCCTTGAGAAGGGAAAAGAGAAGAGAAGAGAGATTTTTTTTAAATGATAAGCAAATAAGAAATCAACTACAATGCACAATGCATGTAAGAGATGTACTAAGATGAGAGCATGATAACATGATGAATATTTTTTTATTTTCTGTTTTCTAAAAAAAATTTTGAGATTATTTTTTTTTCAAAAAAGAGACTAATGAATGCAACTAACAACTAAAAATAACAAATATCATGCAACTCTACTGAGAAATAAAGCCTAAAATCATGTTTATGAAGTTTTCTGGATTTCTGATTTTTCGAAATTTTTCAGAATCTTTTTTTTAGAATTTTTCAAAATAAGACATTTTTCTACGTTTACTGACCTTTAACGACGCTTGAATTGCCAAAAATTGATGTGCACAAAACTCGTCGTTGAAAAGTCGTGCCACAATTTAAAAATAACCGAACTCACTCACTTAAAAAGGTTTAAAATCAAGTAGAGTGGCCCACGGAGAAGAAATATTTTCAATTAAACATGGTGAAAAATTCTTATATTTGAAAGATCCAATTGTTGAGTGAGATTTAAACTAATGAAAAGGAAAATTGCATGAAAATAAGTCATCTAAAGAATATGAGAGGGTTAAGGAAAGAAATTGGAAAGAGAGGGAGAAACTAAGAAGAATAATTTTCAAAAATCTGAACTTTATTACCAAGATGAAAGATTACAATGTATATGAAAATTAAAATTACAACTTGCAAAATAAAAGGAGCGAGAAGAAAATAAGAGCCAAGAGGATGAAGAGTGCCGTCGTCCAATCCGTGTCGAGCCTTTGAGTTTCACACCGACGTGGAAGTAGACGCCGTCGAGAGGGCCAAAGGAAGAGGATCCGCCTTGGGATGCGTGAAGAAATATGGAACAGGGAAATAGATAGGTGAAGGAAGAAGAAAAGTAAAATAAAGCTAACTATGTGTGTGCGGATGAGTGTGCTGTGAACAGAGAGAGGGAAGGAGGGTGACTACGGTGGTGGTGAATTAAAAACACAGTAAAAAGCAGAATTAAAAATAGAGGGTTAGAAGAAGAAGAATAGCTTAAAAATTAGAGAGATTTAGAAGAAGTGAAAGAAGAGAAAGTTGAAGATCAGAGAAAGAGGGAGAAATTTGATGAAGAGTGCAGAATCAGAAGATGAGAGGAAGAGGGTGAAAAGTTGGGAAGAACAGAGGTGAAAAACGTGGGTGAACAGTGAAAAAGTGCAGAACAGTGAATTGAAAAATTGAGAATAACTTGAAAACGGGAAAGAATTAGAGGAAGAGGAAGAAGGGAGATTTGCAGAGAATTTAAAAATAGAAAACTTTGAAGAAGAAAGCAAATTTAAAAGACAAGCAGAAGGGCATGAAAATAAGGCTAGAATTAGGCTAATTGGCGAACTTCGGAACTCCCCCTCGGTCTGCTCTCTGCAGCTTATATAGTGTGCACAGGAAGCTTCACGGTCGTGGCTCTTCAAATCCGGCTTTCCAACGTCCAGGATTGATCAAAGGAGGTAGCTTGTCATGATTAGAGTCCTCCTTCCCTCAAATAAGGGGGGATACGCCCAAAGATTCAAGGATAACTGCGATCGGGGCAAGACCTTTCCGCTTCAAACTCTGATGAAAATGGTGACTTGGGCAATGGGCGCTAATTAAAATAGCGGTTGGAGCGACGGGCGCCAATTCTTTATTTCTTTTTTTTGACATTTTCTTCTTTTTCGTAAATCTGGGAAATAGCGACTGTGCAAATAATCACTTATTCTTTTTCCATTTTCTTAATTTTCCTTCTGATTTTTCGTACAAATGAAATGGTGCCCTCTTGAATGGTCGCTCAAATGAATTGGCGCTTGCTTCAACGGTCGCTCATTCCTTTCTATTTCCCAACTTTTCTTCTTTTTCTAAATTCTCAAAATGAATGGGCGCCTGCGTATGAAGTCGCTAATTCTTCTTTTTCTATTTTCTTTTTCCTGCAAAAAATGAATTGGTGCCCTTATGATCAATCGCTATTTCCTGAAATTTTAGAAAATTCAAAATATTAATATATTTTGACCAAAAACGGCTTTCAAATTATTGTGCAAATTCTTGAATATTTCTCACATGGTGATTTTGGCTCAAAAAGATGATAAAATGCATGCAGACTCAAATAATGTGTGAGAGTGTGATTTGCTCATATTAATGCACAACTATATTCAATAAATGCTCAAAAGTGGTGAATGTGACGAAGTTATGATATGAAATATAGCACTTATCAACCTACAATGTCTTTCTGGAATCCAAAAGTCCATGGCCAATCTTGCACAACAATCAACAACCTCAGAGAGATATGCTCCTTGTAGAAATTAATGGCATTTCTTTCTTTTATGGTCGCTATGTGGGGAACGCAACGATGGGATCTTTAGGAGGGTGTCGAGAGCTGTGGAGTCGGTTGTCTTTTGTTTGTGTTAGAGTGAGAGAATGGGCTATGCTCTTTTGTACTGAATTCTCTCGACTCTTCTCTTGTTAGTTTGCTGGGGGGTTAGGGTGTTCCACACGGGCATTGTGTGTCCCTTTCTATAGGGATTTTCGGAGCTTTTTTATTATACTTGTATATCTCGATTTCCGTTTTACACAATAGTGGTACCACTCACTTAAAAAAAAACCCACTAACAAAGGCCTTGGGCATGTCTGGCTGAATCCTTGGGGATGAGCTTTCCTGGACCAGTGTGGCATGTAAGGTACGCTTCCTTCCTTGCCATTGTTATTTTTAAGATATATGGATTGTGTTGCCATACTCTTGCTGAGGAGCAGCATACTAAGAGCTCATCACAAATTGCACTTGCTGCCCTGCATAAGCTATGGAGGACCCCATTCTTTTGGACACAAATATTAGCATATTACCTGACCCACTTGGTTTTGCACCTGTTGGAATTTTCTATTAAATGAATCTTGGTTGTGGAATATGAGTTATCATTTACTTATGAAATGTGACAATCAAGGATTCTTTGTGTCTTGCCATTGATTTTGTTTTCTTTATTTTATCATATGGCTCCATTATTGCAATGAAATGATGCATGAACATGATGACTGATGGCTTGCAACATAGATTTGGGTCTTTGTCATTATTTGTGATTTATTTCATTTGGAGTGACATCCCTTGGGAATAGATAGGAACTTTTGCCATTATAGATGGGGCCAGGAAGGATGAGATTGTGAGATTGGCCATCCAATCAAGGAAGTGGACTTCTCTGACATATCCAGCACTGAGTCCCTTCTCGATCTCTTCCTTTACTATGAGTCGGCATTCAAGATACTGAGGCTAATGCTTTTCCTTCACTAGAGTCTTGTTTAGATATACCTAGAGTCAGTGTGTGATGACCTTGGGATTAATGCCAGGCATGTTGGTCAATAACTAGGCAAAAGACCTCCAAAAAGCCTTCAGCGCACGTCCATTATCGGGGGCGAGAGCGTTGCACTGAGCTGCAGCTTCTTGGTTGGTTGTCACCAAGGTACAAGGACATCAGTCTTCCCTAGGGGAGTGCTTTGGTCACCATCTTCTCATACTCAGATAAAGCTCATGCATTTGACCACCTTGTATTTGGTGCATATAAGGGTATCAATTCTGGGCCTTGGACTAGTTCCTCGTGACCTCCCCCACCACAAATTTGGTCGTAAATATAAGTTTTGATGGCAGATCAGGGCAATCGCTGGGGCCTTCTTGATGGTGTTGCAGTCAAGTATTATGTACTAGGCAACTCCATCTTAACTACCACAAAGTTGGCCGAAATAGTGACTTATGTAGGATGGTCATTCAGAGCGATCGACAAGGTGACTGCTCCTTTAATGTCTACAGGGGCACAGTTAAAGCCATATACAAAGGCTGTGGTAAGGTCACAAGATAGAGGGGATGAGTTTCAACTAGAAAAAAATCATAATAGGAACCATGGTTTGCCATCTCTTACGAGATGTCCGAGATCTCTGTCTCTCCAAAGGTTGCGAGAAACGAAGTCCGCGAGATCGAGATCTTCTCTCCCCCACCCCCTCGATTTCCTCCTCCATCACTCCCTGTCTCTCTCTACCTCGGCCCCCTTGAGCTCTCTCTCTCTCCCCAGTCTCTCTCTGTCTCTCTCTCTCCCCCCACAGACTCTCTGTCTCTCCCTTTGTAACACTCTCCCTCAGACTCTCTTACCCTCTCTCTCTCTGTCTCCCACCATCTCTCTTTCTCCCCGTGTCTCTCTCTCTCTCATCTCTCTCTCCCCCCGTCTCCCCATTCTCTCAGTCTTAGAGAGAGGGAGACAAAGAAGGGGGAAGACAGAGATACATGTACCATTTTTGATGTATTCTTCAATTTGTGATTCATGTACCATTTTATGTATATATTAACATTGGTGCATCTGAATTTATTTGTTATTGTTATCATTACTCTTTATTTTGTAAAATTGAATCGTCAATTATAAAAATATGTTTGTGAAATTGAGTGAGTAGTAGAAAAAATAATTTTCTTAGAACTAGGCCATACATATGATTTTTTTTAAAAAAATCATCGGACCCAATCTCTCGAGATTTTTCCGAGATCTCTCCGAAATCTCTTCTCTCTGACCCCCCCCCCCCCCCGACGAAGCCAAGATCCGGTATGGCAAAGCATCATAGGAACACTTCCATTACCACTAGAATGCTCCTATATGATAATTTTTATTACAGCCCCAACGACCAAGGCATCTTTGTGGGGGAGGGGCATTCTCTTAAGGTCGTAATCACAGAAACTGATGATGTCCTTGGACCTCGGCTAATTAGGCACCTTGATCACATTGGTTGACAACATAGTTGTCAAGTTTGTAAGGCAACATCTTTGAGTTCTCTAGAAAAACGTTTCTAGTTTCACTTGATTTTAAGTTGTAAATCATTAAAGAAACCATGTTTGTTAGCTGTAGAACTTTCACAATAGAATTAGTCCAATAACAAACTGTAAGCTGGATCCCTAGACCATTGGATAAATTCTAGGTCATGTTTGCAGCAACAACTGTTCATTGAAATTCCTGTTGGGCAAGTTGTTGATTTTGTAACCTTCTACTGGTTAGGATGGCAGTCTATTGATTTTATCATAATGTTGTTATAAAGTGATGAGGTGCCCTTTTCCTATATGATTCAGATTTCGAGATCTATTGGTGATGCATATATGAAACATGCTGAGTACAACAGGGAACCTCTCCATCCACGTTTCAGATTTCCCGGGCCGATGAACAAGCCTATCCTATCTGCCAAACCAACTATTATTTCTCATCCTCTTTGCCAAAATGATTCTTTTCTTATTTTTGCTTCCGATGGCCTCTGGGAGCAACTAAGCAATGAAGAAGCAGTAAACATTGTCCATAATCATCCTCATGGGGTAAGATTTCATCTTTAAACATTACAAATCCTGAAAATTGCATTGCACTAGAATTTTGTATTTTGTTTTGTGCTATCATTACTGTCTTCTCATAATTTAAACATGTAATTTAGCTTGTATCTTAGGTGATGCTATTACTGATGCATGCCAGCAAACTGACAATGAATTACCACTTTGGCCCACTTTTTAAAAAATCCTCATTCTCTTCCTCGTTGTTTTGATTTTTAGTTTTTTTTACTGCTAAAACTTGAGTAAAAGCTTATATCTATATCCTGCTAAAGTAGGCAAGTTTCATCTTCTTTCGGATACCAAATGTGACATCATTGATGTTAAAGAGCTGAAAGTTTACCTTGGATGTCCCTCCTTTTGGCAGATTTCTGATTGTGTTTTTTTAAATATTGTTTTAACGAATATCGCATTGGGATATACTTGTCTTTACAAGATTGTTGGAATCTATCATTGTGTTGAACACCTAAACATTAAGAAGTGACTAAAAGATGGTCATAAATATGGCTACAAATGTTTACCATAATATAGGTGTGTTGGGATCCAAGCTTTCTAATGTGCTCCCTCTAAAATTGGCCACCCTTTACAGGGAAACCCTAAAGCTATACATGGGGTGTTCTCACAGTACGGATAATAGAAGAGCAAATCTCTTTTCCCCAAAAGAAAGTGAAATGTACCACCGATTTGATTAAACAAAGATAGTACAATCAGCGGAGGAAAGGATCCATTGTTCCTCACAAAAATTACCAAGCTAAAAAATCACTCTATTAATGCAGTTGCATCTCCCTTTTCCAGTCATTAATAGGCATATGTAAAAGAAATTTACACCATGAATAAAGAAAAGAAACAACCTGTTGAATCCCATAAAGTTCATAATTTCTGGTAATTATAAAAAATTTCAGAAATTAAAATGTCTTATGACATGGCTCGAAGCGATGTTTAACCATCGCCGTCATAGGGATGTTCATGAGCATTTCATCGAACACAAGAGAGGTACAAAGTCATGCGTACCCGTTTGAGAAAGTCAAGTTTTTTAGGTTTTGAAGGCTCATGGGTATTTTGGCAAATGGTTGGTGAACGACCGAAATAGTGTAAGTCGCCGGTACCCTTCACACAAAATCAAGTGTTTTCGCCCTTTTTATGGCGATTAGGCATTTCAGCAAACACCTTGTGAGCGGTACAGTATGAAATCAAACACACCCACTCAACGAAATCAAGCTTTCAACTTCAAAAGGGTCTCTCAGATATGTTGTCAAACACCTGGCAGGCGGCGTAAGGTCACGCAAATACTTAACAAAGGCCCACGCCAAGTTGAGTGACAAGTGGGTATTCTCTCGAACACCTTATGGGCAATACCAAATTATATGCCTACGGGGTTAAAACTTATACAAGATTCAATTTTTTGGTGCCATCGGACTAGTCCCACGGCATTAAACTAGAAGTCTCTTTACCCCGGAATCAACGGGCAGCAAGACCACGTCTAGAGAGCACAACAAACAAACAAAAGAGCTCAACATGTGTTTTGCTGCAAAAAAGGCTAGAAAAGGATAAAAAATTATAGAACAACGGCCTTTTATAGCGTTGACGGGAGTCCACAAAGAAGGGGGGGAGGGGGAGCTGCCCCCTCCCTCTTCCCTCTCCTCTCCTTGCACTGGGGGACCCTCTTGGTCCGCCTGCACTAGGGGGAGCCCCCCGCCCCCCCGGTGTAGGTGCAGGGGGAGCCCCCCCCTCCCCCCCCCCCAGCCTAGTAGGGGGTGGGGGGGGCTCCTCCCCGGTCCGCCTGCATCGGGGGGAGCCCCCTGCCCTCCTGCACCGGGGTAGCCCCCCCGGTCCGTTTGCACCTGTCGGGGGGGAGCCCTCCCGGGTCTCTCCGCCTGCGCACGCATCCGGGGGAGGCTCCCCCACTTCTTCTTTCTACTGCACCACTGGGGGTGGTCTAGAACGGGGAGAGGAAGAGACGGGGGGTTACCTCCACCAAGGTTCCACTGGGGGGATCTCTGCCTTGGTCTCCTCCACCGCCTATAAAAGGCAAAGGTCTTCTTTTCAAAAAAAAAAAAAAAACTCGAAGGAGAGCGCTTTGATGCAACTTGTGCAAGAAGAGGTGAGAGGAGGGGGCTGCTCTCTTCCTTAGTCAAGTTATGTTAAAAATTGTGAAAGGCCCTCATATTAGGGTTATTTATAAAAATACCCGCATGTGAGGGAGAGTGTATGTTATTCACTATGGGCGATGAAGATACAATAAGGGCCAAGAACTTATGGTTATGGGATTTTTTAATGTATCATGTGGAAGCAAGCCGCAAAAGAGTAGAAATTGCATTTGTACCCTGAAAGATTGCGAAATTGTGCAAATGTCTATGAACGTCCGGGAAAGCTACTGAACACGATTGGGGTTGCCAGGTATCCTAACCTGGCATGGTTGGCGACGACTTGAGGTCCGTATGTTATGGCTGCCATCGTTCTGTTGTTGTTGATGTTGCTACTTGGCACGCAGACGTGCATGCATATGTCGCCCTCTTCTTGTCCTGTAAGAGGAATAGGGGCAATTAAAACCTTAAAGAATGTTTTAAACTTCTTTGACAAGAAGAAGAAAGGTGGGAAAGGTCCCACCAGGCGTGCCAGTCTATTGGTCACGGAATATTTTTTCTTTCGAAGGATTGGTTTCATAAATTTCTTACTGAGTCTTTTAGTGGAAAAAAAAGGAAAATTTATGAAAATGGACAGTGAGGGGCTGTATAGTTTATTCTGTGGGTATGCATCGTATCAGACGATTTGGGTTCGAGTGTTAGATCTTTCCTCACTGACCGCAATTAGTGTTGATTTACATCGGCATAATGTCTGAGCACCCTTATTTACATGTCAAAGAAATCCGAAGGTATTTCACTAGAGTTCTGAGGCCGAGGGCAAGCTTGCTTGCAGGGCTTAAGGCTAATGCTCACTCACCACCAAAATGTTAATGGGATTAAGGTGTCATCGAAGGCCGTTAGATTAGGCATGAAACCTTGCGATTTGGGGATGTGATTGCAATTTTGCAAGAGCCGTATGCATTTTTAAAGTGTCGGGAGGTTTTCTAGACTCCAGGGGTGTTCAGGTAATTTCTGGTTCCCAAGGGTATTTTGGTAATTCTACCCGGCCAGGGGCGTTATACAATTTCTCGACTGGGTGGGTGGGTGGCTGGTCATCCTCTCGGTCTTCCAAGTGACACTCGGGTGATTTCTAGAAGGTTTGGAGGTCGTTGGGTCATTTTTGAGTTCTAGGGTATTTTAGTAATTTTCTCTCTAGACACCATGGCTAGGGTTTAGCGGCACCTAGGCGTGAACGCAGCCGGGCAGCCCCCATGAGTATTGGAATAAGTTTGCAGTTAGAAGTGCGCACATGGCCATCTCTTTTGACGTAGGGACATATACACAATTTCGCTGGCATCCAATATTTGTACACAATCACATGAATGTACACAACATAGTTGATGTATCGACAATTTGTGTTAGTACAAAGGAGTTATCGGTAGAGTGCCGACTATACAATAGATTCCCGTGCATACGCGGGATGTAAGGGGGGCATAGCCGCCATTTAAAAAACTTGCAGGATATAACTACAGTTACAGGACTTTGTGTTTCCTTGCAATTTTGGGAAGGACATAGGAAACATTCATACAGAGCCACTAACGGCATAAATGCAAAACCCAGGGCACTTATATATTTAATACTTGTGGACGGTTGCATAGAAGAACATATAGTCACTAGGGGCATAAGTACAAGGCCGTGAGTATTTATATTTTCATACTCCGAAATGGGCCGAATAAAGAACATGTCTTCTTCTCCCGCGCAGTGTTGTCTTCTCTCGTAGTGCGTCGTTTTTTTTTTCTTGGACTCGGGAGGTATTTATAGAAGGTAGGGAACCCACCTTGACAAAAAGAGAGGTTTTTCGACTCCACTTGGACAAAAGGAGCGTATTTTGAATCCCATCTTGACATAAAAGACCAATTTTGGACCGCAGGTTGTCAATGTGGGTCCTCCATTTTTTTGTTGCCTTTTTTTGGGGGGGAGAAAAAAGGGTCGGGGGTCAAACAGACCTAGCGGGGCCTGTTTGACCCCGCTGGGGGTTGACAGGATTCATTGGACCTGGGTGCAATCCCAGTGGGTCCATTGGACCCCCGTGGACGCTTGGCGGGGGCAACAAATCGGGGTCTGTTGGGGTCCAGCGGGGTCCGCTAGACCCCGCGCGGGCCCAGGGGGGTCGGCCGACCCCCACCGGGGCTGGGTCCCAGCGGGGTCCCAGATCCGCGGGACTCTCCCAGTGGGGTCGAAACCCCAGGCCGGTCCCCCTTTTGTCCTCTTGAACTCCGATTTTGGTCTCTTTTTGCCTTTGCTCGCAACAGGTGCTGGAAGTAAAAATTTTTGCCTACAGAAACAAATCACCCTGGGATAATCCCCCATCCTTTCTTCAAGCGGGAAGTCACAACATGTGGGGTGAACTATTACTTAAACTCACCACTACAGAAAAGGGTGACCAAAACTCTCCGGGGAGGCTTTGAAGGGGGTGACTGAACCACCCATCTGTAATAATCTGCTATCCGGGGTGACCCAGCCTGCCAGCAACCTATCTGGTTGGCCCGCCCAGTCTGCCAACAACTTGTTCAGGTGACCCAGTAGGCCCGGGGTGAGCAACCTGTCCGGGGTGAACCTGTAGGACTTTGTTGACGATACAAAATTTATGTATATGTTAAATACTTACACAGAGAAATTGACAAAAAATGGTCAATGTCTCGTTTAACAGGTCAATTTGAGATCAAAGATTAGAAAATCAGAAGAGCCAAACTCGAAACAACCAATTATGAACAGTAAGAAGAGAAGGGAGCGGTGAGGAGCCCTCTTATAAGGGCGGTAGGATCCACTTGAAGCAAATGGGGGCGCTCGCCGCCCCCAGGTGATCCAGATGGGGTCGGCCAATGCCCCCACTTGGACAAAGTGGCCAAAGGAGCGCCCTACCCACCTTGAGGAAAAAACCAAAAGAGCGCCCCCCACCTTGAGGAAAAAATCAAAAGAGCACCCCCCACCTTGAGAAAAAAATAAAAAAGCGCTCTACCCACCCTGAGCCAAAACTCAATCGAGCGCACACTACCCACCCTGAGCCAAAACTCAATCGAGCGCCCTACCCTGAGCCAAAACCAAAAAGAGTACCCATCACCCCATCTCGAGCCAAAATCGAATCTAGCACCCCACATCTCGAGCCAAAACCAAATCCAGCACCCCTGCCACCCTGAGCAATACCCTATTCCAGCGCCATAACCATTTGCACTCGACCTGCAGTTGGACCAATTAGGGGCACCCAACGCCTCTACCCTGGCGAACTGGGGGCGGTGGTGGAGGTAAGGGAGACCAAGTGGCGTCGCTCAACGCCCTTAGGTGATCCTCATGGGCCCTTTTACCGCGCACAACCTCTCTTACCCATCGCCTATAAATACAGGGGGTGGGAGCATGAACAAGCAACGCAGACAGACAGACAGACGGACACACTGACCAACGAAGGAGCACCTGAGGAGTTCTGATGTGAGTTCTGATTTTTCTACATCTCTTTGGGTATTGTTGATGCCTCATCGCTGTTGTTGTCGAAGATTATATTTATTTTGAAGAATACATTCATATTTTGTAATGAAAGGGATTGTACCCCCGAGTGTTGTCGGCTAGTTGCCCCAGTGACATATCTTTCTGAGAAAAGAAGCCCAGTCATGAAGAAGAATTCCATTCTCTGGCCAGTTTCATTCTTATAAGAAGAGGCCCCCAGTCAACCTCTCTCTGTCCGTCTAAACGTGACTTTGGTCAATTTTCATTTAATTTTGTCAGTGGGTTAGACTTCGGTCAATTCTCACTTATTTTTTTTAGCGGGTCCAGTCCAGTTTCCACGATTGCTCAGTCTAGTCCAGTTTACACAAGTACTCTGTCCAATCCGGCTTACACAACTGCTCAGTTCAGTTTACACGACTGTTCATATCCGGCCATTCTAGTCTATGCAGCTATCTAGCTGCTCTAGTTTATCCAGTCTCTCTAGCTAACTGCTCCAGTTTATCCAGTCTCTGTAGCTAGCTGCTCTAGTTTATCTACCCCAGTTTATCTGGTTCCCCCAGTTTACACAATTGCCCTAGTTGATACAGTTGTTTTCATCCCTAGCTCATAGCTCGTACAATCAATCAGCTGCTCCGGTTCATACAACTACCTGACTGCCCCAATTTACCTAGTCCCAGTTTATACAACTGTCCCAGTTTATACGGTTGTTTTCTGCTCCAATTTGCCTAACTACATTCATTTCCTATTGATGGATTACTCTGATTGGGTAGTTATTCCAGTGAAAATCAGCCGTCTCATTAAAATCCTACGTTCAACTATGGCTTGGGCCATAATTCCTCCCGATGTTTACTTTATCCCAGCCATATCACATTGTTGACCTAAATTCAGTTTTGCTTCAAGTCAGTTATGATCCGTACGTCTTTTATCTTCTAGACTCCAGTCTTGATCTGGATCAGTTACATCCGGTCGCTCCTCTTACAGGTGCGGTCGTGCCATTCTCTATCTGCAAGCCTTAGCAATGGCACAGTGCCATGTCCCACCACAGGGGCATAACTGCTGTCCCAACATGCGGCACTTTTAGGCTTGCAATCATCCCCGTGTGTTGGCACATCCAGCGGTTCCCTGCACACCCATTCAACCACAGATGTGTTGCATTAAGGGGTGGCACTCCCGGGATGTATCCCCGCTCGAGAAACGTGCAGTTCTAGCATGCCGTCCTTGAGCACATTCATGTCGGCACGCTGGTGTTCCAAGGCCCAACCCGGGTCCTTACACAATCAATTGAACACCAGTAGTGTTGCATCCAGGGCTGACATCTTCCTAGCATATCGTCCCGCCTAGGACGTTACAATAGCGCACAATCAAGTTCTTTTCCAGTGCAATGACTCGAGGACCGTCACTCTCGACGGACTTGTCCCGTGGCTTGCATATACGGCAAGGAAAAGCTCCTGTATCTCTGTAAATGCCTTTCATAGCTTGTTATCAATGAAATGTGGATGACTGCATATTTTTATTCCCACTTTCATGATATTGATATTAAATGGACAACGTGAATACGACTCCTCCTTTGTCACGGTCGTTACGTTGTGTCATCTCCTTTTGTTGACGAAAGAAACAAGGTGTTCGGATTCGTTCCGATGTAAATAAGCAGTAATCGCTTGCGGTTGGTGGGGATCTCGTCCAGTACTCGATCCCTTATATCACCTGATACCTACCTACGTGCGGGTCTCTCTCCTTCCCTCTTTTTCTCGACCGAGGCCCTTGATGTTTGCGTCGTCGGTTAGCATGGAATTTCATTATGGGCCCTCGTCACATCTTCTTCGGGAACCCCGCAAAGCGAATGGAGAGTTATGGGGGGGGGTGTCAGATCATTTGTTCCCCTATTTCTTTCCCATGTCGTTATGAAAAAGTGCGAAAGAAAGAAGAAGAGAGAGGACTCCAAAAGAAAAAACACATCAACCCCTAAAAACAAAACGAAGAAACATACCTATATGGGGTGATGTTCGGGGTGTACCTGTAGGACCTGTATGGGGGTGAACATGCCAGCAACCTGTTCGGGGTGAACCTGTCCGGGGTGAACCATGACCCATGCCGGCAACCTATCCGAGGTGAAGGTTAGTTTTTCCCAGAGGAGGCTCATCTGGGATGGAAGAGTGGTCACCCCACTTTTTTAGGGGGGGTCCGATCACCTCCTTGGCCAATGGTGACTATAAGGCGATTGCCACCTCCCTCCTCATTTAATATGTTGGCTTCATTGCAGAAAGTAGCCCACTGAATGGGCCAACAGGGGTTCGGGGGGGCCCACATCAGGCTCTCCGGGGTCAAATGAGCCCGGTGGGGACCTGCCCGAGGTCAAGTGACCCCGGACAAGTCTGCTTGGGGTCAATTGACCCCGAGGCGGTCCAACCCACCCGGGGTCACTTGACTGCGGTGCGGTTGGACCCTGCCCGGGGTCAATAAACCCCACTGCCTTGCTCTCTCTCTCTCGGAACAAAAAAATGGGACCCTCCTGGGGTCATTTTCATCCCGTCCATCCCGTACGGGTTAAATCAAGTCCGGTGACCCTCCAATTTCACTGAGCTACTGCAAGAAGGAGCTATGTTCGTTGTTTGACCCACTAAGGGTGTGTTATACCCAGGGTCTTGTATTTTTGTCCCTAGAGGGGTCTTGTATTTATGCCCCGAAAGGTTGTGTCTGTAATTTGCTACGTATTCTAGCGGGGGACCAATTATGTAATTTCTCCATATAATTGAAAATTACAAAAGTACTTTCCCTGGAATTCTAAGGAGATCCAAAGTCCTGTTATTTGCAGTTCTATCGTGCAACCTTTTGTAATTGGGGCTATGCCCTTATTTCTCGCGTCAGTGCGGAGACCTCATATGTACAGTCGACAACTCGCCGACAACCCTTGTACTCATATGAATCATAAATGCATTCAGCTGCTCCTTCATGTGCTGGTCGAGAAAAATTGTAAGAGAAGCCCGATGCTCGGGAAATTGTGTATATGCCCCTTTCTTTGCGAATCAACACACGCGTGTCTTCTATGAAGTCCTTTGTTGCTCTTTTCACTTAGGGACCTTGCTAGCTCAGTCTTGCACCTATCTGTCATCGCAGAACTTGGTCCGCTTGGGGTCTAGTAAAATTACCAAAATACCTCAGTGACCTAGAAATGACCTAGGAGTCTTCAAAACCCGCCAGAAATTGCCTCCGTGCCCTCGAAAGCCGGAGATCTTTCCATACTCTCCCTCCAACCTGCAAATTCTAGAAATATCTCTGGTCTAGTGAAATTATCAAAATATCCCTAAAAATATAAAATTATTTAAATACCCCTAGAGTTTAGAAAGTCTCCCAACACTCAAAAATCGCCTACGGCTTCTGCAAAATTGTAGTTATATCCTCCAATTATAAGGTTTCTTGTCCAACCTGGTGGCCTTTGACGAAATTATAATTTCTTCGGTGCTGAATGAGAGGTAACTGTGAGCCGTGCAAGTGAGATTGCCCTCAGCATCAGAACCTATGTAAAGGTGTTCGAATGTTTTATCGATGTAAATCAATACTGACTACGGTCAGTAGGAAAAGGTCCAGCACTCGAATCTAAATCGTCTGATACGATGCATACACATGGAATAAACTCTGCACGGACTATTTATGCAGCCTCTCTATATGCAATCCTTATAATTTTCTTTTAAAAGAATATTTCGTGATGCCAACAACGGGACACGTGGAGAGGAGCACGGGAGGTCTTCAACGTTTGTTTGTGCTTGTCTTGTGTCGTTGGCGACGAGAAAGGAGGCTCGTATCCGCTTGGACCATGTGATACATGGTGCTTGGTCTCCTCGTCGGTTGCATATAAGAATATTTTTCCTTTTCTTTTTGTTGCGACGCCGTTCATCTTTTCATATGATAGGGTTCTAAGATCCTCTCGGATAGAGACCCCGTGATTTGACCGTCAATTAACATGTATGAGATTGTCCAGAACTTAGTCGAGAAAATTAAAGGGTGCAACAAGCACCTTCGAAAAAAAAGTTATCCTCAAGTTTAGTACCATCCATATTGTTGCCAAGGCGATGAGGTGACCCAAGACGTTCACGGGGTCCTAAGTGCTTAGGCGACAAGACGCCACCTAGGCAACAACTTGGCGTCTCTTTAAAAAATCCAAAATTTATATCCCTCGAATATACAAATCAAGAATAAAATATGTGAAAAATTTCATAGAATTAAATTGCTTGAAGAAATTACAATAATTAAATTGCATTAAAAATTTCATAAAATTAGATTGCATAAAAAAGATAATGGAAAATCACAAAAAATCAGAAATAAATGCAGAAAATACAATAGCACCTAGAGAGAGAGAGAGAGAGAGAGAGAGAGAGAGAGAGAGAGAGAGAGAGAGAGAGAGAGAGAGAGAGCACATACTGGAGTTGGTGGACCACGATGGACTGGCGAAGTTCGCTGCTCCGGCGCGGAGGACATCGCGGACAGTGCACCCCCATCATAAGATGGCGGCTCTGGCCGGGGATGAGGGTGGCTTCAATGGCAGAGGACGGTAACGGACGGTGGAGGATTATTGCGCGTGGTGGACGGCGGCCACGGCATGGCACAAACCCTAAGGTTGGAAGATGGGTGAGGGAATGGCCGAATGGGAATAGGGGGTTTTGCAGGGGTTATTTATATTGGATCGGATCTGACTGGTCGCGGGTTGCCTGGGCCAAAGCGACTAGGCGGGCGTCTTGGCACCTACCTTGGTCGCCTTTTCAATGTGAAGCAAGCCAAGGTGATCCGGCGCCTTGTTGCCAAGGCGACATGGTACCATATGACCCTAGATCATTCTCTCTATGCAAACACATTGTGCTTGTGCTACATAACACAGATGAAGTGACAACATGCTGGATCATTTTCAGTTAACCATGCACATTGTTTCAGGTAAACACTAAACAACTTTAGAAGAATTTGTTTAGGTGACTTTTTATGAACTCATTAAACTGTCATCCATGTGCAGATAGATATTATGACATGCGATTTTTATTTTTGTCCTTCTAAATGCTTTGTGGTGGCATTTTTGTTTTTAACATGGTGGGATTCTGCTTCTATTTTGTCATTTTGGGAGTTGACAGGCATGGTACCGAAACTTCACTGGGTCTACTTGACCTCTGATTGATGAGATGGTGCTTTAGGCTTTTTTAATAGCATACCTTAAATATTTTGTTATCAAAATGCCAGTGTTGAAATAGTTTTTAGCAAAATAGAATATTGTCGACCTAAGACCTGTTATTAGAACACAAATTCTAATCTTTTAATAGAAACCGTTTTGGGAAATATAACTGTACACCTTCATGCAGAAAGCATTCTTGTGCAGCATGCCTCCTCTTGAAGGCGTGCTTCAGAAATATGCCTTCAAGAGGAGACATGATGCAAAAGAGTGCCTTTCACCTCGTGCCTCTTCTTCTTTGCCCATGATTTAATAATATATAATCATTTGGCCCTGCCTAGTCTCCATGCCTCATTAAGCTCATATTATTTTGGTCCGAGTGTTTACAAATTTCAAGCAATCTTTCTAGTATTTCTCTTAAACAGGACTTTTTCTACACAATTATGACAGTTCTGCTTTTAGGGAAGTCCCACCATAGGATAAATTTTCTAATCCCTCCTCTTGCACAACCACAAGAGCTAGGATTTGAACCTATAACCTTCTTAAAGAAAAAGAGATGAGATGCTAAAGCTTAATTGAATTCAGAAATTTTTGGTCTCAAATTCTAAACATCAAAACAAAGTTTCTAGCTAGCTTATATGAAATTTTAACGTATAAAATGTAAGATTCTGGAGGGTATATAAGAAAATATAAAAGATTTTAATGATATATATGTCATTATTTTAATTATGAGGAGATTAAAACAAAGGTAGTTAATCTTTTTCTTGTGTTAATTCACCTAAAATTAAGTTAAACAAATGTTAGTAGTATATATATGATGAAATACAGTTTATTATGAAGGTATATGTGACAATTAAGAATATGGAGTTTGATACATAGAACTTGAGTATCCATTTACAACCTTATTATTTATCTGTGATCACCGTGAAATTGCTGATTAAGTAATAGTCACCCATCTAAATCTATATACGAGTGTTCCTCGCAGGGGGGCAAGATTTGTAGTAAATTTATTTCCTGTGGTGGGACTTTCGGATCCAGAATTGGTGTCCATGTAAGCAGAATTGCTGTAATTGTTCGGGAAAAAAATCCCTATTTAAGATAGTGCTCTAGAGATTGTTTGACAATTGAAGATACTCTGACCAAAAATCAGTAATCTTAATGAGACTAGGCAGGATTAAGTGATTATGTATTATTAAATCATGGAAATAAATAGAAGAGACGTTAGCCGAAAGGCGCTCTCCTGCATCACATCTCTTGAATGTGTGCCCTGAAACACGCTTTCAAGAGGGGGCATGCTGCACAAGAACGCCCCCCCTCTCCTCCCCCCCCCCCCCCCCACCCCCCGCGCTTTCAAGTCGTGCTTTTGAAAATCAGTTCCTATTAAAAGATTAGAATTTATGTTATGATAACATGTCTTGGGTCAAAAGTATGTTATTTCGCTAAATTTTTTTTCAACAATGTTATTTTGATATATATTTTTAAAGTATGCTATTTCTTTAAAAAAAATCCGGTGCTTTATGGCTAGGATATTCCTAGATGAACAAAAATTTAAAGTTTTTATTGTCGGTCTTCTCCAAAGTTAATTTCATTTAAGTATCCTGGATTTCCCTGCAGGGAGCTGCCAGAAGGCTCGTAAAAGCTGCTCTGCATCGAGCAGCCGCAAAGCGGGAATTGAGGTACTCAGATGTTCGACGGATCGATAAGAGAGTTCGAAGCCACTTCCACGATGATATGACAGTTATTGTTTTATTTTTAAATTATGACCTCATTTCACAGCCCTCATCTCAAGTTCGTTCTTTGTCCGTTAGAAGTGGATTCGGGGTCTCATAATTGTGGTTTCAATTGCACAAGTAAAACTCGCCCCCAAAGTGGTGTTTGATATCGGGATAAATTTTGAGGAGAATAGGTGTAAGTTATTCTAGAATAAATTATGTCTAATTTTATTCTCATGTACGTTTGGTACACGAGGTGAAATGAGGTTAGAAAAATGGGGATAAGTCATTTCAACAAAAGGTTCGAATGACTTATCCCCGTTTTTAATCTCAAAATCGGGGTTAACTTTATTTCCTTTAACCCGACTTATGTCCGTATGTTTTAATCATACCAAACATAGAATGGGATTAGAACAGAGATATCTTCGCTCTAATCT
Source organism: Amorphophallus konjac (assembly GCA_022559845.1). Taxonomy (NCBI): domain Eukaryota; kingdom Viridiplantae; phylum Streptophyta; class Magnoliopsida; order Alismatales; family Araceae; genus Amorphophallus; species Amorphophallus konjac. The sequence goes on along the minus strand of CM040122.1, from coordinate 2,161,471 downwards.
CGTACCAAACGGGCCCTAAGTGAGTGGCGATGTGCAAGGATTGGCTCGGGTAGAAGCGGAAAATTGGTGTGGTTGTAATGACTCATTTGTGTGCTACTGTTCTCGCATGGCCTGATAGATTTCTTGAAGCACCATTGTAATTCTTTGGTGAAGATTTTGGTAATGAAAGTCTAAAGGAAGAGCAAAATAAATAGCGCCTCATTCTTGTGAAGCATAGTCTCAAGCTATTTGGCATGAAAGTCAAAGGGAAAATCATGAAAACCAATGTTTGCCGGTGTTGGGAATCGCTATTTTTGAAATGCATTGTTTCCTAGCAAAATCAGATACTGTTTGATCCATTTCCAAATGGAAACCGCTGCTCTACATATTGATGTTTCTAATTTAATGAGGTAGTATATATTTTTTTAGTTGTTACTAGGCCTTCTATTTCTGCGAGGAATAGATTAGGCCCTCAACATATTGTGCTATATCTGTTTTGTTAACATAATAGGATAGTCGGTGTAACTTATCCGACGAGAGTTTGTGGATCTCACCTGCATCTCTCACACACAAATCCCTTAATTGGGGTTGGGTAACTTGTTCCAGCCAAATTGGTCTAATGGTATCAAAGAGGGCTTATAGATTTTGTTGACAATATGACAATGCACTAAGAATTAAGTGTGAGAGACTTACCGGGGAGGTGGAAGTGGAACAATGACCCATGTGGAGATGAGTGGAGGAGGCCACCAATGCTTCTCCGACTAGCTCTATCCTCAAAGGCCAAAGGCCTGAAGGTGATGCCCCCAAGAGGAAGTAGCTGAGATAGGAGGAAGAAGAGGGAACGCAACCTCCTATGGGAACGCAACTATATAAGAAAGAGAGAGAGAGAGAGAGAGAATAGGGGGCAACCTGGGTTCTCATGGGATAGGGGTGTGCCATGCACAAGTCTCCCATACGTACGAGTAGGAAACTTGGAGGGGCAATCCCAAGAAGGTAGGGAATCTTGTCTTTCATCCACACCTTCTATTTCTATTCTATGTGATTCGCAATATTCACATATTCCAATAGTGTGATTTTCAAAAATTCACATCAAGTCTAGAATAACATAATAATTTTTTGAAAAGCAATTCTAAAATTATTCATGTCGTGGATATAAGCACATTAATTTTGACAATAAGATCTCAAATAGTCACAATTCCACAAAATATTGACAATTTTTTCAAAGGTTGTCCCAACTACATATCATCACATCGTTGTTGTTTCTTTCATCTTGTGTTGCATGTCTTATGTCAGGAGCCCGCAAGAAAGCTGATATGTCGCATTGATTCAATGCATTAATTTGTAGACGTACGTGGGACAGGGTCATCTAGAGATGACTTCGAGGACGACTCGTTGGGAAGGATAAGAGGGGATAGGGCAGACCAATTCATTGCATTCCTCTCATTGAAGAAAGTAAACCTGCCTGACAGCCACCTTAATGCCATTATTCTCCAATGCGGAAAACAAATTATTGAACAACAGGTTCGAGATGCTTTATGATTTTTAATATACTCCGTCCTTGCAACTCTTGCAAGAGTCCACATTCCCAATCCCCACCTGTTTTGTAGTTCAAAAGTCAGATGGTAGCTACCTCTTACCATCTGCACCAGTATTAGCATTGCCATGTTTTAACTCAATATGTGGTAGAATGTGATGTCAGTGGAGTGGGCATGGGCGCGCGCTGTTCTGTTGCAGCACAATAAACCTATTGCTTATATCTAGCAAGCATTCACAGTCATCTCTCTATGTCGACCTATGGGAAGAAGGAAATGAACTCTATTATATTTGTCGTCACTAATAATGGAGTTAACATACCTGCTGTGACAGAGATTTATCATCTGCTCTGATCACCATAGCTTATGGTTCTCGCTTCAACAAAAGATACACACTCCTGCGCAACAAAAAAGTATGGCTAATAAGATTACTGGAATTTGATTTCAGTTGGAATACAAGTGAGGACAACATAAATGCGGCTGCAGATGCACTCTCTATGATTCATCAATAAATCAATTCTCCGATCGCATTTCAAGCTCCCTCTATTTTGGAACCCACTTGGTTTTTGGACATTAACCTAGCCTATATCAGTCTGATCCTCTTTTCCAACCTAAAAAAAAAAAAATCAATGGAAAACAAGTCAGCTCAACCCAGCTCACAATGTTATGCGTAGAGTTCTATTTTACAGGAGTAAAATTCTTTTACTTCCTTTTACACCACTCATTAGCCAGACCCTTTATGATTTTCCTCCTTCACCCATGGCTGGGCATTCAGGCTTCCACACAAACCCTGCATCGTGTAAAACAATTCTTTCATGGGAAAGGGATTAACCAGTCTGTTAAGTTCTTCATGCAGAGTTGTGACAATTGCTAGCATTACAAATATGACACTTCACCTCACAGCTAGCCTGTTACAGCCTTTACCTATACCTCATCAAAATTCGAGTTCTATATCTATGGATTTCATAGAGGGACTTCCCCCATCCCAAGGGACATCTGTTCTCTTAGTTGTGGTGGAACGATTATCTAAATAGTGCTCGTTCCATACCCTTAAGGCTCATATATACTGCCCCTCTGTGTTGTACAAGAGTTTGTAAACAGTGTTATTAAGCTTCATGGGTTACCTCAAAATATATATAATTTCTGACCGGGACACAGTACTCACAATTCACAAGCAATTTTTGGCAGTAGTTATTTCGTTTTACAGGATATCAAGCTGAAGCTCGGTTCAGTTTACCATCCACAAGTGGATGGCCAAATAGAGGTGCTAAACAGGTGCTTGCAAACCTATTTAATTAACCTGCTTTTGTTCAGCAACAATCAATTTGGGTCAAATTTCTACCATGGACATACTTTTGGGCATGACACCTTAGTATTTCCGATGACCAGTACAACCCCATTTGATGCACTGTATGGATATCCAGCTCCTATACTTCCTCCATATGTGCTGTGTACAGCTATAAGTTCTTTCAAGATGTAGTAGGGTGCGCTAAAGAGCACGGATCAGACTTTGGGAAAGCTTTTTAGAGTACATCTCAACAAGGCTCAAGAATGCAGGTGTCAGGTAGATTCTCATCGAGTTGAAAGAGAATTTTCTGTGGGAGATTGGGCTTAATTGAAACTACAACCTCAATCGTCAAGGATCACTTGTTCACCGTACCAATCACAAAACTGTCAGCCAGGTATATATTATGGACCGTTTCAAATTTTACAAGAGGTTGGGAATGTAGTATACACAAATTCAGTGGATCTTCTTCCGTCGGATGCTAAGATCCACCATGCTTTTTTGTATATCTCGGCTCAACAACATGGCACAGAGATCATCCTTTTTCGCTATACACCCTTTTCTCTTTCTTATTCTGTGCCATTTCAGATCTCATCATTGCAGTAATGACGGTCACTCGACCTTAGGCTGGAACTAGAGCAACACCAGCACTTCCACCTCCTTCCTCCCCTGACCAGGATGTTGATGCTAACAAATCACAACAGAAACAACATGCACCCCATAATCAACACTTAAAAGTCCTATTTATTTAAAACACATAAAGCACAACCTGGTCTGTGACTGATGGTAGGGACGTCGCAAGGGCTACATCATCTGTGTCCATTAAGAGAACCTCAACTACGCACGCACATACATAGTGTTCTCACCCTGCGCCGGGGTGATTTTTCATGCAGACAAGTACTTGCCCATCCAGGAACTGAAGCGAGACCAAGCCAGGTTCACAGCTTCAGGGTCCTCGTCAACCGAACCCATCTCCTTCCTCCTCTTCACCCCATCTGGAGACGTGTTCAAGAAAGCATGGCTGCAGCCCGGATAAATGTGGACCTCAAATGGAGCGCCAGATGATTTCAGCTTTTCTTCTAAAGCCTTGGCAGCCTGAGAGCACAAAGTAAACATATTAAGTACTCGTGTCTTGCAGCAAATCCAGAACATTCGTGATCTAAAGAAAGACAGCTATAACAACCAGACGTTCGAAGCAAAATTAAGGTCCTTAGCATGTTTGTGTTACAAATATGAACACCAGTGGCTAGATAAGCACTAGATTAAGTAAGCAGACAGCAAGAAATTTGCATTTGCATTCGCAAAACACAATCAACACAAGCTTTTGATTAGTAACTGTTAGCCTCAAAACTAGTCTTTCTCTCTCTAACCTATCCTAGAGTGAGAAGCTCTGAGGAGTTCGGGGCCATGGTCTGACGGGGAGGTCATTCACCGGAGCTGGTCCCCGGAGGAGGGGTTCGTAGTTCCAGGGGGTGGCCGCTGGTCGGTTGCCGACCTGCTTCAGATGTGGGAAGAGAGGCCACATTAGGAGGTTTTGCAGGGCAAGGGGTCCGTCTCTCGCAGGGGCGAGGAAGCTCTGGGTGCTTCCGGTCCTTTGCCAAAGTGGTGAGGGGTCACTCGCAATCGGGGCTGAGGGAGGCAGGGACTTGATGCAGGGGTGATCCCGGTGGAGCTGTTGCACGCCTAGACCAGCTGGTTGAGGCGCTGCCTTTGGGTGGTACCGTTGGATGGAAGCGTGGAGATGGTTAGGCGCAGACTTGAGGCGAACGTAGGTGGACACTGGGAGGTCACATGAGTGTCGACGACGACCTTCCTCACAGTTGGACAGGAGGAAGAGCTGGTCGAGATGATGGCCAACACAGGGTACTTAGCGGCGGGAAGCACCCTACTCCGCCTCCAGCGGTGGACGAAGAACAGGGGGACCTTCCCCACCCCTATGACGAGGAGGGTCTGCATCACCCTCGAAGACATTCCATAGCTCCTCTGCGAGAGGAAGACGTGTCCTTAGTACGGTGCTTCGGGAGAATGGAATGTGGAAGCCTAGGCTTCACGTCGATGGGGTCGTAGACAGTGGTCGCAACGATTGTTCAGGTGGCCCGCACGGCGGAGATACCTACTGTCATCACCACCGACCTCGCCGGAGACACCTTCATCATCTGGCTTTTGGTGGAGTTGCAGGGATTAGGGCAGCCTAGGTTGCATAGGGAGGAATAGGATGTACAGTCACAAGGGGTACGCGGCGCTACGACATGGGGCAATTCAAATTGGACTAGCGTCGCATCATTTAATGGGCCAGGCTTGTCTGTTGGACTGCAAGATAGCTGGGCTCGGGTAGAGGTTGAAGGCCCGGTCGACCCATTTGGGCCGGCTCTGGGATTGGACCAGGTGGGCTTGAATCAGATGGCAGGTGGAACGGGCGGATCAGGGTGCAAGGGGGCGGTGGCCAGTTTAAACCCGGTTTGCCGTTCGGGTGAGGTGTGCAGGTCCATGAAGGGGACTCGGCACTTACCCATGTCCGGTATGGGCCTACGTATCGTTCCTGCGGGACCTGATATATGGGCCTTCTTCCTCGCCTGACAACTCCTGTGCAGCGGTGCCCAGCGCAGGGTGATTGGCCGATACAGGGGTTCCCAATGGCTGCGGCCTCGTCTCTGCGGGCAGCTGGTGGTCCTCCAGGAGGGCAGGCGTCGGCCTCTCCACTTGCTCTGCCATGGAAGGGAGAAGCTGTCACTAGTGGAGGCCCCTCTCGGCAGGAGGTTGCAGGGGGGCGACAAACTGAGGTCTTGGACTTGCCGGTTGTGGTCGGAGGCCTCCAGGAGAAGCATACTGTGGCCGCGTCATCTCTGCTCCGCCAACAACTACCGCCGGAAGCTGCTTCCAGGTGGTGGCAGAAGGAAGGGGGGCCGGATTTACCATTTGACCCCCGGCTGCCCCTTGTCCCAGTATCATCGCCGGCCGTCCAGGCTCTGCCATACCATGGATGAGAGTCAACAGCTGTGTCGTGTGTTGTTGGAGGAGCTGCAGGGCAGGCTGAGGAGGCCATCGAGGAGCTGCAAGCCTCTTTAATGCTGATGCGGGTGAATGCGGCTATAGCAGGGCCTGCTCCACCAGGCTAGCAAGCAGATCTCCTATGGGAGACAGTGACCGGCCAAGGTGAGACTGACAGGAGCCAGGAAGCAAAAGTAGCTGGGAGGAGCTACTGCTGGAGGACGAGGAGGTGATCTTGGAGACATCGGGAGGGGTGTAGGCATGCTACCTAAAGGGGATGACCTGCCCGATAGGAACAAGCTAGGGAATAAGAAAGTGAGGGAGCTGGTGAGGGTGGTAGAAAACATGACGGGAGATCAGGTGAGGGAGTTGGCAGAGAGGATGGGCATCTCCTTTGTTGGTGCGGAGAAAGATTTGAGAGGGGCGTTCTCTAAAATTAAGAAGAGGTGGTGTGCGAGCATTATGCAGAGAGGGAAGTCTTAGTTGAGGGGGAACATGGAGTGCGGCCCACTATCATTATAGGGATCATCGCTTGGAATGTGAAGGGAGGAGGGGAAGAAGAGGGATGTAAAAAAGCTGATTAGGAGATGTAAGATAGACATCCTGTGTATTCAAGAATCCAAGTGTGAAGGGAATGGGGAGTCCATCATGAGGGACATCGGTGGAGGAAGCCTAACTAAGGGGGTGGCTACTCCAGCCAAGGGAAAGTCTAGGGACATCATGATCCTCTGAAATCAATATGAAGTTGAAGAGGTGGAGTTAAACAAACAGATCATGTGGGTTATCTCTTTATATTTCTGAAATATAAGGGATGTCTTCTCTTGAGACTTTACGGGGGTGTATGCCCCTCAAAGCCAGGAGGAGAAGCGGGTTTTGTGGAAAGACTTGATTCGGCATCATCACATCTTTGGACGGCCTTGGTGTGTATGAAGGGACTGCAATGTGGTGGCAAAACCTTGGGAGAAGACGAGATACCATGTTCATGTAGGGGAGATGGATGACTTCACTGATTTCATTGGGGCAACATTCGTTGACATCGGCATGGCAAATGGATAGTGCACTTGGTTCAACTTGAGAGCTAATTCATCATGCTTTAGACTGGACAAGTATCTGGCATCGGTTGATCGGGAGAATCACTGTCCTTGTGTCTAGTTGCTATCTTTGGCTAGATCATTATCTGACCACAAACCCATTCTGTTGAAGACTGGCTGCTTTTATGATAAGAGGAATTGTTTCAGATTTGAGAAGTTTTGGTTCAGGAAGACAAACTTTATGGAGACCAAGGAAGGCTGAATCGAGAGTCTGACTCGGATCGGACGCCCAGAATCTGATCCGGATTGGCCGGATCAGGCGATCTCCATCTCGATCTGATCCGATCCAAAGTTTTTTTTAGTTGAAGAATGTTTGCTTATGTTTATAAAGGTTTTTATGCAAATGACCTATGTCCTTTAATAGTTTCAGGGTGTTTCCTTTCTTCCCCACACCCTCGAGGCCTTGATTCCCACTCCGCAGTAGGTGCAAGTCCGGGGTGATTGCGCGGAGGAGATGAGGACAGGATGAAGAGGAGGACGACAATGGTGACAGTGGTGGCTACAACGATTGTAGATGACGACGACGAGAGACGGTGGCGGCGACAGAGACTTGAGCAGGTAGGGATGTTTCTCCTCCTCCTTCTCTGCCTACCAGTACTACTCTACCGGGGGGGGGGGGTTGTCACTGAGGAACGTCGGGAGGGGTGGGGGAGGGGGGCTGCCGAGGTGGGGGGATGGTTGTCGGGGTGGGGGGAGAGGGGGGTCTGCGAGCACCACCAGGAGAGGTTGGAGGGTCTGCAGATTTTTTTTTTTTTTTTGGATGGGGATCGTGCTGGATCGGCCAATTCGGGACGACCCGGACCGATCTAGCACGATTCAGCCGATATCGGCCTTGGATAGGGATAGGTCCGATCGGACCGACTGAAAACTGATTGGATCAGTTGATCAGATCCCATCCAATTTTGTCTTAATGGATATAATTAGGGGAGCTTGGGATGTACAGTTCATGGGCAGGTTCGCTATGCCTACTCTGATTAAAAAGTTGAGACAGACAACTTAGGTTCTCAGGATATGGGGGATAAAGAAAACCCTCCTAGGCAAGGCAGTTAAGGATAGAATACTCCAACAAATTGAGGGCCTCGACAGTTTGGAAGAGGCAGGGCTAATGGATGATACTGATAGGAGACTCATAGATGCTCTGAGAGAAGAGTTTGATGAGATTCTCACAAGAGAAAAGATCTATTGGAGACAGAGATCGACAGACAGATAGATAAAAGGAGACAAGAAGATTGAGTACTCCTAATATATTGCCTAAGGGAGAAGGAGAGTTAACACCATCACATGCATCCGTGTGAGTGGTCACTCTTTATCTAAGGATGAGGATATTAGGGGATAGACGAAGGATTTTTACTCTAGAGTATTCACAGAGGATGCATGCAACAGACTGAGGATTGCAGATGATCTCCTCCCACGTCTCTCTCCTAAAGATAGAAGCCATCTCTTACAGCTTCTTAGAGGAGGACGCCCACTAGATAGTCTTACAGGGGACAGAGCCACCAGGTCCAGATGGCTTCTCGCTAACCTTCTTCTAGTAGTTACGGGATATTATTAAGAGGGAACTTCTGACAGCAGTGAGTGAGTTTCAAGAGAGGAGGACTCATTTGTGGGGAATCGATAAAACCCTCCTAGTCCTTATCCCTGAAGAACAAAGAGCACAAGATTTTCGAGATTTTAGACCCATCAGCCTTTGAATGACATTGATAAGATTATCACAAATATGCTAGTAAGGAGATTGGATAAAGTTAATGGGCCGGATGGTTAGTAGCTTCAAGGGAACTTTTATCAGGGAGAAGCACATTCAGGATAATTTCTTAGTAGCTTATAAATGCCATGAAGAATGAGAAGAAAGGGGTGATTTTGAAGCTGGACTTTAAAAAGGTTTATGATAGAGTTAATTGGCAGTGCCTTCTTGATGTGCTAGACAAGATGAGTTTTGAGGAGAGATGGATAGGTTGGGTCCGTGCTTCCATTTCTTCAACCACTTTTGTTGTCCTTGTCAATGGGAAGCAGACTCCTCTCTTCAATAGTGGTAGGGGACTCTGTCAGGGAGATCCTATGTCCCTTCTCCTCTTTGTGCTAGTAGCTCATATCTTGAGGAAGGTGTGGCTAAGAGGAGAGGACACAAGATTGATAAGGGGATTCAGGTATGGAGAGGTGGCCCATTTATCACACATTTGCGGTATGCTGACGATACTACTTTGTTCCTTGCCAATGATGAGCATCAACTATATGTGGCCAGGCTATTGTTGGAATTGCTAAAAGAAGTCAGTGGTCTCTAGCCTCCAAGTCAACTTCGGAAAAAGTCTCTTAGTAGGGGTGAATATGGAGGATAGGGCACTTCAGAGGGTGACTTGCATTTTGGGATGCCAGATAGAAGCCTTCCCTATCTCCTATCTGGGCCTATCATTGTCCCTAGGTGCTCTTCATTGTGTAGATTGGCAGCCTATTGTATAGAGATTTGAGTTCAGATTGTCCGGATAGAAGGTTAGACTTTTATCATATAGGAGAAATTTGTTTTATGTAAATCAGAGTTGAACAACCTACTTATTTACTTCCTATCCATATTTGAATCCCGAAGATAGTGGCGAAGAAGATATGAGTCTATTCAGAGGAGATTCTTTTGGCACGTTAGTCGGGGGAGATGCAAGGGTTGACATGACATCAAGTGGCGTACAGTAGCTGCAAGTAAAGAGAAGGGAGGTGTGGGGATAAATAATATTAGAGACTTCAATTTGACTCTCTTGTGCAAGTGGTTGTGGAAGTTAGGGCTAGGAGAAAATAGATTGTGGGCGCAAGTCATCAAGCAGAGGTATTTTGACAGGAGGAGAGTCAGGGACCTGACTCTATTATCATAGCAATGAAAATGGTGACAATGATAGCAATGAAAATAAAAAGGAGCAGGTGCAATGGCAAGAAACAACAAAGTCTCTACGAAAGACCACATGAGCACAACAGAGTCACACAAAAGCCATGAACCAATAACAACACAGCTGTCGAACATCAAGAGTAAAAAGCCTGACATCAATGATGGCAATGATGGAAATCAAGGAACCACGATGGCGATGCCAAAAGCAGGACGCAAGAGGTTCTAAATGCAATGAGATTACAGTAGCACCACATCATGCTGGAGAGAAACTTGATTTGCTAAGAGAAGGGAGCATTTGAGGCCAAAGGAAGGAGCAGCCCAGGAGTTCGAAGCAACAAAAGGAGGGGATGTTGCAGATGAACTGAGGGCTGATCTGTGCTAGGACTGCTGCGCTGGTACTATTTTAAGGACATGGAAATGAAAATAATAAAATCTTCTGCATTTGAACACCAATATTATGTATATCGATATATAGGTTCACAAGATGACTCCCAACAGTCCAACACAAGTGGAAATAATCTCCTGCCGAATACTGACGAGAATAGGTCACAATAATCCAAGTTGAACTAGTATCTGCAATCTTAATATAATTAAAATTCGAGTGATGTTAATTTAAGTGGCATTATAATAGGATTCTTCTAGTCCTAATCTGACTGGGACTTGAATATTATGTACAATATAAATATAATCTCTCTCCAACATTGATGAAAGATATAAGTCAAGTTTCTACTTCCACTTGAATATAGCACAATATCTATTCTATTCCAGCAGAGTCCCATATTGATATAATCCATTGACTTTTAAGTAAATAAGTAGGGGTTAGTGATGTACCTAGGGTCTATTATTCAAGAGAATGGAGAGTTGATTCAGGATATGTATGAAGGTGCTATTAGTAGTGTGAGAATTATTACTGTAGAGACTTGTGAATTTTCTTTTACTATAGATTTGCATTAAGTTTCTGCATTAAATCTGTATCTCTTTACATTAGTTATAGATGAAGTAACAAAATAATTGCATGATGATATCCCTTGGTTTATGCTATTTGCATATGGTATTGTTTTAATCGATGAGAGTTGATGGTTTAAATGCTAAATTACAACTTTGGAGGTATGTCTTGGAGTCAAAGTTTCAGAATTAGGAGTAAGTCAAAACTTGTGCTGCAATTTTAGTAATAGGTTGGCATAGGAAGACATACTCTAATTGATGGACAAAACATTCCTAAAAGTAGTAGTTTTCGATATCTAGGGTCTATTATTCAAGAGAATGGGGAGCTCTATGATGATGTTGCATACAAGATTAAGACAGATTGGTTAAAATAGAGAAGTACATCAAGAGTCCTTTATGATCATCATATACTTGCGAAACTTAAAGGGAAGTTTTATAAAACGACTGTGAGACCTGCTTTTTATATAGTACCGAATGCTGAGCAGTAAAAAAGGAACACATTCACAAAATGAGTGTGGTGGAGATGAAGATGCTGAGATGGATGTGTGGTAAAACTAAGAAGGATAAGATTAGGAATGAACATATCTGTAAAGACTTAGGTGTAACTCCAATTGATGATAAAATGAGAGAAAATAGGCTTAGATGATTTGGACATATACACCGTCACCCTAACTCAGCACCAGTTAAAAGATGTGACCAAATCATATTGGATGCTAGTAAAAGAACTCGTGGAAGAGCTAAAATGAGATGGTGTGAGACTATTGGAAGGGACATTGGCTTCTTGTGTTTAAATATGTATTTAGCACTTGATAGAATTTTTTTGGCGGAACATGATTCATGTAGTTGACCTCAAGTAATGGGATAAGGCTCTAATGATGATGATGTGGATGTTAGTTACATATTTTCTCTCTTCACCCACAGGCTTTTTATACCACTGTCACTCTTGCTGTTCTCCAGAAAGTTCACAGTATTGAATTCTGCTTTCTCATTCCCACTCAGATGAACGCTGGGATAAGGTGCACTACATATCCTGTTTTCAATTTTTGTCGTTCTTGTTTGCTCCAGGTAGCAAGATCACAGAAAATTCATCTCATATGTTGCATTAAAGTTCAAAACCATTCAACACAAGTTAGAGCTTTCCTGTGATATGCACAGGTTTTAAATCAATGGTTTCACATGTACTAATAAACATATGTAGAGATGAATAGTAAAGATATCATACTGTGACATCTGAGAAACCAACTATGTTGTCGAGCTCCCCAAAATGGGCCTGGACAGGAGCCTTTGCCATAGAAGGATCAGCAAGCTCAGAGGAAGGAACTCCATAGAATGCAACTACAGCATCAACCTCTGGGACCAAGACAGCACTTGCAATGGATAGAGCACCTCCCATGCAAAATCCTGTTACACCGACCTGCTTTCAGGACAATTGGACAATAGGTTCAGTGGTCTCAAAATTAGCAATCAGAAAATAACATTACAAACGGAAAGATTATCATTGTTGAAAAGGATAAACAAAAAGATTATAGATACACCAACATGGACATACCAAGTGCAGATAAGAAAAGAAAAAGATAACAAGAAAACACAATCATGAGCACGATCCATCTTAGCAAGAAAAAAATTACTACTTCAGGATGCTCTTTAACTTCTCCTAACACAGTGCTGTGTTAGAATCATAATGCTAGTCCTATCGGACGAGTTCTTAGAGAACTCTCTATCTGCAGTACAATGATAGGATAATAGCAGGATAGCAACAGGTTAAAATTTAGTCATTATTTTTGGTTTTAGTACCAGTTCCTCAACTGCCACCAGTCCCACGTTTTTGTTCCGTGAGGGATGGCTACTCGGTAGGCTCCTTGTTATTAGGCATCATTGTTCTACTAGTCCTATGTGCGCGTCGTCTTGCATTGTTTTTTCTTATATTATTTATCGCTGATCTCGAGTCCCTTTAAGTGTTGTACATTTCCGTTGGTCCGTCCCACATCACAAATTCTTAGACCAGCCCTCTGCAGACAAGTTCTTTAAATGCCCACTCCAAATATACAAAAGAGACATCTCGAGAGCAAATCTTCTTTCGAAAAAGGACATCATTGTGTTCCCTCCAAATGGGATGGCATAAGAAACAATAGAGATAATCTTCTTACTGGATTTGCTATGAGTTTGTGTCCTGAGTTGCCGGAAATACTCCCAAAATTCCTCCAAAGTAAAGAAGCCAATCTGAAATAGAAACACCCTCCCAAAAATCTGCCATACCTCCTGACTGATAGCAGAGGCAATGGCTGAGTGGTCCACATTTTCCTGCTCAAACATACACATCACACAAGAAGTTTCACCCCGGATCCCATTACCTTCTGTAGGGTCAGGTAACAAGTCTTTTCTCAAAAAAGGGCCAGATGAATGCCTTAATCAGGGGGGCCTTAACCTTCCAAACTTCTTTAAATTTTGGATATTGTGTGGGACCTTCTGTACAAATTCTTAACTGTGAACTCGTTTTTCCCATAGTCCCATAACAGAGCATCCTCCTGTGATTGAAGAATAGAAATCTCATTAAGTGCGAAGAAGAAGCATATATTCCTCATCCCCCTCATCTTTAAGGTCCCTTCACAAGTGAAGTGACCACTGAGAGATATCTCCTTGGATATGACAACACCCTATAACTTTAATCCATTTATCCACAGACAAATTGAACATTCTAGGAAAGTTAGCCTTCAGAGGCACATCTTCATACCATTTAACAAACCAGAATACAGTGCCTTCATTACAAACCCTCATTGAAATTCCCTGTACAATCCATTGTCCTGCGTTAGGAATTCCTTTCCACAATAAGCTGAAATGTCATTTGTTGTTCATCTGCAAATAAAATATATGGTGTGGTTCACAATGCTTCTGATAAATAACCCTTTGCTACAATGAATGGTTTTCCTTCAGAAAATCCCACAGCTACTTCCCCAACAAAGCTACATTCTTAACCTCCAGCTTAACTCCTAACCACCCCCCCCAACCAAAAAAAAAAAATACAAGGCTTGCAAACCCTTTCCCCTTTAACATGGGGAATCCCTTGCGTATGCTCATCGTAACTGCCCCCAGAAATTTCCGATGCATCCAGTCAATCTTCACCCTTACTGAAAATGGGAAAAAGAAAACTGACAGGTAATGAAGAGGTATGCTTGACAATACTGAGTTTGCAAGAATGATGCCGCCTCCCAACGATAAGTTCCTGGCCGTCCAAAAGGGGCAATACAGAATATTTTCTAGGAATATTGAAACATCACTTGATGATCTCACAAACACCCAGTTCAAACACTTTGGCATGTTTTATCAACTCAGATATCAGCCTTTAACTACAAAATTCTCCAATCACGAAAGAGATAAAAAATATCAAGGTTCACTTATTGTTCAAATCTTTGAAGCATGGGGCAAGAATGGAAGCAGTTTTAGGGAATGAGATGGGAGACTGGGAATGAGGAACACCCTCTAGTCTAGGATTCATTTTGCCTTTGAAAATGGAAGTCGGGAATAGAGTTTCTTTGGGAGCAGGATCAATAGCAAAATGAGATAATCCTGTTTCTAATGAAATTAGTGGCATCCCTATTGCAATGCACAAGTTGGCTGTTTGTTTGATCATGTGTACGGAGATGTGTTCATTCATGGAATTAACCACATACTAGTTTTATGACATCACCACATTGTCTCAACCTTGAATGACATTCCCATGTACTCTCCCTCACTGCCAAGTCAGACAACTATGTTCATTTCAAGGAACTAAATAATGTAATTGGTCCGAGACTTTTACTTTTATGTGCACATATTTAAACATCATTTTAGGAGGATTATGTTCAATATTGGTTGATAAATGAAGAGGGCATGTTCCTGTATCAAAATTTGCTCTTTCTTTCTTTGCCTAGATGCTTGCAAAAATCTAAAACCTCTAAGTGGTTGCATAGGCTTAAACATTCTAACTGATAATGTAATTTTCTACTCGGCAATTGACCTCATCGAACCTTTGACAGAGCCTTTCCCCCAAAAGAAGCTTGATATCAAGCAGGCAGATGATCAGAAAACCTTGGTATTTAGGTATTTTTCCCCATAATCAGATGTCTCCATGAAAGTGTCCCATATTGATATAATAAGTGCAAGACTGTAAAGTAATTCCTCAAAATCATTCACAATTGCTGTTGTCCCCCTTTTATGAGAAAACAAACTGAGCTCCATAATTTACTCCTACTGCTTTCCCCCTTTTCTTTGAAAGGTGCACAATATATGCCTAGAATTATTAAATATGATTCTTTACAATGCCCTGGAGATCCAAATGGCTACGTTTTTTGCCATAGACACCACTTGGCGTTCACAGGCGATGACCATTTTGCAGGTCAACAATAAAATGAGGACCATGGTTATGGAGTACTTAGAAACAAAAGCTGTAAAATTGAAGTTCTACAAACAGATAAATATCCACAATGCTCCAATCAAACAACAGAGCAAACAAAGATATACCTTCCTTGAACCATTTGACTTTAGCCATTTTGCTGAAGCCTGGATATCCTTCACAGCACCTTGCCAATCAAGACCCTCCATCAAATGTTGTGCCTCAGCAACATCCAGACCAACTTTCCCCCGATACAAACTGATAAACGAAGTCAAGATCAAATAATAGTGAAAGAATAATATGCAAAACTAAGGAAAAACCAACTGCACACAAATAGGGTTGGAGGGAAAAGACATAAAATAGAAAAATACTAAAAGATAATGGAGTCAAATTGGGATCATTGTGTTTTCTAGTACCGGCTGATTGTTGACCACTGACTAGATGGGCCAATTTCAATAGGACTAGACCTTAGCCAATCCTAAATCTGCAAGGGAGGACAGGATCCACAAGAATTGGCCATAAACATGCTGGATGAGAAAGAAAGATCACAGATTGCCAGAAGATCTGCTAAGATTGGATTGGGATAAGCCAGTCTGATCGATTCCTTTTCCACAAAAACATTTCTCCCATGGTCCCACCTGAATTGGCTGAACCACATAATGTTGTAAAATTGTACTTCCAAATCCCACATGGCCCACACCAATCAAAGAGGTCAATCCTTGTAAGATTTGATGAGGAAAAAAATCAACTTTTTAACTCTCAAAAGATTCCTACAAAAAATTCTGCACACCAAGCAAATGTGGCACTCGCTAGCCCCCCAACCAAACAAAAAAACGAAGAGTTGTGTGAGTCCACATTACATAAAACTGACGCCCACTCTCTTACTTTCTCCAAAATAAAAGAGACAACCCCGTCAGAATCTCTAGCTTCCCTCCTAAAGAATCTACAGTTTATTTCTCCCCACGAGACCCATAGACTCGCATGTAGAATGAGCCACTAGATGAGATGAGTCTATCGCCCTTAAGTGTCCATCTCATGTGCAATTTTCCGATCAAGTGCTGCACATTGTCTTGAAAAATGGTGGCACCTAGCATTCTGCTCAAAACTTGTGACCATACTTAAAGAAAGAGCACCCTATAAAGAGATAGCCCAATGTCTCTTCCTCCTCACCACATAGGCACATAATGTTGAGATACCTGCCAGGAATGGAGCCAACCTATCACAAGTCGGTAGACACCCATGTGTGATCCTCCATGTAAGTAGCTTCACTTTCAAGGGACTCCTAGGCTTTTGAATATGTGGTGCAAGTCCATGTCTCATTCCTCCATCAAAGATTAGCTTGTAAGTTGAGCTGACTGAAAACCTGCCATCTTTATCCCATCTCCACCACCATCTGTCAGCGCTGTTAGCTTCTGGATCAAAACTTATAAAGAAAAAGATAAGTTTCCTTTTCCACTAAAACATTTCTCCCATGGTCCCACCTAAATTGGCTGAACCAGATAATGTTGTAAAATTGTACTTCCAAATCCCACATGGCCCACACCAATCAAAGAGGTCAATCCTTGTAAGATTTGATGAGGAAAAAAATCAACTTTTTTAAGAGGAACATGATTCCAACTAAGAACCTCAAAGTGGAACCATCAATCTTTTCTTTCGTGGAAGTGGTTGGTACCACTAAATTGTATTGAAGTAAAAAGGAATGTACAAATATAATCAAAGAACTCTCAAAAGATTCCTACAAAAAATTCTGCACACCAAGCAAGTGTGGCACTCGCTAGCCCCCCAACCAAACAAAAAAATGAAGAGTTGTGTGAGTTCACATTACATAAAACTGATGCCCACTCTCTTACTTTCTCCAAAATAAAAGAGACAACCCCGTCAGAATCTCTAGCTTCCCTCCTAAAGAATCTACAGTTTCTTTCTCCCCACGAGACCCACAGACTCGCATGTAGAAGAGCCACTAGATGAGATGAGTCTATTGCCCTTAAGTGTCCATCTCATGTGCAATTTTCCGATCAAGTGCTGCGCATTGTCTTGAAAAATGGTGGCACCTAGCATTCTGCTCAAAACTTGTGACCATACCTTAAAGAAAGAGCACCCTATAAAGAGGTAGTCCAATGTCTCTTCCTCCTCACCACAAAGGCCACATAATGTTGAGATACCTACTAGGAATGGAGCCAACCTATCAGAAGTCGGCAGACGCCCATGTGAGATCCTCCATGTAAGTGGCTTCACTTTTAGGGGACTCCTAGGCTTCCAAATCTGTGGTACAAGTCCATGTCTCATTCCTCCATCTAAGATTAGCTTGTAAGTTGAGTTAACTGAGAACCTTCCATATTTATCCCATCTCCACCACCATCTGTCAGTGCTGTTAGCTTCCGGATCAAAACCTATAAAGAAAAAGAGAAGTTTCTCTAGCTGTTCAATCTCGACCACCCTAAGATGCCTTCTAAAGGAAGAAGCCCAAGTTCCCTTTGATAGCTGTGGTTCAAGAACCCGAGTGACTGTTGCCTTATGTGCAAAAGAAATCACAAAAATATGTGGGAAGGTGTCCTCTAGTGTAAAGTCACCACATTGCCTATCTTTCCAAAACAAGCATTTCTCCCCACTTCTCAGCTGGACCCGCACACTTGTCAACATGATATCCTCATACTGTGAGATACCCCTCCAAAGGGGAGAGATTGTGCCGAGCAGCTAGAATCAAATCCCAGTCCCTTACTCTCCCATGCCATTTCTAATAGATGACTTGCAACCACAGCCCATCCTCTTCAAGCCCAAGCTTCCACAACCATTTACTCAGCAAAGCCTAATTGAAATCTCTGATATTCCTCATGCCCAATCCTCCCATCACCTTGCTCTTGCAAATTTTGCCCCATGCAATGTCATGCCATTCCCTACTCCTACCTCCACTACCATGCCAGAAAAACCAAACTTGAATGGATTCAAGCTTCCTTGCAATGGTCCTCGAAATCTAGAATATAGAAAAATAGAAGATAGGGAGACTATTTAACATTGATTTGCAGAGCACCATTCTCCCCCCATAAGAGAGGAGTCTCGCCTTCCACCTTGCCAGTTTGTACTCATATTTTTGTATCACACTATGCCAATCACCACAATGTATGGCCCCAGGAGACTACGGCAGTGCCAAATAAGAGATGGGGAAATCTCCTATCTGACATCCTAGGATAAAAGTTGCTCTCGGAAGGACCCTCTCTCCCATATTCATCCCCACTACCTGGCTCTTGCTAAAATACGTCTTCAACCCACTGACTTCCTCCAACATCTCCAGAATTAGTCTAGAAACAAATAGTTGCCTCTCAACCTCTACTTGTCATTATGAGGAAGTTTGGGATCTGCTATTTAAATCAGTCACACACTATCAGAGTCAATTTGTCTTTAGAGTCCCTACATTTGGGCTAACAGTTTTAAGGGGGGCACTTGCCCATATAACTCCACAGCCTATCAGGGTTTCTTGTAAGGAGGATGCCGGGAAAAGTCATTTAATCCCATGCAGGGTATTCACAAGCTAGTCTATGCCTATACAAATTCTTGGGCCCTTCCATCTACAAACATATGGAGCACCCAGAAAAACTTTGCTAATCAGAAATTATAAAGCAAAAAAAATAGCAGGGAAATGGAATTTCAAATTCCAAAATTGCTGGTTCAGTTGGACAAGAGATAAATAATATTTTGAGAGGGGGCTAACTGGTTTTTCTCAAATAGCGGAGAAACCAATAAACAATTTTGACTTTTGACTCCATGAGTAGATTTTAAGCCTCAAATAAGATGACCAAGATATATTCCTTGAGTTCTTTTTCTTAGAACAAAAGTGGATTGTACCACCGATTTGATTTTAAATAGAGGAGGTACAATTGAAATTCAAGAGGAGAGATTCCTCTAACACCCTGAAAAAGCAAAGAAAAGGAAAATTACAAGTGACTACCCAGGATGCCTTTCCAATTACACTGCTCCAAAGAGACTCTTCCAAGATTGCAAAGAAACATGTGAAATAAATCTAGACCAATTATAGAGATGAGTTAAAGCTTGAACACAGATGTTCTCTATGCATATTCCTTGAGTTCTTTGAC
Organism: Amorphophallus konjac; assembly: GCA_022559845.1. Taxonomy (NCBI): domain Eukaryota; kingdom Viridiplantae; phylum Streptophyta; class Magnoliopsida; order Alismatales; family Araceae; genus Amorphophallus; species Amorphophallus konjac. The sequence goes on along the minus strand of CM040122.1, from coordinate 2,142,328 downwards.
ATACACTAAGTTTTACGCTTGGATTTAAAGGATGGCAGTTTCGGTTTCCCCTGAAACATAATAAAATAATATTTTTTTAGGATAGCAGGTCCGAAATCGAAACATATCGGGCTGGAAACGCCCGAAACATAATAAAATAATATATATATATTAAAGTTTCGGACCTGCTACAGTGAGCAGGTCCGGTTTCGGATCGTCTAGATCCGAAACCAATACGTTTCGGCCGACATGTATTGATTTCGGCCGAAACTGCCATCCCTGCTTGGATTCAATTCATAGTGCTTAAAATGCAGCCAACATGCAAAGCAAAAGGCAGAATACAAGACAATGAATAAGAAACTGGAAATGGGAAAACCTTGCAATCAGTTTTACAATTCAGGAGTGAAAATGCAGAGTATTTAAGTATGCTCTTACTCGGGAATTAGCACTTTGTATCCTGGTTCCAAACCAGCAATTTTTAGAGCATGGTTCTTAACCTCAAAGTCGACACCCCACCACTCCTGCAATACCACAATTCCAGGAGCATTTTCCTTCCCAGCTACATATGCATCAAATGTCTGAGAATAGAAAAGAAAATATTCAGCATGCGAGCCTACCAGTAGAAAATGATGGGATAAATAACAGCAGCTAATTTCAAATAACAGCAGAGGCAAGGAACCAGCTATTCTGCATGTAATTGCTAAAATCCAGAATCTTAAATGCTTCAAACCAAGAGTACAATTTTTATTCTGTTTCCCAAATAATACAGAAACAGATATACTTAGAAGATAAGCAGAGAAAAAAAGAGCAATAAAACTCCAAAAGGAGGGCTCCTTTTAAATATGTCCATAGGCAGAATATTTACATATGTGATATCATATCATGGTCACAAATAGTATAGCAAGCATATACACATGCATTTATACCATTAATCTGGAGTGACCTTAATAGGCATTTGGCAGTAATGTTTTGAAAGTCTAATCCCCCATTTGGAACTACCTCCCCCAATGTTTAAATGAGAAGTTGTTTTCTTCATAAAATTTCCCCCCAATAAAAGCAGGTATGACTCTGTTCTTGCTTTTTTTCACCTGGAAAGCTCGCCATTTTTTCCCGAGTGTTCCCTCTCCCTTGAACCTGTTTGCCCCTTCCCCCAACCTCCACCTCACCACCATCTCTGTTGACATCCTGCTGCTCTCCTGTTGACGCAAAAAAAAAGAGAGAGGAAAGAAAAGGGAGAAGGCCCAAACACAAATAGACCCAACTGAGATAGAAGGAAAATGGGCTTAATGCGAATTGGGCCAAACAATAAGGTGGGCCAAATAAGATAAAAGAAAGGAAATAGAAGGGGTGTGTATGCAAATGGAAAGAAAGGAGGGGAGAAAGGAAAGAAAAAAGATTTTTTTCTAAAAAAATCAGAAATAGGAGGAAAATCGCGGCTGTGTCTGTGTCACAGTTCGCAATTTCCCTCTCTCTCTCTCTCTCTCTCTCTCTCTCTCTCTCTCTCGCGCGCGACCTCTCTCAACATCCCCTCCCGTTGCATCTCCTACCGAGCGGCATTCAATGCCCGCCAAAGCTCAAGCGAACAGGCCAACAATGGCCGGCCCATCCCTGCGTCCCTCCTCCGCCACACCCCCTTGCACGGCAAAGCAGCCGCATCCCCCATGAAGCAGCCACATCAACTGTAGCAGCAGCAACGACATGTCTGCAGCAGCAGCAGCGAACCAGCAGCGGCCACGGCTGCAGCAGCAGCATGGCAGCGACAGCAGCAGCAGATAAAAAAAAGGTTGGAGGTTTCCCTCCGAAAACAGGGGCTCCGACCCCTATATAAAGCCCACCTCGGTGGAGCTTAAGCTTCTTCGGCGACCTGAAGAGAGAAAGCCCCCGAAGCCTCCGCCGCCACCGACGCCGTGAGAGAAGAAGAAGAGCGAAGAGAAGAGAAGAGAAAGAGAGAGAGGGAGAAAGGGGAGAGAGCAGAGAGTGAGGTGAGCTCCTCCCCCCCCCCCTTCCTCCTCTTCTTCGTTTTCTTTTTATCCACTCTGATGTACCCTCATTTTCATTCTTTGTTTTGAATAATTTATGTAACTCGATGTATGTTTACTCTCCCCCATGGATGATACATGTGTACATATGCATTTGCTTTGTCTCGATCTCCTCTTGCTTCTCTCTGCATGGAGCCATCTGCTCCCACCGATATATATATTTTTATGCATGCATATATACATGTATATGTATATACATATGTATATAGGTACGATACATTTGTTCTTCTGCGTTCTACTTCCCCTCCTACAATGGAGAGGATGAACACCCCATTTTATTTCTTCAAAGCCACCCATTCGGTGATTTTTATCACGATGGCCACCGGCCCAGGGTCTATCTAAATCCATAGATATGTCTCCGAGGTCACCAACCATCGGAAGCCTAATACTCGTCTCTTTCCGATTCCGGATTCTTAACCACTCTTGGACCGCCGGGGGTCCGCTTAGTCATAGCGTGTTCCCCGGTAACTCCTTTTTTGAAGGTGGATATCCAAAGTCTTATACGGCGATAAAAAGGAAGGAAAAGAAGTCCACGTCTCGGCGACGAGTTCGTGGCGGCCCGTGGATCGGTGGGGTCCCTCGTAGGCTAGCCCTCGGGATCTCCGCCCCCACAATGGGTGACGGGGTGGTGTCATTTTCGCGCATACCCCAGGGATCACGTCGCTTCGCGCGTATCCCTTTTGTTCGGGGCCGTCGGAGTTCTCTCCATAGGGCGCGCCTCCATTTGTCACCCCCACGCTCTGGGTCTAGGGGAGGTGCTGCCGAATTTTTGCCGGGTGATTTTGAAATAACAATAAAACTAAGAAAAGGAAAGATGAATGAGGGAATGAAACGAAGAGGAATGTTCAGGACTTAATCCATCATGGACTGAGGAACAGAAATTGATGACATCAAGAAAATCACCCGATGATAGAGGCAATTCCAAGGGCTGCCAAACATGAAGATGAATACGCAGAAAATGAAGTTGCAGTGTCAGCTTCGGCTCTCAGAAATCGTCAAGGATCAGAATGGGCAGGGATCTGATGCACTTAATATATTTGAGGAGATGAAAGACATAGGAATTGTGCCAGATGGGATAACCTTTATTGGAATTTTGTCAGCTTGTTCCCACATGATCAAGTCTGATACAAAGGGGGTTTGTATATTTCAGTTTAATGGTCAATGACTACTCAATCACTCCTTGGATTAAACATTATGGTTGTATGGTGGACCTCTTGAACAGGGCCAGCTTGCTTGATGAGGCACCGCATTTCATTAAAAGATGCCACTGGAGACAGATTGTGTAATTTGGAGTTCATCGCTTGGAGCTTGGCGTATTTATGGTAATATCCATCTTGCTGAATTTGCTGCGAAACAGCTTTTAAGACTACAGTCAGAAGATGCTGCCAACTATGTCACTCTGTCTAATGTATACGAGGGCTCTCGACTGGAAGTGCGTGAATCAGCGATTCCCTTGCAAGTTCTTGGCATTGGCATGCCATATTGCTTGGTGATGATTGTCGGTTACCTTCAACACTTAAGCAAGGCTTCTGAAGAAGCTAGATTTGCGAAAAGTCTGTTTGAGAGACTGACTTTATTAGGACATCCAAGGCATATGCTCAGGCTTCAGTACAGAATACACACCTACCCCTTCGCTCGTATGCAAGAAACAAAAATGGGAAAACAAAACAAAGAAGCAATAAAGCCCAAGGGTAAGTGCCAACTGAAATTAAAACCCCTGAAGTTGTATTTGCCATTGTGTTCAGTCGACTGAACCCAAACTTCGGTCGACCGACCCGTGGCTGCGTAGACGCACTGAGCACAGTGCGTCGACCCATCCGGGTTTCCCCCGCTCTGGGAGGATTGGTCGACCGAACTGAGATTTCGGTCGACCGAACTCCCCTTTCCAAAAAAAAAAAGAAGAAGAAATAGAAAAGAAGAATCGGAGTTAAAGTGCTGCGTCGACGCAGGGAACGTCCTGAGTCGACCCGGCTCTTTCCAAACAGTAAATAAAAAAAACAAGAAGAAGATGAATCCTCGGATCAAAAGAACATATGAGAAAACGCGAGATGGGGCAGGGTCAGCAAACCCGACTCTATTAATACGATCATTCACCTAAAAAAATAAAATAAATATACAAACGAAACATAAGCAAAGAGACCTAGCGGCATCTGTCCGGGATTACCTCCCCTCTGACCCCGCATGAGGGGAAACAATGAAGACGCCCTTGCGAAGCATGCTTGACCCTGGGGGTTACCCCCATCATGGTCATGCCGTGACTTCGTCCTGGGCCGATAACCCGCTGAATTTAAACCGTTGACCGGGATTTAACCGAATGACTCTGTTTTTTCAAACAATAAATTTGTCGTGCCCCAGCATACATATGCTCTGGTTTCCCCGCAATGATTGTGAGGTTTTTTTTTTTAAACCGGACATTTGTCTGAACATTAAATGGTCAATTTATGACCAAAATAACTCCGAATGTCCTTCTGCACCCCACTATGGGGGATTTTAATGTTTCTCAATATGCTATTTACTTCTTTCATTAAAATTGATGTTTAGGCCACGAGGCCCCAAATCTTGGCGATTAATCAAATGTTTTCTCCTCTCCAAGGGATGTCATTAACGCCGTGACCTTTATGGCACGGCAGGTCTCCAGTCCCGACCCGATACCCACAATCGTCTGATTAGTCAGACGGAGCGCACCCTAGGCTTCGGACCACTCCAGTCTCGAAACCCGAACACTTTGTCACTTAGGTGACTGGCACGCCCTCGCACTTGATAAAATGATGTTGCACCCGAAATTGTTCTCGAAATATTTCGAGAATTTCATGATGTTATAATCGACGGAAAGATGACGTGTCGTCAATACCGTCAAATTGTGGAGTACCTCCGTGATTTAGGGTTCATTGGCCCGACTACACAACTACAATTGGCGTCGCAGCAAGGAAGTTTATGAGGAAGGTACGTGGGTATACCCGTCAAGATAGCCGAGCAAGTGTATCACACGGCGTAAACAGACGCAAAGATTCCTCCCCACACGGCGACGCACAACCAGACAACAAACAAGACGCTTCTCCGCTCTCACGCGAGTCTCCACCAAGATATTGCTATCACGTGGCGAAGGGAGAGCCCCCAAGGGACTATATATAGATCACTCGTCAACCTAGGGTGACAAAAACGGGAGGAAACGGCGTCGAAAGGAGTTAACAGGGGTGCCCGGGGGCCAAATGACTCCTTTGGGGTGCGACCGGCCCGGAGGGGGGTCGCGGCCACCCCCTGGAGGGGTCAGCCGACCCCGCTAGAGGGCCAGCGGGGTCGCCCGGCCTCCGCGGGGCGGCACGCCAGCAGCAGCAGTAGGAGGGGAGGGGGTTTCGGCTGTGGATTTCGGGGAGAACAGCAAGTGAACTCCCCACGTGAGTTTCGGCCAAAACCGGATGGTTTCGGGCCGAAACCAATATCGGTTTCGCCCGAAACTGATAAACTTAACATGTGTCGGGTTTGCTACAGTGAAGTCCCCCATTTTCGTATCGGTTAGGGCCGAAATTGATACGTTTCGGCGAAACATATCGATTTCGGCCGAAACTGACAACCATGACACAAAGTGGGATAGAACAACCGATGGAGCACCCTCAAACACTGTATCATCAATCAAGTCTAATCCGGACATAACAAATAAATCTTAATCCCAGACATCAGCAGAAGCGACTACAGAAATAATCTCAAATGACAACTCAACTATCATTATAGAATCATCTACCAAAGCTAGTCCGGAATCGACAAACAAACTCTGGTCCCATACATCAATAGGTGTTGGTGCAACATCATCTGTGCAAACTCGGATAGCCTTCTCGATAGTGCGGAGTGCTTGCAAGTTGCAAATAGGAATTTGGGAGGTGAGATTTCTTGTTGAGATGTGCCGGTTTCACGATGCAACTCGCCCCATCGATATCTATGAAAGCTTGACAATCCTTCATCCATTCATAGCCCAAACTCATATATGAACCCATGGGATGAATTTTGCATCTTGCTCCATGTAAATACATAACAGATTTTTTGGTGATGGGGTGGTGAAAGGTTCGATGAAATTCCACAAACGCTTCCACCACATCAACAATGATTTCTCCCATTTTCCAAAGAGAATCGATAATGGATTGGGAGATATAATTTTCACATTCACAGTTGTTGAGAAACACAGTTGTGGACTCATTGTTGGGCAAGAATACTCTAAATTGGAACAACATTGCGGACAAAATATTACCAATTTGACGAGGAACAGGTGACCCCGAAATATTTGGGCTGAGTTGATGTAGGTCTGCAATCTGCAGGTGGGCCAGACTGGACGAAGGGGCCGACTCTCAGTAACGGGCCGACCAACTGCATTTTGAGCTACTGGGCCCACGTTATGTGAGCTTGGGCTAACTGCGATCTTGTGGAGAGAGAGAGAGAGATCTGCGGTTGGGGAAGAGGAGCGCTGATAGTTGGCGGCTAGGGAAGGAGATGTAGCAGCGGTGGCGGCTGCAATGGCCGGCGGCAGATGAGGATGCGGCTGGGTGTGATGGGTCTCCGGTGGTGCTCTGGTGTAGGGGGGGTTGACAGTGGCAGTGGTGGCGTGGCCGGTGAAGGGCGAGAAGGAGGCGGGGGTCGCGGGCGGCCGGCCTGGAAGATGAAGGGGGCTCTTCGGCGAGGGCGGGGGCATCCGGTGTCACTAGCGGCCAAAAAAAAGGGGGCCGCAGTGCTGGCGACGGTTGGCAGGTTGGATGACGTCGGCAGCAAGGCCGCGAGGGTGGGCAACTACGGGCGCCGATGTGAGTGCCGGTCAAGTACTGGGGCATGCCTGTTCTATCGCGACTGCGGAAGAGGGGGCAGGGGAAGAGCAGAAGGGAGACTAGGGATGCGACAATGGAGCAGGGGTGCCATTGGGGTTTGGTTGTGCAGAGAAGGGAGAGGGATGGCGGCGGTTAGGGTTTGAGGTTCACGCTGGGGTGGAAGGAAGGAAGGAAGGAAGGAGAAGATGACAGCTAGTGGTGATGGCGGAGGCGTTGAATGGATCTTCGACTCCGTAGGAGGAGCCGAGGCCCTCTCTGATATCAATCTGATGCGGGACAGGGGTGACGGTAGGCAAACGGGTGTGGCTGGTGAGAGACTTGGGTCCTCGTCCCTCTCGGACGACTAGTGGCGGTGTCGGTCCTCGCGACCTCTCCTTCTCGGAGCACACAAGAAACCAAACTCAAATGCTTCATCATTCCTTCAAATTAGGGTACAATGCTTTTACATATAAGGGATCAACTCCATTGCCCATTTTACCATGGACAAAAGTAAAATTGCAAAATGACCCAAAACGACCCTATATAGGGAGATGGCCCAACGTGTTAGGCCCACTGAACTACAAGCCCTAAAGAAATCCCAAAATATAAAGATAACAGATTCTTGTTTTTCCTTTTTTTTACTCTATAACCTGACACAAATAAAATCAAAATGCATAATAAAATAAAAAGACTCGACTAGGTCGCAAATATTCTTCCTCCATGCTGTCGTCGAGAAGCCTGTCGATAAACCTGGTCAAATCTGGGCCTTCCATTCAAAATCGCTGCGCATCATAGCTCCACTGCACTGTAGCAGCAATGGTGATGGATGGTAGTGGCGGCAGAAGGAGGTAGGTTTTCTGTTTTTGTTCCTTCTTCCTTCTCCAGACCAATTCTAAGCCGATCCAGCCGATCCCCTATGAGAATCAGAGATCGGGGGTCTAGATCATGGGGGTGGAGGGTTTCTGGCTGAAATTGGGTCAGATAGGCCGATCCGGCCTGATTCTAAGCCGATCAGCCCAATCCAGCCAATTCCTTGCAAGAATCAGGGATCGGGGGGTCAGGGTCAGGTCAGTTTGGCCGAAAAGCAATTGGGTCAGCCGATCCAGGCTGGACCCGATTTGGCCAACTATGACCTTGCCCAATCATCTCAGGTCCTTTTCAAAACCACCCCCCACGGCGATTTTTTTTCCATCAGCAGTTTGATTTTCAACTCAGAGATTGATGATGTGCCCATGCCTCATCCAATCACTTAGATTAACTCCTTTAACTCCTCCATTGGTGTCTTTATCTCTACCACTTCCTCTTCATTCATTGCCTTGGGCTCCTCCACTGTGGCTACTTTTTCCCCTTCCTCCAAGCCTGTCATAAACCCTAAAATCCCCTTCTGAGAACCCCCTGCTTGTCATCTCATATAATATTAAGGCTGCAATTGTTTGATTGATTTGAAACTCCAGAAAGCATGTTCAGTTACACAAATATCAAAGTGCCTCATCTGACAGTATCCATGACAGTTTGAAAAGTTCGACCATTGAAAAAAAAAACAAACAAGAGCCAGGTAGATAGTATGTCCAAAGCCAGCAGAAACACCGAAACAATGCTAAACAAATGAATACTAATTGGGAGAACATGGAAACATGCCGATGAATTCCTCAAAAGAATGTTATGTAAGCCTCTAAGGCATCATCAAGCATTACAGTCCCTTGAGTGTTTGCAACAGCAGGACTTCAAAAATCCAGATTCTCATATTTATATATTTGTCATATTTAGTATTCCTTAGACTTGCACAAGTTAGTAACTGTAAATACTAACAACCCCTCAAGTCTCTTTCAAACTTTTGCTTACTGTGGATTTGCAAGCCTGTTGTTGCCTTTTACTTCTCAGTAAACAGGTAGAGCTATAATCAGTATTCACACACAACAAAGATGCATTTTCCTTTCCACATTATTCATCACGATCCAACTGGGCAGTGAGCATACGATGGCCAACAAGTTCCCAATTATGAAAAATGCTCCTCCAGTAGAGAGAGGCATCTACAAGTACTTTTTCCCCCCCACATCTCCAACAATGGCATTTTGAGTTTCTATTCCGTATTCTCATATCTGGTTGGGAACAACCTAAGCAATGCCTCAACCACACAATTGATTACTAAGGGAAAAGATCATCTGGAGCCCCAAGAAAGACTGCTGAAAGTGACTACCAACATTTGAAAATTCATTCACATCAGCAATAGACACCACATGTACAACATTGTCGTTCTCTGCTCCCTTTTAATCTTCTTTTTCTTTGTGCTCAAGTGTGGGAGAGAGTGGGGAGCTGAGGATGGGGATGTTCTTCCCATAAACATACTGCTGAACGCAAGCAATTAGGAAAATCACAATAAAAAGGATAAAATAAGAAAGCACACTCCCAAAAGCTGAAGTCACCTCTCCGCTCTCCAAATTTCATTATCGGACAGCCGAACTAACATTTCGAACAGGCAATTAAAGAAGAGATTACAGTGTCAGATTACTGCCACTACCAATGCAGCACGATCGATGCAGATAAGGCCCAACCGGCAGACAATCAGACGAATCCGTCAAATTCCATCACCACAATTGATCGACAAGCACCCGAGGGCTCGAGAACTTGCGTTAACCACAATTCCCCATTCCAACGCCCTCCCTCCAAAGGAAAGCACTACCCACCACCACCCCAACCCCCCCCCCCCAAAAAAAAAAAAACAGAGAAAAAGAAAAAGAAATGGAAAACCCAGATTCGTCCACACAAGTACAGTCACCGACCACCATCGACACCGATCACCAAGGTACCCGCACGGTGGAAAAACAGTAAAACACAAAAGCGGCCATCCGTAACCCGTGGCAGCATTTCACTGGTAGCGCAAGTAGCCTGCACCGAACTGGGAAAGAGAGCAGCGAGTGGGGGGGGGGGCGGGGGAGGATGGGACTACTACTCACGGCGGCGGCGTCGCGGCTGATCTGGACCTTCTGGAAGCGGGGATCGGGGGAAACGGCGGCGGAGGTGGCCATGGCACGGGCGGCGCGGGATCGGCCGGGGAGGCGCGAAAAGGCAGGAGCGGCCGAACAAGGCGAGGCGAACACCCAGCGGAGGAGCACCATCCTACCACTGCCCCTCTTTTGTACTTATTATAGGTGTTATGAGTCCAGTAATAATAAATACTAGGGATTTTTATTTTTTAGTCTCTACGAATAAATATATTTCTTTTATAATTTTTTTAAATATAATTATTTTTTAAAACTCCTGTACCTGAGAGAGAGAGAGAGAGAGAGAGAGAGAGAGACATTTGCATAGAAGTCCCCTGCACAAATTAGAAGAGACGAGTAATTATAATGCTTTGGCATCGATCGGTACCATCCAGAGTAATTAAATTGATTTATATTCAAACATTTCGGCTTCTAGAAAAATGGAGAATCAAGGAGGGAACCACGATGCAACAATGCATAAAGAGCACTCTCCCAATTAGGTGGGTTACAAGGCACAAGTGAAAGTAAGATTGGACAATTATAGATCGTACTAATTTTTCATGGATATGATACGGTATAACATCGTATTGATCCGTATCACAATGTGTCAATATTAAAAAATTATTTAAATATATATATTATTATAAAATATAATAAAATATTATGTGTTATTTAGTGGTTAATAATTATATTAGTTGTGCGTGAGAGTTCAAATCTCACAAATGTCATATATTTTTTTATTTATGTTTCCTAAAGAATAATAAAATAAGTAATAAAATAATGTCACTAGTGTATTTTAAATTTAAATCTTACCATTTCAAATGAAGATTCTTAACCAAACTACTTATAAAATTATATTAATATAATATAATATATATAATATTTAAAAAATATATGATACGTATCGATTACATAGATCGATCTATGCCTGATACGGTCCGATACGGACGATACATCTCGCACCGGGTCGATTTAACAAACTTTGAGATTGAGAAAATTAAAGAAAAGTACACATTCTATGATCGATCTGTGATTGATACGATCCGATACGGACGGCCTATCTTGTATCGGACCGATTTGACAAACCTTGAGATTACACAAATTACAGAAAAGTACACATTCTATGAAAGTATTGATCGAGTATGACCATGAATTGGGTCCACTCATGCTTACACATCTAAGGTCTCACATATGGATATATATGCACACCCCCCCCCCCCCCGCCAAGGGTGAAATTATGAACACGAAAGTGTCGGAATTTCAACCTCCAATATATATAGTCTTTCCATTGCCAAAAGAGAGGCGTACACTTGACACCTACGGTTTATGTGGAAGGAATGTCGAAAATTTTTGAATATGGAGTGACAATTTCAATCGAAGGGAGGTGATGCACAAACCTAAATTCATTATCTCTTACTGATGAAACTGAATAATCATATATTTCTTCATGTAGCTAGTGGACTTCAATAATAATGAACAATTGATCAGTAACGTTTTCTAGGTTGATTGAGAATCTCACAAGCATGACATGCAAATACTTTTCGGATGTTACCACTCTCGGTATCAATTATCTTACGAACACATATGAAATGTCATTCATTCTGTTTATTGAGATTGATCACCATGGGCGGGTGATCTATCTTGTTTGGCTTGTGTGCTACATTTCAAAATGAGAAGATAGAATCATTTATTTAAGTCTAGACATTCAAGTATTGATTAGAGTCAAATGGTGGATAAATGTCAAACGCAATAATTACCGATCAAGATAAGGTCATCTAAAAAATTATGTTATATAAATTTTTAACATAAATTTTAAAATTAATAAAAATTGACACTTTCTGTTTGACAAAAGTGTCATAATTTTTAAAATATGTGTAGACATGTTTGGCACCGCCGCCTCCTTGGCTGCCTCCTCCTCGACCAGTGCCTCCGTGCGTTTGGAGAAGCGGTAGAGCACCTCGCCGGTGCCGTTGGGGTCGGGGTACGTCTCGAAGCAGCATGGGTACTTGCAGAGCCAATTGAGGGCCTTCCCCTGGAGATCCAGGGTCTTAAACTGCCTCTGGAGGGAGATGCCGGCGGGCGGGGCGGACGCAGGGAGAGGGAAGGGAGGGAGAGCCGGTGGGCGGGAGGGAGGGAGAGTGGGCAGGCGGACGCAGGGAGAGGGAAGGGAGGGAGAGCCGGCGGGAGGGAGAGGAAGGGGTGAGGGAGAGCCGACGGGAGGGAGAGGGAAGGGAGGGAGAATATGTGCGCAGGGGGGACGCCGCGGACTGCCGCAGGGGAGGGGGGAGGGGACGTCGGAGAGGGGGAGGGGGGCTGACGGCCGCCGGCCACGTAGGGGAGGGGGGATGGCGCCACAGGGGAGGGGGGACGTCAGCCGCGCTTCGGAGGGAGGAGGGGAGGGGGGACGCGCAGGGGAGGGGGGACGAGCGACGAGAGAGTGCAATCTAAAAAAAATTAGTGAGAAGTTATTTTTATTTAGAGACAGATTATAATGGGATGAGATTCTCTTCCCAAAATTTAAGAAAGGAACACTAAATAGAATTAGTGAGTCTATTACCTTTTTTTAAAATTCGAGAACAAAAAGAGAGAAAAAATAGTAACCAAACACCCTAATAGTGGTTTGGGGCTGTCATTCTGGTGATCTTGTCGTGACCCCTTCTAGCGTGGTATAGTTCTTTGCTGGCCGTTTAATTATTTGTTTAAATGTCTTGCCAGACAATTTCTTTATTTTCGTTTCAAGAGGGGGATTTGGAGGATCCCTGCAGGTCAGTTGATAACATTGAGGCTCACCCGAACTTTCCTTTTGGTGTGGACTTCCGGTTGCAGTTTTCATGGATGTAACGTGGGAGCGGAGTTCAAATCATTAATAGTGAGAGCCAGGGCATTCCCTGCCCCCAGCGGTACCCTCTCCCCCATGGCCTGTACTTCTATATGGACTTGCACTCTAGAGTTTACTTTTAGGGCCCATTTGGTTGAGATTTTGGGAGATTCCGATCATTAGATTGATCCCTTGCAAAATCTAAATCCCCAAAAAAATGGTACAAAATGCATCTAGTTGCATTTTGGGACGGATTCCATGAAGTGAGAGCAACGAGACATAAAAGAGATGGAGAGACTCAATCTTGAAAAGCTACAACCACCTCAGATACGGGTTTTAACTCAGTTCATTAATTGCTACATTTGTTTTAATCTCCTATCAACTACCTCAGATATGGGTTAGTTTCGACCCGTGAATGACGGGTCAAGATTCGTACTTGCCGGCTCTTTTTCTGTATTGTGGATCTTGGATCCTTACACTAATTGTGCTCGTTATGGGCTTCCATTAACCGGCACTATCATTTCTATTTCTGTTCATAAGAAAACCTTCCTTCATTCTTCTTAATTTGCTTATTGTTGATCATCGTCATTGAGGGTTCACAAGAGTACTGGAAAGCCTTGTTTCAGTGTTTTTAACGCTATATATGGGTTTAGTAACCTAGCCCTATATATGCATCCAGTAAGTTTTGGTAGATTCATTCCACAGGGGAATTCCAAACGTGCACGGTGGTGAATGTTCTATTCTAAGGTTAACTCAGGCCTATAATTAATTAATAAAAATAGAAGATGACACGATCACCACATGATACACTCTCTCTCTCTCTCTCTCTCTCTCTCTCCTCTCTCTCTCTCTCTCTCTCTCTCTCTCTCTCTCTCTCTCTCTCTCTCTCTCTCTCTCTCTCTCTCTCTCTCTCTCTCTCTCTCTCTCTCTCTCTCTGTGTGTGTGTGTGTGTGTGAGAGAGAGAGAGAGAGAGAGAGAGAGAGAGAACATTTTTTTCATGCACGTACTTAATGTTGAATCTGTACATGTTTTGATGATGACAACACTATAAGTCTTAGTGGTGTTCAAAGATACTTCTCTGTGAAAAAATAATTAACAAAAATATTTTTCTGTGAAAGTGAACCAAGAATATTTTTATATGAAGAATAAACCTTCATTTCACTTCAGATATTTTTCAGAGAATGTCTTCGTGTCTGTTGGTACTTCGTCATGTTTTGTATATCGTGTTATGTTTATGTACTTCGTGTTGTTCTTCTTTATTTCGTGTTGAAGTCAACGGGTGTACCTCGTGTCGTTCCTTTTCACTTCGTGCTGTTCTCATCTCACTTCGAGTCGTCTCTTTGTATTATGTCTTCGTGTTAGTTTCTCGCTTTAGACTTCGTGTCGTTTTCCCTCTCATGACTTCGTGTCATTGTCGCTTTAGTAACCTCACCTCGTGTCGGTTACTGTTGTCTTTATCTTCGTGTTGTCTTCACTCCGCGTCGATTTCTGTTCTCATCGTCTTAGCGTTGTTTTCACTTCGTGTCAATTCTTTTGTTTTCGACCTCGTGTTGTTTTTTAACTCGTGTCGATTACTGTTTCGTCTTCGTGTTGTTTTCTCTTCCTATGTCTTCGAGTTATGTTTACGTCTTCGTGTTTATCTATCTTCGTGACGTTTACTGTATAGTGTGTGTTTTTTTGTCACCACTATACCTCGTGTTGTTTTTACTTCGTGATTGGTTTCACTTCGTGTTGTTTTCACCTCGTGTCAACTTTCACTTCGTGTTGTTTTCACTTCGTGTCAACCTCGTCTTCGTGTTGCTTCTGTAAGTGCAGCACCCCGTGTTGCTTTCTGTGAACCTCGTGTCGTTTCTGTAAATTCGTCTTCGTGTTGCTTCTGTAAGTGCAGCACCCCGTGTTGCTTTCTGTGAACCTCGTGTCGTTTCTGTAAATTCGTCTTCGTGTTGTTTCCTTGGTTCTGTAATTGCAGCACCTCGTGTTGCTTACTGTAACCACACCTCGTGTCGGTTTCTAGCCCGTGTCATCCTCTACTTCGTGTCATTCTTTTCGAAGTGTTTGGTCTTGTTACAGTGGCACTTCGTGTCGTTACCTCGTGCCGTTCTCATCTATCTTCGTGTCGTTTTCACTTTACCTCGTTCTGTTTTTCATCTGACCTCGTGTCACTCTCCCTTTATCTCGTGATATAGTAATCCTGTGTTCCTCGTGTTGTTCTCCTTGTACTTCATGTCGTTCTCTGTGTAGTATCTATTTGTGTCACCACTGTAATGCGTGTCGTTCTCACTTTACCTCGTGGTGTTCTCTTTCTACTTCGTGTCGCTTTCAGTAAAATGCATCTCATGTCATTTCCACATACCTCACGCAGTTCTACTTCTTGTGGCACACAGTGTTAATGGTTGTTTATATTTCCTTACAGGTCCGAGGAAGAACATTCACCGTTGTCTGAGCTGCACGTGATCCGATGCTAAAGGAACCAATGCTATAAAGGCACGTGGCAGGAAGGTTCTGGATCAAGCGTGTGAAGCACACGCACCTTGTACCCCATCCTCCTGCTGGCTGCTGATATAAAAGGAAGAAAGGCTGATCGAGAAGATGGTAAGCAGACGAGCTAGAAAGAATAGAGGAGCAGAGACCGAGAGAGTGAAAGAGAAGAAGAAGAAGAGAAGAAATGGTGAGAAAGTAAAAGAGCTTATGAGGGCTTAGAGAAAGAGAAAGAGAGAGAGAGAAGAGAAAAGGAAGAGAAACTTATCTGAAGATCTGTCTACTGGACCGTGGATCAAATCCAGGCCAGTCAGCTCCGTTGAGAGCCACATCTATGTTTTCATCTTTTACAGCTTTCTGATTGCTGTGTCTTTTTCGTTTATTATTTTTTTCTTTGCTTTTCTGATTATATCTGGTCTTCCGATTGTCTTTGGGAATCGGGTTCCTCCTGTTGGTTCAGGAGAAGGGAGATCTGATCTCCGGGTTGCAAGTGACAGGTTGTCACTTGGGGGTTTCCCTCTGGTTAGAGGAAGGGAGGCTAGTCCTCCGGTTCTGGGTTTGTGGTTGCAGGCCCAGGTGTCCCTCTTGGTCTGGAGGAAGAGAGGTCTTCGACCTCTAGTTTCCAAGTGACTGGGAGTCACTTGGGTGTCCCTCCGGTTGGGAGGAAGAGGGGAGGTTGTTCCCCTGGTCAAGCTGTGTGGCAGCAATTGTTTGCAGACTGAGTCTGCTTGGTTCTAGCGTTTGCTAGTGAAGCCTCACTCCGGTTGGGAGTGAGGGGTGGATGTAGGTCTGAAGGACCGAACCACCTAAAAAACCTTTGTGCTGTGGCTTGTTTGTCTGTTTTGCTTCCGTTAGATGCTTGAATAGGTGCGCTCAATGTGTTTGTATTTGAGTTGAATAGAAGTGGTTCTATTCTGTTTCTTTATCTAGCATCTTGTTTTAAATTTGGCCATTATTCGTAGAAGGATTCATTCACCCCCCCTCTGTATCCGGGCCAAGCACCTTAACAGTTGGTATCAGAGCAGGTGTCTGCTTACAAGGTCCAGCGACCTGCAGATCGATCTTGTTATCTTAGGTGCTTATTTCCTTTAGTGCATCTATATTCTTGTGCGTTATTCTGTGTGTTCTCATGGCCCATCCACCGATCTTCAGTGGTACGCATTTTGATGTATGGTTCGCCGTTTTGAAGAATTATGTTAAATCTTTGAATCCAGACCTGTGGAAAGTAATTTCACATGGTCCTCATGAACTACCTAGGAAAAAGTCCAAATGGACTGACAGTCACAAATCCATGCATGAAGAAAATCAGATAGCAATAAATTTAATGAAGGCAGCTACTGATAGAGCTTTTCATTCATGTTTCTTTGACTGCAGTTCTGCTAAAGATATTTTGGATGCACTGAAGCGAACTCAGGAGATAGATGTGGACAGATGCATGGTGGCCAACAGAAGAAATCAAAATGCCAGCGATCAAGACAACAATCAAACTAAAGAAGATGATGATGATGAGGTAAATATCTTCGAGAATTTCTCTCTAGAAGATTGGGAGAATGCATATGCTGAATTGTTTGAATCTCATGAACTGTTAAGAAAACAGTATAAAAAGTTGAAAAAGAGTATTCGGGTAGATAGTTCTAGCTCTCCATGTAAAAATCGTTCAAGTACGAAGAAATCTCATGATGCATGTCTGTCTGATGATCATATGTATAAAAACCAGAATGCTGAACTAAAGAAGAAACTTGAATGTGTTTACTCTGAGCTGAACAATCTAAAATCTGAAGATGACTCCCTCAGAAAGTTTTCTAAAGAAAATGATGAACAACTAGAGAAACTTAAACGAGAAAATGAGTTGCTGATTGAAAAATTTAACGTCATAAAATCTGTAAACATAGAATTGCAGAAAGATTTTGGAAAACAACAAAAGGAATTGAGGGAGTTTGAAGCTAGAAGAGAAAGCATGGTTAACTCAGAAGATCAGCTTCTAATAAATGAGCTAGTTCAAAATGATAAGCTTATAGAAGAAGTTGAAAAATTAAAACTCTTAAACAGTGCCATGTCTGAAAGACTTCTCACATTGGAAAAAGGAAAAGCTATTTGTACAAACGAGACTGAAGAGGTAGATGAGCTGAGAAGGGAGATTGAAGAATACAAAACAGCTAACAAGGTTTTGAATGAAGCTGTCAATTGTAGTGAACAAGAGATCACTAGTTATGAAATACACATTGCATCTCTTGAAAATGAAATTCAGGATTTGAAAGCTTCCTTGTCTAAATTTGTTGATGGGTAGAAAAACCTAGACAAGCTGCTAGGTGTAAAAGTCAATGTCAAAAAGGAAGGGTTGGGCTACAATAATCTAAATAAAAAGGCTTTGCAGAACAAAGTAATGACATCCTTTGTAAATACTTCAAATGTAGTCACTACATCAAAAGACAAACAGCCCATTGTTCAGAAAATATTGGGATCAAAGATCAACTTTAACAAGGAAGGACTGGGTTACAGTCCAGTCATAAGGAAGGTTGATGAAGCCAACCTGAAAACTGTCCTTGTCAAATCCTCTGAACAAGAAAAGCCCTCTATCTCATCTCCACCTCAGTACAAGGCTAAGAAAACAGAAAAACAAAATAAAACATCAAAAATTCAAAGGAACAATCTGCATGCTAAGAACTCATCAGATAAATGCCATGTTTTAAAGAAATCAAGTGGCTCATGTCATTATTGTGGTAAGTATGGACATCTTATGAATAACTGTTTTGTGATGGAAAAAGATGACAGCAAGCATGTTAGAAAATCTGTGTCTGGTCAGAAAAGGAATATCACATGCTCTAATTGTGATAAAGTAGGACACACTGCTGCTCACTGTTGGTTTGCAAGTGGTAAGGAAAACTCATGTTCATATCATACAAAACACTTTGCAAATCAACATGTCTTTAACAAGAACCAGTACATTATATGTTTTAATTGCAAGAGAATTGGTCACAAGGTCTCTGAATGCTGGTTAGGTTCTTTTAAAAGAAATTCTATCTCATGCTTTGAATGTGGAAAGTATGGCCACAGGGCCATTGATTGTTGGCATGCTCAAGGGAAAAACTTCAGTTCTGGAAAGTATAGATTCCCTGTTAGTACAAATGCTCTTAGAAAGAACAAAGTGTTTTTCAAAAAGAAAAACTTTGAATGTGTTGATTATGGAAAACAATTTGGTCATGCAAATAACAGAAATTTCCATGCTAATGCACATACAATTCATGTTCATAATAATATACATAAACCAGATCTGAAAACTACTGCTCCTTGTTATCAAGTTAAAAATGTGCTGAGAAAACCTGCTAGGAGCGATAATGTCATGTCAGGACCCAAGACTTCTTGGGTACCTGTTTGTGCAAAATAAACTTTGTTTTGCAGGCGTGCCTTGGAACTGGAATAAAAGGGGAAATGATCCAAGGCACTCAAGAATGAAAACCCCATTCTCACAATGTTCAGGTAATCCCTCTACATGTCCCATTTTGAAACTTACTGCATATCTAGTCTGATGCATTCTTGCATATCCTGCTATTAGTTTCATCTAGTGCATGCATATTGAGTTTGTTCTTGCATATTCATTCATCATCTGCAAGTTGCATTATTTTCTGAACATGCTCTCTGAAATTTCTGAAATTTTTAACTGAAAGCGAATGCTGGTTGAAAATTGTATGTTGCATAATTCATTGAATATCCGAATTGCTTATAGGACTGTTAAGTTTACCCTGTTATCCATGACCTCTATGGTATATCAAATGATAAGCTTCCAAAAGACAGGGAAATCTGTCAGGAGGTTCTTACTATGTGTGAGGTGGTCGTTTAGACCAAATGTTCCACCTAGTACCATATGTCTTTTTGCTGATCAGGGGAGTCTATTTTTGCATAACTCATAAACACACTTGTTTAATTTTTCGTGGCAAACACTGCATTCATTAAATAATTAACATTTCCAAGAGTCGTGTGTGAGTTGTCCTTGAGTGGGCTGAAGAGGAGCTTGTCAGGCTATTTGGTTTCTGAAGATTTTTGCCAGCCAATGCAGTTTTTGTGGTGTTAAGATCTGTCATCTCAAGAGGTTGCAGTTTGTTGCTCAAGAGTTTCTCTGGATGTGAGACAGAGCTTCTTCAAGAATACCCTATTTGTTGTGTCCTTGGTGCTTAATGCTTTGAATGATCTCTCATTTGTTGGATTGCTGATAGGAGTGCTGCTCATCTCATCTCATCTCATCTCATTTGTTGGATTGTTTTCTTCAGCCACCCTCTTATCTCTCTCCTATCACCCATGGTTCAGTATTTCTTTTGAAGAAATTGTTTTGCCAGTCTTCTTGCTCTTATCAGATGTGATCTGTATACCTTAAACCACCCAATATCTGGTGTAACAATTTATACCTGTCAATAAAGAACTTCAATGTATGGGTGTTATATTTGGTCCTTGATCCTTCTAAGTTATTCTCTCAAGTGTTGGTCAACATATTATAAAACTTCCTGTTAAATGAGAAAAACTTGTTGAGGATCTCGACTTAATTGAATCTTATGTGATGAGAGCTCTGAGATAAAAATTGTGTTAAGTAAGATATCTATCTTTTGTCTAAAATCATGAGAAGTGCCACCAGGGAATACGCCATTCTTTGTGGCAGAGCAATGACTTTTGTGGAGAAATAGACACTCTAGATCAGAGAAGTCCAGAGTTTCTGTCATGATACAACTAGCTATCTCTGTATAGAAATGTTAAAAAAAAAAAAGGGGGGGGGGGAAAAGTCAAATTTTTTTTTGCCCCTGATTGGCATAAAGGTAGTCCGTCCTGAGTAACCAGGGTTTCTGGTGTCTGATAAACATGTCTCCTTGTGTAAAAATGGACCTTTCTACCTTGTGCTCAACAAATTGGTTGACCCTGTATGCCTTCTCTTGTCCATTAATTGAAGAAATGAATTCTACTTGACATCGATATGTTATTTCGTTGCTTGACAAACATAAGGAGTATTTTAATCGTGACTCTCTCTAGGTTAAGCAACTTTAACAGCTATTTTTGTGATCATGCTGACTTAATATCTTGAGTTAACTGACCATGGATTTTGAAAGAATATAACCAGACCATATATTGAAGGGCAAACTTTAACAGGCTGTAGCTGCGTTACATCATGTCTAAGGGTAGTTTGGGTATTTCCAGAAAAAATTTGATAAGAGTAAAAAGCAACCCTATAAAACCCTTCGTGTTTCACACGCTTTCATTCACAAACCCTCATTTCCCCTTGCCGCTCCCTATTCATCCTCGTGCCGCTCCACCTTGAGCGTATCTTCAAACTCATTTTTTTTTCTTCCCGCTCACCTTCTTTCCCCACAGAGGTCTCTTCCTCTCCTGGGTCTAGCCTCATCTCTAGCAGCCAGTAGCAAGAAAGCACTGATTCTCCGGTAGTCACGGCAGATGGATCAGCAACAGTCTTCAGCTCATGGTGAAAGGAAGAGGAAGGGAAAAGAAATTGTTGAAGAGCCTTCATCTAAGCAACAGAGATGTCTTGAGCCAGAACCTGCTGCGGTTGTGTCGTCAGAACAAGGTACTAAGTTTCCTCAGTCTACCGTGTTCTCAGAAAGTGGGAAAATCATTCTTCCTAGAGTAATAGATTTCGGAGATGAAACCATGATCTCGAAGTTCCCAGAACTATTGGAAATCTTTGAGTTTCAGGAGTGGAGAAATTTTCTAGAAAATCACCTTGTCTATTACCCTAGGCCGGTAATGGAATTTTACAATAACTTGTCCTTGAGCCGAGACAAGTCTGCCTTGTTAACATCTGTTAAAGGGGTCGAGATAACTGTTACATATGACTCCTTCCACAAAGCCCTCGGTATCCCAGATAAAGGGGAGGTAGAGGGAAGCTTTCGATACAGTCTGCATGAAGCTTTCTCAGTCATTACTGGTAAACCCAGTAATATTCATGATAAGGGGCAGTTGAAGCTAAAAGCTTATCAGACATCGTCATTTCCTCCTCTTCACAAGCTCCTTCAGAACATCATAGCTTCCATTATCACCCCACAAACTGGAGCAAGAGGAAGAATTACAGACACTCAGAGATTTCTACTGTTCTGTCTGATCAAGAATATAAAGATATGTTTGCCAGAGATCATTTTTAATGTCATGAAGGGTTGCATTGGATCCAAGAGACACCTTCCATATGCCGCCCATCTGACAGACATCTTCAAGCATTCAGAAATCTGCTTGGATGAAGAGGCTGCGTCTGAAGTCAAGGCCCGAAACATATTTAATATGAATTTTGTTTCAGTGTTTTTGGGCTTAGAGGGGTCCTCTATGGTGGAGCAAGTTAAGACCCAAGAGGCCAGGGCATCACATACTCAGGGGGAGCATTCGGAACATTTTCAAGACCTAGCCCATACTGGTGAGCAATTAGTTTCTGAGATTGCTGTACTGGATACACCAGCTGAACAACCACAGACCATTATGTCTGCTGAACCCACTGAAGTACCTGTTTCCTTTCAGAGGCTAGTTGAGATTGCATCTGAGGAAATCAGGGTGTCTGACGAAACCATTGAGACTAATCTAGATGCAAATATTGCTGGTCTATTTGATTCTTTTGGGAAGACATCCGAAGAGGTAATAGTGCCTAAGGAACAGCCAGCCAAAGAGCAAGACAGTACTGATCAAGATCTAGCTGTTTTTGTTTATGAAATTTTAAGAGCAACTGTAGAGAAAAGTTTGGAACATGCTACTAACTTGGTTACTTCTGAAAGCCTTAAACAGGCACCTGTTGAAAGTCCTGCTGTTCAGAATCTCAAGGAAGATACAGTAAATGTGTGTCAGGAGAAAGCTCATGTCTTAGAATTAGATTCAGAATCTTCAAGTGAAGAAGAGGGACCTGAAGGTGTAATCCCTCAGAAAGAGACTCAAGCTGAAGATGAAGATCAGGTCCCAGCTGAGAGTAGTCAAATGCCAGTTCAAGAGGAAGCAGCTAAGAGAACTGCACCGGGCAGTGAATTCTTTGGTACACCTTTAGGTCCACCTAGACTCTTATCTGCACAGGCGCCCAACATTGAGTCTGCTCGGGCGCCCAACATTGAAGAGTTTCTCATAAATCTGACTCAGCAAATGAAAAAACAAGATAAGAAATTAGATGACATGCTCACATATGTCACCCTCAACATAAATCAGGTACATTCCAGGCTACTGAAGCTAGAGATATCTCTCCTCACGGAATGGAAACGATTCCTTCTCAACAAAAAGGCTTCAGATGAGGCCAACAGAGCACTGATGCAAGGGTTGCAGGAGGTATGTTCAAAGATAGCTACAGCACTGCGTGAGTTGCAAGATGTTCAAATCTCCTCCTTCAAATTGTCTACCACCATTATAGATCACTGCTATGAGATCAGAACAGCTTTAGAACTTTTGAAGAAGTCATCCTGTGCCCTAGGTCCAAATATTCAGCAAGTCTATGATAAATTGGGAGCCTTCTTAACAGAAATGACAATTTTGACTGACAGATATGAAACTGTCAATATTCGTCAAGATGACATCATTTCTGAAGTGGCAAATGTCAGAAGCTCTGTGGTGTATTGGCTAGCTGAACTATCAAATGACCTAAAGGAATTTCAGTCAACCTTGGGTTCAGCACCTGGCCAAGCTTCTTCCAGCAGAACTCCTCCTCAAGAATTTAGCTCTGTTGCTCCTAGGGGGAGACCATCACAAGGCAGGCCGCGTGGCCCTTCCAGCAGACATTCCCGTTACTTTAGTCCTTAAAAAGTCTGTGATCTGTATCTTGTTGCCCATTTTTGAGGCTTTCTCTCTCACACTCTTGGATTTATTTAATTAAAAATTCATATCAGTTGCATTGTTGCATCCCTCTTGTTTCCTCTTTTTGATGATGACAAAGGGGGAGAAAGGTTGTTTGTTTTTTTTTATTGAGAATGGTCAAAAATGTTTTGGTGCTGTTGTTTGTTTAGCCTTGAAAAGGCTGAAATCTCTCTGCAAAGTCTCAAGACTCATAGTGTTGCCATCCATCAAAAAGGGGGAGATTGTTGAATCTGTACATGTTTTGATGATGACAACACTATAAGTCTTAGTGGTGTTCAAAGATACTTCTCTGTGAAAAAATAATTAACAAAAATATTTTTCTGTGAAAGTGAACCAAGAATATTTTTATATGAAGAATAAACCTTCATTTCACTTCAGATATTTTTCAGAGAATGTCTTCGTGTCTGTTGGTACTTCGTCATGTTTTGTATATCGTGTTATGTTTATGTACTTCGTGTTGTTCTTCTTTATTTCGTGTTGAAGTCAACGGGTGTACCTCGTGTCGTTCCTTTTCACTTCGTGCTGTTCTCATCTCACTTCGAGTCGTCTCTTTGTATTATGTCTTCGTGTTAGTTTCTCGCTTTAGACTTCGTGTCGTTTTCCCTCTCATGACTTCGTGTCATTGTCGCTTTAGTAACCTCACCTCGTGTCGGTTACTGTTGTCTTTATCTTCGTGTTGTCTTCACTCCGTGTCGATTTCTGTTCTCATCGTCTTAGCGTTGTTTTCACTTCGTGTCAATTCTTTTGTTTTCGACCTCGTGTTGTTTTTAACTCGTGTCGATTACTGTTTCGTCTTCGTGTTGTTTTCTCTTCCTATGTCTTCGAGTTATGTTTACGTCTTCGTGTTTATCTATCTTCGTGACGTTTACTGTATAGTGTGTGTTTTTTTGTCACCACTATACCTCGTGTTGTTTTTACTTCGTGATTGGTTTCACTTCGTGTTGTTTTCACCTCGTGTCAACTTTCACTTCGTGTTGTTTTCACTTCGTGTCAACCTCGTCTTCGTGTTGCTTCTGTAAGTGCAGCACCCCGTGTTGCTTTCTGTGAACCTCGTGTCGTTTCTGTAAATTCGTCTTCGTGTTGCTTCTGTAAGTGCAGCACCCCGTGTTGCTTTCTGTGAACCTCGTGTCGTTTCTGTAAATTCATCTTCGTGTTGTTTCCTTGGTTCTGTAATAGCAGCACCTCGTGTTGCTTACTGTAACCACACCTCGTGTCGGTTTCTAGCCCGTGTCATCCTCTACTTCGTGTCATTCTTTTCGAAGTGTTTGGTCTTGTTACAGTGGCACTTCGTGTCGTTACCTCGTGCCGTTCTCATCTATCTTCGTGTCGTTTTCACTTTACCTCGTTCTGTTTTTCATCTGACCTCGTGTCACTCTCCCTTTATCTCGTGATATAGTAATCCTGTGTTCCTCGTGTTGTTCTCCTTGTACTTCATGTCGTTCTCTGTGTAGTATCTATTTGTGTCACCACTGTAATGCGTGTCGTTCTCACTTTACCTCGTGGTGTTCTCTTTCTACTTCGTGTCGCTTTCAGTAAAATGCATCTCATGTCATTTCCACATACCTCACGCAGTTCTACTTCTTGTGGCACACAGTGTTAATGGTTGTTTATATTTCCTTACAGGTCCGAGGAAGAACATTCACCGTTGTCTGAGCTGCACGTGATCCGATGCTAAAGGAACCAATGCTATAAAGGCACGTGGCAGGAAGGTTCTGGATCAAGCGTGTGAAGCACACGCACCTTGTACCCCATCCTCCTGCTGGCTGCTGATATAAAAGGAAGAAAGGCTGATCGAGAAGATGGTAAGCAGACGAGCTAGAAAGAATAGAGGAGCAGAGACCGAGAGAGTGAAAGAGAAGAAGAAGAAGAGAAGAAATGGTGAGAAAGTAAAAGAGCTTATGAGGGCTTAGAGAAAGAGAAAGAGAGAGAGAGAAGAGAAAAGGAAGAGAAACTTATCTGAAGATCTGTCTACTGGACCGTGGATCAAATCCAGGCCAGTCAGCTCCGTTGAGAGCCACATCTATGTTTTCATCTTTTACAGCTTTCTGATTGCTGTGTCTTTTTCGTTTATTGTTTTTTTCTTTGCTTTTCTGATTATATCTGGTCTTCCGATTGTCTTTGGGAATCGGGTTCCTCCTGTTGGTTCAGGAGAAGGGAGATCTGATCTCCGGGTTGCAAGTGACAGGTTGTCACTTGGGGGTTTCCCTCTGGTTAGAGGAAGGGAGGCTAGTCCTCCGGTTCTGGGCTTGTGATTGCAGGCCCAGGTGTCCCTCCTGGTCTGGAGGAAGAGAGGTCTTCGACCTCTAGTTTCCAAGTGACTGGGAGTCACTTGGGTGTCCCTCCGGTTGGGAGGAAGAGGGGAGGCTGTTCCCCTGGTCAAGCTGTGTGGCAGCAATTGTTTGCAGACTGAGTCTGCTTGGTTCTAGCGTTTGCTAGTGAAGCCTCACTCCGGTTGGGAGTGAGGGGTGGATGTAGGTCTGAAGGACCGAACCACCTAAAAAACCTTTGTGCTGTGGCTTGTTTGTCTGTTTTGCTTCCGTTAGATGCTTGAATAGGTGCGCTCAATGTGTTTGTATTTGAGTTGAATAGAAGTGGTTCTATTCTGTTTCTTTATCTAGCATCTTGTTTTAAATTTGGCCATTATTCGTAGAAGGATTCATTCACCCCCCCTCTGTATCCGGGCCAAGCACCTTAACACTTAATCGCGATAAAACTGTGTATGCATGGAGGAAAGAAATCGCACGTACATATTTGTGATGTCTCATAAATTAATTAACTTAGTTGGGCTTATAAAATACCCTCTATAGCATCAATTAAAGTAAACAAGGAACTGTTTTGCTAGCTATAAACCGGGGCCAAGAGGGTTAATTGGGTTGCACCTGTTTAATTAAGAAAATGTCATCTAATGTTGTGGAAACATTCATGATTCAGAAAAAACTATATATATATATATATATATATATATATATATAGCTGCGCAAAACCAAACCATTGGCGAATGCTAATTTTAGAGGAAATAACGTTTATGATCGTTGTTGCCGGTTATCTTGGCAGTTCAAGGGAACATTTATTGAAAACTAGTATAGAAAGACGAGGAGGAACGGGGGGTGTAGACACAATTGAGTGACACATGGAATGGGAGGAAGCATCCCAACTTATTCCGGAGATAACAACAGCTGGTACGCACACATTGCGTAGGAGCTTCACATATAGCTAGTGCTCCTGCATGTAGAAGGTTTTTCTTCTGCTGCTTATTATTATTAACCGCAACAGAAGTAGTACGTAGTAACAGCAGCATGCATGCAGCAGACGTGGTGGGATGGTGCATGGTGGTGTTGGCACGTACGTAGTAGCAAGCGAAGCAGCAGCATCACCAGCATCGACGGATGGCATCACGACCAGTAGTACCACAACCATGGCCGCCGGTACATGCATCTTAATTAGATATAATTAAAGGTGTACGTACTAGCTTATTGTCTGCCAAAATCAAGGGAAAATAATTATAATTAAGGGCAGTCGACCAGCTGATCCATATCGTCCCCGGTGATTAGCACGCGGCGGCGCCTTGATCTGTTCCGAAATGAGCTGATCGGGTGAAGAAGGAAATGGAGGAGGCCATGCAGTGACGATGACGGCCGTGGCTTCTCTCCATGCCTGGCGGCGTTGAGGTATTCTCCGAGGAAGTGGAACTGGAAAGCAGCCCAATTCTCCATCCGATGGGTCACCAAAGGTCCCGGTTCTTGGAGCAGCTCCTGAAGCTCTGATGCTCGACCTCTCTGATCTGTCGCCGCGATCCGCATGTCAATCAAAATAGTAAAAATAGAAGAAGCATCGATGTTCGGATGCTCCATTCGTTTATCATCAGTGAACTGCATGCATGCACATATATAAATATAAATATGTGCGTGTTGTTAATTTGTCGTAAAATATAGATGTATTAGAGAATTTATTTGAATTGGCATGCGAGAGTGTACGTACGTACGTATCGTACGGTCGTACCTGCAACTTCTTGAACCAGTCCGGGTAGTACAAGCAGGTGCCGAAGTGGCGGTAGCGAGAGTAGGATTGCTTGGTGCGCTGGGGGTCGTCATCGGAGGGCAATCGGGGGACGGGGTCGTAACTGTACACCATCCGCGTGTAGACGATGTCGGTGAGGGTACCGGTGGATGATGATGATGATGATCCATGACGAATGACCTTTTCGGTCATGTGACGGGCAAAGACGGAGTTTCCCACCCGCGGCTGCCCCATGGTGATCACCTCGACACCGCCGACTACTGCAGGGTCGACGGCGGTGGTCTCGTGGTACCGGAGCATGGCGGCGAAGAGGATGGCCAGCGCCCCTCCCTGGCTGTGCCCCACCACCCGCAGTAGTACTTCGTCAGCCTTTTCCCGCTTCAACCGGGCCACCTCGCGGGTGAGCCACCGGGTGATGGCGTAGTACGCGGGGGGGTCACTCCAGTACTGTTCAGGGAGGACGGCCGGGAACCTCCAGTCGAAGCTGCCGGTGTTGCGGACGAGGCCCAGGGCCTTCATGAAGCCGACGTGGACCTTTCCGAACCCCTTGCCCATCTCGATGAGGCCGCAGTCGAAGTTGACCTGCCAGTCGACGGACTCCCAGTCGCTGCCCCGGAAAGCCACGTACATGATGTCCATCCCGTTCTCCTTGCGGACGAACGCCATGGCTTGAGTGGATTTGGACTGTCCGAGTATTACTAAGGACATGCATTCATGCGCGCGCGCATTCATGCAGTGGAAATAATTATAGAGATCAAACGATGTATATGTATATACTAAGTAGAGAGAGAGAGAGAGAGAGAGAGAGAGAGAGAGAGAGAGAGAGAGAGAGAGAGAGAGAGTTGCACGTGATGAGATGCATGGGGCGGGAGACGGGGGCTTACCATTCCGGCAGTTGAAGAACTCGAAATCCCACCCCTGCAGACCAGAGGGCCACACACGCACGCATGCACGTCGACGTCTCATAATTAGTAACATGAGTGATCA
The DNA here is from genome assembly GCA_022559845.1 of Amorphophallus konjac. Lineage (NCBI taxonomy): Eukaryota > Viridiplantae > Streptophyta > Magnoliopsida > Alismatales > Araceae > Amorphophallus > Amorphophallus konjac. Next base: position 2,114,433 of record CM040122.1, on the reverse strand, counting down.
GCTGCCTTAATTTTCTAATATTGTCTAATTGCTTATTAATAAGACAAGCTAACTAGCAAGTAAATAAAATAAAATTTATTACCACGATGGATGCATGTATATATGTACGTACTTGTGTATTTATATATATATATATATATATATATATTAATTATTGATGACACCACGTACCCACCCATGACCCAATCACCTTGAGTTTCGTTTCCACGAGATACTTGGCGGCCGCCGCATTCTCGTACGCAAACTTGGACGCCATCACCGCGACCTCCAACTTGTAATTCTCACGGCACGATTTGGTGAGCATCAGATCGGCTCTGTCGTCGCGGAAGAAGCTGATGCTTCGGGCGTCGGCGCTCTCCGGATCAGGCTCCTCAATCGGCTTGCCTGTACGTACATCACATAATTAATAGCATAGAGAATAATACGTACATAATAAAAGCGGATCGGGATTTATTATCTATTACGAAGGTAAGTACACGGGACTTTAATTAGTTAGTTAACTTATAAGATCTCGTTCGGAGAAAGAGCTGACTTATGGTGTGGATTATTCTCATAATCAATCGCATTAATTTAATTAGAAAATACATACAAGATTTCTGGGACGGCGTGTCAATTGATTTTTTAAGCTCAAAATATCAGTCGTGCGTGCATATATATATATATATATATATATATATATATATATATAAACTAATACACACCCATTTCTCATTAATTTGAAAAGAGTAATGTTTAGTGCACTTATCGCACTAATTACACTCACCGATGTAATTAATGTATCATTTAATTTTTTAATACTTTAAATAGTCTCCACATCTAATTAACTTGGTGTGTCGATCATTCACGTCACCAAGTGACGTGACATGAAAACTAATTAATTAAAAAATCTTAACAATGTAAATAGTGAAATTAGACTACTTTTATTATTCATAAAGAGATAAATTTTTATTTAATTGATCTCCACGTCACGTCATTTGGTGACATGAATGACACAACAAACTAATTAGACGTGGAGATTTTTTTAAAAAAATTAAAAATTATTAATTATTACACTAATTATATCGATAAATATAATTAATGCGGTGGGTGTTTTAAGCATAATTACTCATTTGAAAAAGAATCATATATATCAGACTCATTCTAATCAATAGAGAATTATATATATATATATATGTATATATATATATTATACTCGATCCGTTGGTGGTCAACTGGGGCCCGTTTGGGAATCCAACAAATTATGCCTTTGTTAGTATAATCTCTTCTTGGGCACCCGTACACACACGTGGAGGATTCGTAATTATAACAAATCTTAAGAAATATTTCTACACTTGCTTCTGAGGATTTATGGACACAACCGAGTTTTGTTTCTATAATCTATCTCATCCGAATTTTCTGATGACTCAAAAATTTAAACAAGACTTGAGCAATTGATAAATTTTAAACTCTATAAAAAAATTCAATGATTGAAATCTCCGGTGAGCTTCTTATCAAATTAAACGCGGCCTAAAAACAATCAATGGCGCGCTCGCAGTTGTGGTACGTACGTTACGTACCTTCTGAGGCCCTCTTAAACCTTTCCACGTCTTTGCCGTCGGAGTACATGTTGAGAAGCCGTGTGAATTCTTCCAAAGTTTGCTGGGTGAGTCGGTAAGTATTGAGAGCGGTTACAATCCATGGGGCGATGGGATGACATGACTCGTCGTCGTCGTCGTCGTCGTCGCCGCCGCCGCCGCCGCCCCCAACCCGCCACCGCCGCTCACCCGGTATGTCCAGCTGGTAATCATCAGTAGCACCACCGCCTTCCACAGTCGTATCATCAACATCATTAACCGTGTTTGCCGCCGGAGACGCCATTACTACGTATATGATCAATCGATCGATCGATCGCTTGTATATATAAATATATGTATATATATGTCGGGGTTCTTTAATTAATTAATAGCCTACTCCTTCACACATCTATCTATCTATATATATATATGATCTCCTCACGCGCGAGATGCGGATACGCAATATAATTAATAATAATGCATTTACACCAAGAAGTCGTGCTTCATGTGATGCATGAATAAATAATTAAAATTACTATTTGCTGCAAATTAATCAAATGTGTGCGCTCTGCAAACTACAAATCGTGGTCTGATGTATATGTGTGTGTGTGTGTGTCAATTCGCTAGCTGAGTACATTTTTTTCCTATTTAAAACAAGCAATATATACATTACACGAGACATGTTAATTATCGGAGTACTGTGCCGGATGTATTAGAGCAAGTATACACACACTGACACACACACACACACACACACACACACACATATATATATATATATATATATATATATATATATATATATATATATATTACTCAAATAATTATGTGACACGGATCGATTTGGCCGGCCGCTTCAGACTCCGGCCTGTTGTCTCACATAAATAAAGTTCTGCGACAGTGTTAACCGTCACTAAGATATATATGCAAACTGTCGTAACTAAAAGGAGAGCTTAATTTGTTTAGCTGGGGTCGCCTGGCCCCCTGAAGCATTACCATTTAAAAATTAAAAAAAAACCTTTTCCAGAGAATAATTGTATATATTAACAATAGAAGTTATTTGTTTAAGGAAAACAAAGGAGGCGCACGTGGCTGAGAGAGTCCATGAATCACACGGTAAATTAAAGGTGCCCCATCACCACCAACCCGGCCGGCCGGCCGGTCTAATTATATATGTCCTTGTGTAGATCTCATGCCCTTCATGGGCAAGGACTTTCAGCCACCGTATTGGATGCTATATATTTTCTTTTAGAATTTTAATTAAGGTGTATATATGGGCAATACTTCTCCACACATGCATCAGCCACTTGGAGAAGAATCTCATCTGTCGTATATACCTTGATGTTGACAAATTAAGGAAATGAATATCTTTATCATTTAAAAAATAAAAAAAATTCACCTCTTCGCAAGGACGACGACAGAGTCTAGCTAATGATCGATTTCATCTCTACGATTGTCGGACATGCAGTATACATGCACAACAACGACACCCCATGTGCAATTAATAGATCAGATTGATACAGCGTGATCGTGACGAGTGACGACATTAAATATAATAACCAATCCAACAATATAGCACAATCTAATACATGCATAGAATTCATGCAATAAAGGAGAGAGAAAAATTAGAGAACTTAACCAAAATGCTTATCTCTTGACTATCCTCAGAGAAGATATATATCACCCTCACAATACCGGTGCGAAAGAGTTGCCGCGATCTTTCCCCAAGATATAATTAACGACCACATTGATCTCGTGGATGCATTCCCAAGAGATCACAGGGCGAGAGAAAGATAGCATAATTAAGAAGAAAACATTATCCCCTTGGGAGGCTGGAGTTGGCTATGAAAATGATCCAAAAACTCTAGGTCAATGGGCTTTTATTCCTATGAGGAACGGTTTCACCTATTTACCCTAAGAGTCATGTATGCTCGCATAAAGTCCGCTCGAAATATCTCTTTCTATAATTAAAAGTGGTCCGTTCGACCACCTCGATGGAAGCAATTGACCGCCTGCCTATTCAAAAATAGGTTTGCACTTACTGGAAAAAGCATTTGATTGTGCTTATTATTTAGACGGTCGATTGCCCCATTGCTAGACAACCTTATGACAAAAAGGAAATCCCGAGCACGTGTGTGTGTGCGTGCGTACACGCGTGTGTGCATGTGTGTGGTATACAATATCATCTCTCACTTTGAAATAAGTTATGAAGGAACCTTGAGACTATAAGCACTCACAATTTTTCTTGATTTCCAATGCAAGAAAAATAATTCTCACATACTCACCAAGAACAATGGTTCCTTTTATTATGAAGGCATTGATCTCTATACATCTCTCTTCCAGCTCTAATAGTGTTCACTATGAGAGTGAGGGTCTCATCGTATGATGCACCCCCCATCGTCGTCGTCTAATATGAGATAGATAATGGATGATTATTGCAGAGAAACAACTCTGTTTGGCTAGGTCGATGGTCGAGCTTCACTTACCCGAGCTATAGACCTTTAGCGGAGTTGGGTTTATGAAGGATAATCGAGATCGAGCTAATGCTATTTCTTGTCTAGAATTGAGCTAATGCCTGTCTCTACCATGGTTTTGGAGTCGAGTTATTACTCGAGCTCTCGTGATGCCTAGCGTCCAGCTAATGTTCCATCTCGCTCATAGTTTGGGGCCTAGTTAATACAATAGGCCTCCCATGATCAATGGCACGGAGGCCCTATGTCGAGTTAATACTCAAGCGATATTAACTAGGCCTCCCATGATCAATGGCCCGGAGGCCCTATGTCGAGTTAATACTCGAGCTCTCATGATACCTTTGGTCGAGCTAACATTCAGTCTCACTCAAGGCTCAGAGCTGAGTTAATACTCTAAGCCACTAGATGTTCGGAATTGAGCTAACAATGTTAATACCCTGTGTGGTTGGAGAAGGATCAGAACAGAGTTGCTACTCTGCTTAATTTCCCGAGATAACACTTGGGGATTTTAAAATATTCTACCTAGGACTTTTCTCCGAGCCTGGCACCTGGCAGAGAGGCACGTTCTGTAAGACCCGTGTCTTAAATGGATTCTTAATTAGTGGTTCGGATCTAGATTTAATTATGTGAATTTAGGCTATTTTTACAGATTTTTATGTATTTACTTGAATCGGTTAAAATAGTTATATAAATGAGTTGGGCATATTTATAATTTTAATTCTTTGAGGGGTTAAATTGCAATTTAAAGAATTTTTTAAAAAAATAAAAAAATAAAAATCAGTTTTTTTAAAAAACTCACGCTTCTCTCTCTCTCCCCTCACTCTCTCTCTCTCTCTCTCTCTCTCTCTCTCTCTCTCTCTCTCTCTCTCTCTCTCTCTTCCCCTCTCTCCCTCACACGCTCTCTCTCCTTCTCTCCCTTTCTCTCTCGGTTTCGGTCTGTTCGGCCTCGGATCGCGACGAGAGAGGTACCGTTGGAACGGGCTCGACGCGAGTATCGCGGTGGCGCCCTTCTTCCCTCGGTTCGTGGAGCGTGGATCGACGAGACAGGTCGAGAGGAGCCGCGACGCCCCGTCGTCCGATCTGCATCGATCCGCGGGATTCGTCACGATCAAGATAAGGGGATGGTTTCCTCGTCTCGCCAGGAACCTATTGACATCGCATGCGTCACCATCCGTCATCGTTTTCACCAATTTCTGTGCAAACCCTCATATTATTATATTTTGGCCTAATTTCTTGAAACCTCTCTCCTCTCTCGGTTTTGGTCCAGACGACCGCTGATCGAGACAAGGGAGGTACCGTTGGGAAGGTCGTGTCGCGTAGATCGTGGTGACGCCCTTCTTCCCTCGATCCGCGGAGCAGGGTGGCACGTGGAGCCGTGAGGACGGCGTGGCTCTCGTCGACCGTTCGGCACCGAATCAGCGTTCCCACCGCGTAAGAGGTAGGGGGATGGACTCATTGCCTCGCTAGGAACACTTTGGCACCACATGCACCGCCATGTGTAATCGTTGTTCTCGATTTCTGTAAAATTTCATTTTTAGTGTAATTTAACCTAAAATTTTTGTAAATCATTGCATGGGCATTGTTTTTGCTTTAAGATGTGTTGATTAGTTGTTAAATGTTGAGGTTTGGCAGGTTTTATAGTTTTTCCGCATTTCCCGTCAATCCGGCTCGATCGGGAGGGAGTTCGATTTTGAACTCGTCTCGATCGTTTTCTAGTCTGCGTAACGGTCCTTCCAGAGACCGTTACACTGTAACGGACCCTCAGGTGTGCGTTACATGCAGCATAACGGACCGTTCCAGTCCGTCACGCTGGATGTAACGGACCACATGGGCCCGTTACATGACCGTTTTGCCCGGTTGGCCATTTAGGGTGATTGGCGTGACGGTCCATATCATGCGACCGTCACAGCCTCGTGACGCACCACTCCAAGTGTGTTATGCTATAGAAAAACTGTGGGTTTTTATAGTTCGGGCAAGCGTAACGGACCGGGGAGGCGCGCTACATTCATCGTAACGCCCCTGTCGGTGCGTTACAGCCTGTGCCCCCTATAAAACCTCGGGTGCCTATGACGGCCCACTAGGGGCACGCCACAGTCTTGTAGCGCACCTGTTGTGGACACCGATCTCCGCCCGAGCCCCCCCTCCCCCTGCGGCCCCCTCCCGCCCGAGCCCCTCTCCGCCCGAGCCCCCCCTCCCCCTGCGGCCCCCTCCCGCGGGAGCCCCCCCCCGCCCGAGCCCCCCTTCCCCCTGCGGCCCCTCCCGCCCAAGCCCCTCTCCGCCCGAGCCCCCCCTCCCCCTGCGGCCCCCTCCCGCCGGAGCCCCCCTCCGCCCGAGCCCCCCCTCCCCCTGCGGCCCCTCCCGCCCGAGCCCCTCTCCGCCCGAGCCCCCCCTCCCCCTGCGGCCCCTCCCGCCCGAGCCCCTCTCCGCCCGAGCCCCCCCTCCCCATGCGGCCCCCTCCCGCCGGAGCCCCCCTCCGCCCGAGCCCCCCCCTCCCCCTGCGGCCCCCTCCCGCCCGAGCCCCCCTCCGCCCGAGCCCCCCCTCCCCCTGCGGCCCCCTCCCGCCCGAGCCCCCCTCCGCCCGAGCCCCTCCTCCCCTTGCGGCCCCTCTCCCGCCCGAGCCCCTCTCCGCCCGAGCCCCCCCTCCCCCTGCGGCCCTCTCCCGCCGGAGCCCCCCTCCGCCGGAGCCCCCCCTCCCCCTGCGGCCCCTCCCGCCCGAGCCCCTCTCCGCCCGAGCCCCCCCTCCCCCTGCGGCCCCCTCCCGCCGGAGCCCCCCTCCGCCGGAGCCCCCCCTCCCCCTGCGGCCCCCTCCCGCCCGAGCCCCTCTCCGCCCGAGCCCCCCCTCCCCCTGTGGCCCCCTCCCGCCGGAGCCCCCCTCCGCCCGAGCCCCCCCTCCCCTTGCGGCCCCTCTCCCGCCCGAGCCCCTCTCCGCCCGAGCCCCCCCTCCCCCTGCGGCCCCCTCCTGCCGGAGCCCCCCTCCGCCCGAGCCACCCCTCCCCCTGCGGCCCCCTCCCGCCCGAGCCCCTCTCCGCCCGAGCCCCCCCTCCCCCTGTGGCCCCCTCCCGCCGGAGCCCCCCTCCGCCCGAGCCCCCCCTCCCCTTGCGGCCCCTCTCCCGCCCGAGCCCCTCTCCGCCCGAGCCCCTCTCCGCCCGAGCCCCCCCTCCCCCTGCGGCCCCTCCCGCCCGAGCCCCTCTCCGCCCGAGCCCCCCCTCCCCCTGCGGCCCCCTCCCGCCGGAGCCCCCCTCCGCCCGAGCCCCCCCTCCCCCTGCGGCCCCCTCCCGCCCGAGCCCCCCTCCGCCCGAGCCCCCCCTCCCCCTGCGGCCCCCTCCCGCCGGAGCCCCCCTCCGCCCGAGCCCCCCCTCCCCCTGCGGCCCCCTCCCGCCGGAGCCCCCCTCCGCCCGAGCCCCCCCTCCCCCTGCGGCCCCCTCCCGCCGGAGCCCCCCTCCGCCCGAGCCCCTCCTCCCCTTGCGGCCCCTCTCCCGCCCGAGCCCCTCTCCGCCCGAGCCCCCCCTCCCCCTGCGGCCCCCTCCCGCCGGAGCCCCCCTCCGCCCGAGCCCCCCCTCCCCCTGTGGCCCCCTCCCGCCGGAGCCCCCCTCCGCCCGAGCCCCCCCTCCCCCTGCGGCCCCTCTCCCGCCCGAGCCCCTCTCCGCCCGAGCCCCCCCTCCCCCTGTGGCCCCCTCCCGCCGGAGCCCCCCTCCGCCCGAGCCCCCCCTCCCCTTGCGGCCCCTCTCCCGCCCGAGCCCCTCTCCGCCCGAGCCCCTCTCCGCCCGAGCCCCCCCTCCCCCTGCGGCCCCTCCCGCCCGAGCCCCTCTCCGCCCGAGCCCCCCCTCCCCCTGCGGCCCCCTCCCGCCGGAGCCCCCCTCCGCCCGAGCCCCCCCTCCCCCTGCGGCCCCTCCCGCCCGAGCCCCTCTCCGCCCGAGCCCCCCCTCCCCCTGCGGCCCCCTCCCGCCGGAGCCCCCCTCCGCCCGAGCCCCCCCTCCCCCTGCGGCCCCCTCCCGCCCGAGCCCCTCTCCGCCCGAGCCCCCCCTCCCCCTGTGGCCCCCTCCCGCCGGAGCCCCCCTCCGCCCGAGCCCCCCCTCCCCTTGCGGCCCCTCTCCCGCCCGAGCCCCTCTCCGCCCGAGCCCCCCTCCGCCCGAGCCCCCCCTCCCCCTGCGGCCCCTCCCGCCCGAGCCCCTCTCCGCCCGAGCCCCCCCTCCCCCTGCGGCCCCCTCCCGCCGGATTTTTGATATTTGTTTGATCTACTTATTGCTGCGGTAGATGTGAAGGCTTTCACATGGCATGACCTGATGAATGGAATTTGAAAGCGGTTCCCTTAGTCCTCACCCGTCTTATTTTTTTCTCTTTGCAGGGGGTTCTTACAGAGACGACGGCAGAGTTGGTTGCTTCACTTTCGCTGGCAGCAGCAAGAAGAATAGTTGAAGCTGATCAGTTTATGAGGGCAGGATTGTACGATGGGTGGCTTCCCCATTTGTATGTCTCAACTGAATTTTTTTTCTTTTTTTTTCTTCCTTCTATTTTCTTCCAATTGGAATTTATGCAGTGATAAGAACCTGAACTCATCATCTTGTCAGATTCGTGGGGAACCTGCTCAAAGGACAGACTGTAGGAGTTATTGGAGCTGGGCGTATTGGGTCTGCTTATGCAAGGATGATGGTAATTTATTAATAAATTTATATATTGTCTTTATCTCAAGGAAAAGACAAATAATCAAGTCCTAAAATTATGTTTAACATCTAAATAACGGGACATCAAGCTTCTCATCAAATTAGGACGTATAAAGAGAGAGAACTAAGGGTATGGCAAGAGTTTCTTCACTTTTGAAGCTTAAAAAGAATAATAGAAAGAGTTAACGCTCACAAGAAGAAATCAAGAACAATTGAAACAGTGAATTTGCAAGGTAGGATTGCCAACCACCACATGGTTCTTCTGCAAGGCTTATCTCAAGAAGTGAGGTCACAAGTTCAGAGGGGTGGGGCTGTGGATGTCTCCCAAGATTTTTCTCCTCTAAAACGTCAGAGGCATCTATATGCTTTCCTTCCTGTTTTGGTTGAAATGGTACTCATGTTTTTCTTTTCTCTATTTTTGGCAGATTGAAGGTTTCAAGATGAACCTTATATACAATGACTTATACCAGGCAACTCGACTGGAGAAATTTGTCACAGGCATTTGCTTATCTCTAATCTTTTTTAGATTCTTTAGAAATTACCAGATATAAAACCGATGTCCATTCGACTTGTCATCTCCTGCAGCTTATGGGCAGTTCCTGAAAGCCAATGGAGAGCAACCCGTAACTTGGAAAAGAGCTTCCTCGATGGAGGAAGTGCTTAGAGAGGCTGATGTGGTGAGATTCATGACTTGAATCTGTTAGTACTACCACTAGCATGTGAGATTCTAGCATAGGCTCTTTGGTGTTTTCAAGTCAATATTTTAATTTTTTGAGGTATTATTTCTAACATATCCACATTTGTCATAGAACTTAGAATTGTGAATAAAACTAACAACTTAAGTGGAAGAGATGTTTAACAGTTTGGATTTTGATTGGTACAGATAAGTCTTCATCCTGTACTGGACAAAACCACATACCATTTGATAAACAAAGAGAGGCTTGGCATTATGAAGAAGGTAATCTATAGCTCAAAGTTTCTTTTTTCCTTGAACATTATTGAATAAATTGTGCACAGAGGAGGATGGGTACTATGAACCAAAATCATGACCCTGTACTGTTGTAATACTGAAGTGATCATCAGGAAACAAAATAGAACCTGTGATTCATTATTGAATAAAACTAACAACGTTTTGCTCAAATCGGTAGTCCAATCAATCCATCGATTGTTCCAACACGACATGGGGGGTGAAAGTAACCTGTAGAAACTGACGGAGTTCAAATTGGACTCCAAATTTGAGCTCGATGCTCAAATTTACATTTCCTAAATAGAACCAAGTTAATCGAGTGTAAGAGGGTCAAAAATAAAGAAATATATGTCCAATTAATTTTTCAATGACTCCAACACGATCGGGAAGGTGAGAGTGACTTGTAGAAACTGACGGAGTCCAAATTGGACTACCGATTTGAGCAAAACGTTTAAAATTGTCATTCGTCAATTTCACTTAAATGAAAAACATCTTGCTTTTAATTTTCAAGAAAAATCACTTAAATGAAAAACATCTTGCTTTTAATTTTCAAGAAAAATTGATTTCTTTATTAAGGATTTGATTTTAATTATTTTAAATGATATACAGGATCATCCGTCGCGAGATGTTGGACGAGACGACGACCAGGATGACACATATGCGGAGGATTTGTGATTTCATTTTAGTTATTTGCATGTTGTCATTTTATTATGGATGTATGATTAATTTGTGTGTTTGTATGTGATGAATTTGAAGTTCGTGGAGATTGTGATTTGTGTAGTTGATTTATATGTTTTTATGAAATTATTATTTATCAGGTTATTTATTTTATTAAATTGTTATTTATCAGGTGATTTATAGTCGATTATATAAATTTATATAAAAAAAATACTGTAAAATTAGCGACCGAATAGCGACCGAATAGCGACTGTCTTTATTATTTATTTTATTAAAGTATTAAAATTAGCGACAGAATAGCGACCGAATAGCGACTGTCTCTATTATTTATTTTATTAAATAATTATTTATCAGGTGATTTATAGTCAAATTAGCGACCGAATAGCGACCGAATAGCGACTGTCTTTATTATTTATTTTATTAAAGTATTAAAATTAGCGACAGAATAGTGACCGAGTAGCGACTGTCTCTATTATTTATTTTATTAAATTATTATTTATCAGGTGATTTATAGTCAAATTAGCGACCGAATAGCGACCACATAGCGACTGTATATATTAGCGACGGATCATGCGACCGATTGATATCGGTCGCTATCAGCGACTGATATTGCGACCGATAATTATCGGTCGCTATCCGCGACCTATTCTGCGACCGATTTATATCGGTCGCCATTTAGCGACTATTATATAGCGACCGACATGTTCGGTCGCTAATAGGTGCCTGTTTGGTCGCAGTATCTATTTGCGACCGATCTGCGACCGAATAGTGACCGGGAGGTCGGTCGCTACTCGCGATTTTTCTTGTAGTGCGAAAATTGCACATCCAAATGTCACGCTCGGCCCGGCATCGACAAACGGCGCCGAGTGAAGAAACCCCGGAGAAATCAAGCATAAAGGGCCCCACAGCCCGTGGGCCTCGAAGAAAATCAAATGGGCCACAACTCATGCTCACAACGGGCTCGAAATCGCCCATTTAACCCTTCAACGGCACGCCCAAAAGGGCCTCCAGCGGCACGCCCTGGAGAGCCTTCAGCGGCACGCCCCCTTCAACGGCGCGCCCTGGAGAGCCTTCAGCGGCACGCCCCAAAGGGCCTCCAGCGGCACGCCCTGGAGAGCCCCTTCAGCGGCGCACCCAAAAGGGCCCCCAGCGGCACGCCCTGGAGAGCCCCTTCAGCGGCGCACCCAAAAGGGCCCCCAGCGGCACGCCCTGGAGAGCCCTCCAGCGGCACGCTCCCTTCAGCGGCACGCCCCAAGAGCCCTTCAGCGGCACACCCCAAAGGGGCCTTCAGCGGCACGCCCCAAGAGCCCTTCAGCGGCACACCCAGGGGGTCTTCAGCGGCACGCCCACTGGGCTATCCAGTGGTGCACCCCAAAGGGGTCTTCAGCGATACGCCTTGGAGTCCTTCAGCGGCACAGCCTCCAGGGGCTTCAGCGGCAATCCTTTTTGGCTCCCCAGCGGCACGCCCATTTGAAGCCCTCCAGCAGCACGCTTGCTCAGCCAGCCAGCGGCACAGCGTGAGGCACTTTCAACGGCCGACGTGCAGCCCATGCCTTACGTTTCCTTAGCGCGCAGTGAGCCATCCGAGGTGGCAACCGTCCACTGGGCCACGTGGCCTACCCCACTGACAGCCAGGACGGGGCAGGTCAAACCCATCATCACGGCCGGCTTCCCGCCTTCGGCAGTCGTGCCCAAAGCCCCGCTGCTAGGGAGTATAAAACTCTCCCGTCTTCGACAGAAAAAAAAGGAGGAGAAAGAAAAGAGGGCTGGAAGATCGACAGAGAGAAAAAGGGGAGGAGACACACACACACAGAAAAAAAAAAGGGAAGGAGAAGAGAGAAGAGAAGGAGAAGCCCTCCCGGCGTGAGCCCCCTCCGACGACTACCGGGAAGAAGCAAGAGTAAGCGAGGGAGAGATTGATGTAATAGTGAAGAGAGTTGCGGGGCAGTGGCCGGCGTCCAAGGCCCCAACGCTCCCTATCTCCTTGTACTCCGTTTTTTTTTTCCTTTCGTTCATGTTCTATCTTCTTTTGGTTGTTCCCTTGCCCACGGCCTCGTCCTGGGCATCTTCCCCTTGCAAGGTGTATGTAGGGCCACGCCCTTTTACTTCCCATGAATGAAAACAATCGCCCTCCTTGGGCCTCTCCTGCTATTTCTGTCGGTTTGCTCCCGCCTTCACAATGCATGTAGCGTATTGCCTATTTTCTCCGTTCCTCCGATTTCTTGCGAGTCACCACATCAATGCGATGCCTCCCTTGTGAAACCTGACCTCGTGAGCCCTTTCACTCATTTCCAGTAGCCTTTCCTTTGCTTCAAATTCCCCCCCCCCTTCTCCTGAATGGCCTCCAAGTCTCCAAGCTTGTATACTCTGTTTGAGCCCCACCAGCGATGCACCCGATCGGCCCTTGGCCGGTACACCTTATGGCTTTCAGGGGCATGCCCCCTCAGTCCTTCATCGGCCCACACACTTGGCTCCCTTTTAATCCTCCAGCAATGCACTTTTCCGGCCTTTCGCCGGCACACCTTTCCAGCCCTCAGCGGCACGCCCAGATCAGCCCTCAGCGGCACGCCCAGATCAGCCTTCAGCGGCACGCCCCATTGGCCTCAGCCTTCAGCGGTGCGCCCACCCTTGGCCTTCAACGGCACACCCCCCAGCTACCCTCAGCGGCACACCCTCTTCATGCCTTCAGCGGCACACCCCCTGGCCGTGCCTCAGTCGGTGGTTCGCCTTCACGTTTTCCGAGGCCCTTTAAAGGTGTTGCTCCCCCGGGGGCCCACCTCCAGTTGTCGGGTTCCGCCACTCCATATGGGCGCGTTCCCTTTATCTCCCTTACGCCTCGGGTTAAGGGGAGATGCTGCCGAATTTTTGTGAGGAATTAATAAACCATTAAAAGAGGCAAAAGGAGGTAACAAACGAGCCGGGTAATTAATGAGACCTTCCAATTCATCAAATCACTGCCGGCGCCACGATGAGAACTAAACCGAACTAACTAACCACCCGGCAGCCCGAGCATCCGACTCGCAAGAGAAGAGACCGAACCGAACAAAGAGAACGAACAAAGGAAGGAATTTTGTATAAACTGCACGAAAATTAAGATAAGAAGAAAAGAAAAGCCTTAAAGCAAATAATCGAAAACTGATCGAACCTCCACCGCCACGCTCCGATCGGCCCTTCAACGGTGCATCTTAATCAACCAGCCCGCTCTCCCCAGCCTTCAGCGCCACGCTCACTGAACCCCTTTATTGCCCCAACGGCACGCCCCATGGACCTTCAGCGGTACACTCCCCCTGAGCCCTTCAGCGGTGCACCCCAGACATCCCCCAGCGGTACACTCCTGCCCTTCGCCGGTACACCCTCATCCAATGTGTAGACTTGACCTAGTGTACAGACTTCGCCAACGTATAGACTTCACGTTGCAATGTATAGACTTCCCCAATGTACAGATTTTGGCCAATGTGTAGACTTTACACCCCAATGTACAGGCCTGTCCGACGTATAGACTTCAGGCCAGTGTATAGACTTCATACCCCAGTGTATAGACTTGACCTAGTGTATAGACTTGGCCAATGTATAGACTTGAGCCAGCCAGCGTATAGACTTGGCCAACGTACAGACTTGAGCCAGCCAGCGTACAGACTTGGCCAACGTATAGACTTCGCCAACCCAATGCATAGACTTGTCCAACGTATAGACATGTCTAACGTATAGACTTCAGGCAGTGTATAGACTTCATATCCCAGTGTATAGACTTGACCTAGTGTACAGACTTGGCCAACGTATAGACTTCACGTTGCAATGTATAGACTTCCCCAATGTACAGACTTTGAGCAGCCAGTGTATAGACTTGAGTCACCCCAATGTATAGACTTCGTGCCCCAGCGTATAGACTTCTGGGCCAGCCAATGTATAGACTTGCTGTTGCAGCGTATAGACTTGGGCCAGCCACTGTATGGACTTGATGGCCAGTGTATAGACTTGGGCCAGCCAACGCATAGACTTCCTATTGTAGCGTATAGACTCTGCTCCAGTGTACAGACTTCGTGCTGGTTGAACGGCCAGTGTATAGACTTGAGGCCAGGGAACGTATAGACTTTGCATCACACCCCCCCCCCCCTATTTCACCAACACACTCTCCAGCGGCACGCCCCTTTCAGCCCTCAGCGGTACGCCCCTTTTTAGCCCTCAGCGGCACACCCCATGCCTCCAGCGGTACGTCCTATTCCCTTCGCCGGCACACTATACACATACACATATATATAACCTGATAAGGGCATTAACAATAGCGAACAAATTGATAAAAAATTTACGCTAATTAAAGGACTCTGAGTGCCCAATATTAATCACAATAAAAAGGGGTGGGAGAGGTGATAATAAACAACTAATAATAATAAGAATAACCAGGAATAAAAAAAGAGAAATCATCTCGGATAAAAGCACGAGTAAACAATAAGCGTCAAATCAGAAATCCCAAAAGACATAACTAGGAAAACCCCAGATAAAAGACGCTAAGACTCACACTGCAGCCCCCACCTCTCCCCGTGACCCGGGGCAAAAGGGACAACAACGCCGTCCGTTCAGGTCAAGCTCGAGTCTTGGGAATTACCCCGACATGGCCAGGCTTTGATCTAACCTCGGGCCGACATCCTAATCGAACCGGATTTGTTTTCTCGTTCCGGATACCTTCCGAATCTCCATTAAAATTGCCGCATGCTCGGCAGACATCTGAAGGGACCTACCTCGGTTTTCTCATTGTGACTCTGTCACGGACCTGTGTCCGAATACGAAGAGGTCTACGAGTGGCCGACACGGCCGACAGTCTATGGCTTTAATACAACCTCCAGTGTGATCTATCCCTATCTCTCTCGCGCAATTAGCGTTACTCCTTTCGGCCGCGGGGCCCTTAATTTCGACAATTGATCAAGGGTATTCCTTCGTATGGGGGATGTAAATGACGTCGTGGCCTTTACGGCGCGACGGGATTCGGTCCCGACACGAACCACACAATCGTCTGACGAAGTCAGATCGAGCGCACCATGGACTCTTCGGAGCCCGAATAAATTGTCACCTCGGTGACTGGCACGCCCACGCACCCAATAAATAAACGAATAAGCCAACGAGAGGAGACGAGTGTCGAAAAGTGCGTCCACACCTGTCCCAGCCCGTCACACCCTGTGACGTGGCAGTCCTGGACCGTTACACTCTCCTGGATTTTTAAAGCATGCAAGTTTAATTTCTAATGAATTCCACGTTATATTTATGCCATGTTTAAGTTATTTTATAAACGATGGCTTGCTATTAGGTCCATATGGAATTACTTTCTCTTTCCTTGTGATGGAACCCCTAGTCATAGCACTACGACCAAGTGTGTCATCCCACCCGAGAGAGGTGGAGAGGTGTTCCCAATGAACGGTTTGTAAGCTAGTTACCGTGGGCCCCTATGGTTACCGTTGCGTGCAACGGGGGGATTAGCTAGAGGCCTGGCTCTAGGTAGGAGTCAATGTGTGCACACGTGGTCGGAGACTTGGACTGGCACTGACGAGTGTCACTCTGACTAGTACTTGGTTTGGTCCTGTTACACCTATCGCTTGTCGCGTTCCAGGCTTGCGAGTTGCCTGAGACGCAGTATAAGCCGTCATGGGATGCATCTGGTCTCGTCATTCTAGTGGGTTGTTCCGTCTCTCACTTCACTTGGTTAGTGGTGGTTTATTCTATTAGTAGATTTATTTTCTGACGCTAGTTCTTGTCATTATTTATTTAATTGCCATCCGGTTAGTTGTTTTAACTACTTAGATAGATTCTCCAGCTTTGCTATAATTGTGTTAATTGTGCACCTACCTGTTTATTGTATAAATGCATGCTCTAATTACTTTTATATTTGCATGCTTGCCTGTTTAGTACGAGGTAGGGATCTGCGTGACCCCTACCGAGTCTGGCTGTGACTCACCCTTTCTTCTTTCAGATGAGCCGCCCGAGTCGTCCATCGGTCCTTCTTGTGATTTTGCCGACCGTCGATAGAGTGCCAGCTGTAGTCGGTTCGTCCCTTTTGTACTTTTGACCGGGGTATGTCCCATGTAGTTGTACATTGGACCTCTTTTTGGTTGTGATACCTGTTTATTCTGAAAAGTTTGGACTATTGTATATATCTTACCACTCTGATATTTTATTTTGCTTCCGCACCTAATTTATTAATTCCTACTTTAATTATATTGCGCGCCTGCAATTCCAATCCGTTATGCAACTCCTCGACAAACCCCCCTCCAACCTTTACGGAGCCTCATCAGCCTCTTGGGTGGCATCCCCAGTTCTTGGTAGCGGTAATCCGATGATATCGGACTATCGGTACCCGGAGATCTAGGTCGTTACACGTTCACCATGTGACGTTGTGTTGGGTTTGACAACATTTATTATTAGTAGTCGGGACGTACTCTTGAGGGAGGTGAATAGGTATCTCTTTGAAAGTAATTACGTATTAACAATTAAACTATTGAAACGTTTGAACGTAGCATAATAAGAACTTAGAAACGTAAGCAACCACATCGAACATCAGGTTTTATGCTCGTTCAGTCAGCCGTTCTTGGCTTTCCTACGTGGTCAGTCCCCTGCAACTTGCGTGGGGTTCCACTAATCTTACCAACCAAAATTACACCCGTTGTTTTCCAAGGCCAGCTCCCCAGCTCATCTTAAGGTCTCACCGAACCTATCCACTAGTATATCCATGAACTAACACCTAGCTGATCTTATAAGATATCATCAAACCATCCTAACTCACCCAGTGCTAGTTCCCCCTTGACCAACAAATGCTCAATGACAAGTCTGTAAGGAATCTTACAGAATCACCACATAATGCTCCTAGCTAGGTGAGCAACGTGGTCACAACATAAAATAGAGAATATGAAATATGAGTTAAGAAGAGAGGAACATAATGATCGTTGTGAATGCAACACATCTTCTTCCCAGTGGCTTCCCAAAGTGAGAGATTTTGAGAATGATGTAGGAAGCTCAATGAAGTCTCTCTTGAGCGTGAATATGCAGGAAGTTTGAAGATCACTTGTGAGCAGACCGGAGGAAGGAGATCATAAATCATGTTACTTGCTTTTCTCTAGTTCGAACTATTCTCTGTGTGTCTCCACATATATTTCTTCTTTGTGTCCCTGGGATATTAGACCCTCAAGCTCCTTTGTATACACGATCACTCAATGGTGCGATCTTCTGATTATCCGATGGCTAGGATCGATTCTATCTCCATCTGCCTTTGATCGTGCACATTGTAATCTATGTATCAGGCAAACTGCAGTTATGGCCAATTGAAGATATTGTCTTGCCTACGATCTTTTCTTTTATGATAAGACTCTATCTGTCCATGCCACCCATTTGCTCTACAAGGTAATAATACTTTGTTTTTGCTGTGCAAGCATGGTTAGTAGAGAATGAACCGACAATATTTTAAATTTCAAATGTGAAGAGATCTTTTAGCTCTTAAGAAAAAGTAATTTTCATCACCTAAGGAATTTACCGTATGATTAGCATTTAAACATTCGATCAAGAGAAGAAATAGTCTAATGGCTATATTTTTCTTTTTCATAGAACATATTACACTTTGTTTAGCCAATGATTTATCGTCTTGAAATTATGAAATAGAAGGCTTGGGTTACTTTCCGTTTTGCATGCACATATATCCGTACATGTTGGCTTGGCTATTTTGAATTTCTTTTGTCATTTATCACAACAAAAATATATTTGACTAAGTCAAGGCGCAATACATGTATCGCCCTATTAGAATGAAAGATAAAGTTATGTCGATGTAATTTTATCGTTTAACAAAAGTAGACAAATTATTGTTTACCTATTTATCTAAATATTCTATTTGACTTTTTTTATTAGATGAAGCATCATCTATCCTTGATTTTTGTCATTATCCACTGAGACGATATATCATATAATATATGTTTCACCTATTGTAACTAAAGTGTTCTTGGATCTCATACCATACTTCTAAGATTTGTTTGTTGGAGAAGAGCAGTCGACCTTTCGAGGAAAACTATAAGCACTATAAGACAATGTCAAAATGAGCCCTGGGAGTGATCTCAAGGGACACCCTCTGATGTTTAAGTCAGAGACGTATATACGCGAAGGGAAAGAGAGCTAGACAAGGAGGGGAGCTAGAAAGAAAAAACAAAAGAGCTTGAGTGGAGGAATGAATTCTCGGAGTGCTCAGAGAGGCAGGGGAGAAGAATCACAAAGGGACCTCTCTGATCCTACTTTTCGGATAGGGAATCCTTCATGGGAAGCTTCTCCTTCCTCCTTGGAGTAGAGTTCTTGCTGGTTCGTAGTTGCCTTTCTCTCTCTATATATGTCTCTGCACGTAAGCATCTAGAGGTGTATGGGCATGTGTCTGTTCGTAGGCGTGGTCCTTTTGTTGGGTCCGGTCGGGGACTTATATATGGGGGTTGCCGGGACGTTAATCATTCTTTAGCTGGGATATAACAAAGATCGTGAAGTAACGCCTCCTTGATGGTGAGGGGTTGTCCGTTACTCGCTTGTCAGTTTCTGAGAGGGGGGGGGGGAGACTTCATGGCGAGAATGTCGTTGACATAGGCGTGACTCACTCCTCGCTGAGGAAAGTCATGTGAAAGCGGTAGTAATGTTTGCTCGTTGGAGAGTTCTACGACATCCAAAACGCGTGCAATGATTCTGCCTGTGGGCTGGCAGATCTTCTTTGGGCCTCAACTGGACCGTATTGAATGGGCTAGAGATAGGTGGGAGAGTACGTTATTGGCTCAGCCAGTCTGGGCCACAACGGGCCTGACTGTATTGGGCCACACTGACCTGACAAACATTCCCCTCCTCAGTAGCCTTATTAGACAGAGCTCTGTCTATCACAAATTTTGTCATTTTTTACTTAGACAGAATATTGTCTATCTTAAATTTTTATCATTTTTCTTTTAGACGGAGTATCGTCTGATTCATCGCCTTTATATCGTGAGTTAGGCGATGCATCATCGATCCTGAACTTTTGTTAGTTTTCAATTAGATGACGTATCATCTATTTTGAACTTTTGTCATTTTCTTTTTAGACGGAGTATCGTCTAACTCATCATCTATTGTGAGTTAGACGGTGTATCATCTAGCATGAATTTTTATCCTTTTTCATTTAGTCGGAATATCGTCTATTCTCAAATTTTGTCGTTTTCCTTTTAGACATAGATTCATCTAGCAGCTCTTGCTCAATTCGTCTATCATATCTGACTTAGACAGTATATTATCTAATATTCTATCTAACTAGAGACTTTAGATGAAAGTTCGCCTAATGTTATTTTTCCTACTTAGACATAATATCGTCTATCTATTTCAACTTAGATAATCTATCATCTCTCTCTTTGTCTATATTGAAGACTTAGACGATGTATTGTCTAATATTCCATCTAATTATAAACTTTAGATAAAGTTTCGTCTAATCTTTTTTTGCCCATTTAGACGATATCCAATTTATTTAATTTCATCCCAGATATCCAAGTCATTCTAATTCAAGTTCATGGAGATCTGAATTAGGTTAAATATGTAATTTTCTTAGCATGATTAGGAAGGATCATTACTTATTTTGTCGTAGTATAAAATAATAAACTTATGAAAAATATAGTTTTCTAACATTTATTGGGTCCAAAGATACTCTAAGTGAACTTGGCGGCCTTAATGGGCCATTCGAATGGGGTGACCTTAATGGGCCGGTATTTGGACTTCCAGTCGAGCCGCGTTATATTGTGCTTATGCAATAAGGAGAGAGAGAATCTCCCTCTACAGAGTCAACGATTGAAGTGATATTGGGTGGAAAAAAATCCCGGCAGACCCATGCTGGAGTCTCTTTAAATGTGAAGAATGATCGACCAACACAAGTTTATAGTAGACTCCGATTACTCTCTCTTCCCATAGGAGAGAGAGAGAGAGAGGAGAGAGAGAATAATAATGATAATAATAATAAAAGGGCAATGATAAAAATAGTTGGGAAGGAATCTAATTCGAAAATAACAGTCTCTAATTTCCTGAAATGATAGAAGCACCCTCGAGAATGGTGGAAATAACGCAACCAACCACGCTTTGATTTGTTTCTTCCTCTTTGACCGAAAAGTGGTTGAGGTCTTCGGGGGAGGATGCCTTTTCCTTGAGCTACCTGTTTGCAGCGATGGTCTCCTCACCTCCTTTCCTTGCCTTGGGGGGGGGGGTTCTCATGTTAGATCCGAAGTTTTTCTCTCTCCATTAAAAAATGTCTATCAAAAAAATATTTTTAAGATTTGATACACCATCTATATGGATCGAGCCACATTTTTAATAGCATAATACAATACGATGGGTACTATAGCATACCCTAGCAGTACCGCTACTATGTCGTTGTTGCGATTGGCGAAGCAAATCTACCGTCGTCGAAAGTCTATCTTCTGTACCACCAGCATCTCATGTCTCGCTCGTGTCGATCTGAAACTAATACGATCGGATACTTTTGATTCACAACGTATCAGATCGATACTTTGAATCTTATTTTTTATTTCCTATTTGTCTTTTACCCATGGTTTGCCGATCCGGTGCGTCTCGCACCGACTCGCACGACCCGACCCGACCCAGGCCGGGACCGGGTCGGTCGGGCCGTGGGTCGTGGACGGGTCGGTCTATTATTTTATTATTATATTATATTATATTTTATATATAATGTGTGTTTTTCTATTTTATGTTATTATTTTAATATATATATATATAAAGTGGTGTTTTAGAACGGGACGGACCGGGTCGGACCGAGACGGGAGCAACCCGACCCGACCCAAGCCGAGACCGGGTCGACCGAGTCGACCGGGCCGGCAAACCCTACTTTTACCTTAGGAGGACAATTACGAGTGTACGCTCTTAAAATCTTTCATATTTTGTTTTGCACCTTCATATTTTTATGTTATTATTTAAGGCCCCATGTAAAGTAATGTTATTTTGATTATATATATATCTCTTAGGTTTCAATACTATCGGAGCACATGACATATTATGTTAAAAACATAAAGTATAAGATTTTAGAAAGACATATAAGAGAACATAAAAGATTCTAGGCATGCATACATTAATATTTTGATTATGTGAGGAGATTAAAGAAGGATAGATTAGTGTTTTCTTAGCTTAAGCTACCTCAAGTTAAGTTAAATAAATAGGGGTATATATGATAAATAATATTTATTATATAGGGATATAGATAGTAATACGAATAATATAAAGATGTAGAGTTGAATATTTAGGAGTCTATGACACATAACGTAATTATCTCTAGATTTTTTCTCCTTTGTAATGAAAACTTGCTATGGGTAGGAAGGAAAGAGTCTTAAAGAAAAATATGCCTCACCTATGGTAACCTTATTCGACGAAACTCTTTGTCTATTGTAATTTTTGTCATTTTTCACATAGACGGAATATTATCTATCCTAATTTTTTATCCTTTTTCTTTTAGACGGAGTATCGTCTAGTTCATCGTCTATCGTGAGTTAGGCGATGTATCATTTATCCTGAACTTTTGTCATTTTTCAATTAGATGATGTATCATCAATTCTAAACCTTTGTTATTTTCTTTTTAGATGGAATATCGTCTAACTCATCATCTATCATGAGTTAGGCGATATATCGTCTATCATGAACTATTGTCTTTTTCCATTTGGACGGAGTATCATCTTTTCTCAAGTTTTATCATTTTCATTTTAGACGGAGATTCATTTATCTGCTCTTACTTCGCCTATTCTATCTGACTTAAACAATATATTATCTAATATTCCGCCTAACTAGAGACTTTAAATGAAATTTCGCCTCATGTTATTTTTCTCACTTACATCGAGTATCGTCTATCTGTTTTAACTCAGACAACGTATCATCTATCTCATTATCTATCCTGAAGACTTAGGCGATCTATCGTCTAATATTCCGTCTAACTAAAGACTTTATAGATGAAATTTTGTCTAATTCTTTTTTCCCATTTAGACGATATCCAATTTATTTAATTCCATCCCAAGTATTTAATTCATTCTAATTCAAGTTTATGGAGATCTGAATTAGGATAAAGATGTAAATATTTTTAGCATGATTAGGATAAATTATTATTTATTTTGTCATAAATAAAATAATAAACTTATCAAAAATGATATTTTTATAATATTTATTGGGTCCAAAGATACTCTATGTGAGCTAGATGGCCTTAACAGGCCATTTGAATGGGATGACCTTAATGGGCAGATATTTGGACTTCCAGTCGAGCCGCGTTATTGACCTTATGCAATAAGGAGAGAGAGAATCCCTCTCTACAGAATCAACTATATATTGAAGTGATATTTTCCTGAAAGGAGATTTAAAAATGAAGCTATATATTGCAGTAGTATTTTCCTGAAGCTACATCCTTGGTACTTCTATATATATATATATATATATATATATATATTTATAGCCATGAGATCTACAAATGAATGTCGAAAGGTGTGGGAAACAAGGAGTCAACAAGCATGACCCCACTGCCTGCCCCCGGGAGCTTCCTCAAGGATCCCCGAAATGTTCCTCACGAAGAAATGGATGAATGGACGGGGAGTCCAGGTGATATTATTTTTTTGAGTTTCAGCTAGTCGTATCAATTCAATGCACAAGTTACATGCATATATGTGTGCGTCTCTCAGCTGTAGTTTTCCACTAATATAATTAAGAATATATACCTTTTTCTGTTAGTGTGTGTGTGAGTAGAGTGAGTGAGAGAGAGAGAGAGAGAGAGAGAGAGAGAGAGAGGGGGGGGCTAGCTGAGGAAGGCGACGTACGGCTATGTCATAGATCAACGGAGAGGATCGAACATTGTCGAGGTAACAAAGAGAGTTGTACGTCGTAGGAATCCTGCCATGAAGAGGGACGTCTCTATGCGGACGCGCATGCAGAAGTCAGTTAATCAATTATTCTTTTTCTTCACATTAAGAATATACTAGATCGTAGTCGTTGACGATGGGCAGTAGCTAGTAAATTAATTAATTTCTGAGAGGGGGATTAAAGCCTGGCTGACGGTGAGAGGTCGGATGAACGTGCAAATTAATGGGTACGTACAAGAATATTGTCAAAGAGCAAGAACAAGCATGTTGTGTGTGTAATTAAACGCGGATTTCAGACGCCACATCCACGGGCATCTCGAAGACAAGAGTCCTTGTTCTCTGGACGTAATGGGCAGATGTGGAAATTACTGGATATGCCGCCGCCCTTGCCCTGTTCATTACCCGCGTACGGCCACTCCCACTGCCCCCATAAATCATCGGAGGCTGGAGAGTACGTGGAGACCCCGCCCTGGTCTCCTGTCCGAGGCCCAACTGTCTGTCGACCAGGGTGTTTGTGTGTGTGTGTGTGTGTGTGTGTGTGAGAGAGAGAGAGAGAGAGAGAGAGAGAGAGAGCAGTGGAGCACAGCACAATGGGGAGGGGTTCTTCCTCTCCGACGGCAGCTGCTAGTCTCCATCCCCACCCCTTCTTCGTCGTCAAGGCCCCCACCCTCCTCTTCATCCTCCTCCTCCTTCCCAGGTCCTTATTATCCTCTTGCTTGTCGGCCACAGCAGCTGATCATGATCGATCATCTCACCAGCAGACTACATCGACGAGGTCACCGACCGTCTCTGATCAGGAGGATATCAAGGCCGAGAATTTTGAGCATTTCATCCATCATCGACCGGCACGACCGCCTGCGGAGCGACAGTACTACCGCCGTGCCCATCAACAGCCACGGCCGGGTGTTGAGCACAAGCCGTACTTGCTACCGAGAGGAGATCATGCCTCTCGGTCCCGGCAGCAGCAACAGGTGAGTAGTGAGGTTTTATCAAACCCGTACGTGCCAGTACTTTAATTAGACATGTAATTAATAATTAATGTAACTAATTAGGGTTATCAAAGTAGTTGGACACTTGGACGTGACATCAAGCCTCTGTGAATTGTTTAAATAGTAATATAATATCTAAAAATTATAATATATGCGACTAATTTTACGCTTGGTACGGATTCCTTTTTTATTTTTGAGCCAATATCAAGTTAGTTTGCTCATGTTTATATATATCTATATATATAGTTCTTCTTTTATTTCTGGAAGATGAATATCTTAATTTAGTGACGTCTGCTTCAATTCAACTTCTGGTACGCGCGCATGTATATATATATATATATATATAACACATGTTCAAGAGCGATTATATACTAATTAATTGTACTCTTATATGGACCGACATAATTCTGTAATTTGTTTTGATCCTTTGAGTACAGAATTTCGGTGTTATAGTATAATTTAATCTGCTTGCTGTTTGATTCTAATAATTTCTAAGGAAATGGATAAAAATACAGATATATATATATATATATATAAACCATTTTTTGACCCGTTAATTAATTGGGTATACGTAACCATTTTTTTATATATGCGTACCTGTCATACGTATGTACGTCATTACCAATAAAATTAATTAATGTGGATTGGCATTTTGATGCGCAGGCGCAGTGCGAGTACACGGTGACTATCAGGACGAGCAGGTCCTCCCCTCTCCCTTTGTTGGTCGACTGCGACGCCAGGATCCAACTGGACTTCACAGATAACCGCGCCCAAAAGGTAAGTACGTAGCTGGTTAGTGCTGATTTTGTACTCTCAATAATAATAATAATAATAATAATAATAATAATAATAATAATAATAATAAAATACAATAATAATTATTAAAAAATAAATAAAAATAAAAAATCAAATTTATTGAGTCAAAATATATAATCATTAGAATTAAAACTTTTCTTGTCATAACAACGATATCTCAGAGATCTACGTTGGAGAGAGAGAGAGAGAGAGAGAGAGAGAGAGAGAGAGAGAGTACAATTAATACATGTCTTTCATAAGAAATTATATATAATAAACATGAGTTTATTCTTTTGAGTGAAGTGTTTAATTAAAAGATTTTTCTTCTTCTTCTCTTGACTCGTGGTTCGATCTCTTGTTCTGCAGATAACCGTGGACGACACCTTGGACAATAAGTGCGGGCCAAGCTCTCTGCGGCGCATCTCCGTCACGGGACCTTGCCTTGACAGCATCTGCGCTCTCGACTTATACCACTACAACTGGGACTATTGGACTCCGCTCTACGTCATGGTCTCCAGAAGTGACGTCGGGCATCCCCCAGTTATTTTCTGCGTTGGTAAGGCACTGCCCCACGCCTGGTTTTCCTACAGCGACTGCGGTAGAGACCTGGCCGCCCTCCCCGCCGGAGCCAGCAACGTCGCCATCGTCGACGCCGGTGGCATACGGCGATATGACGACGGCGGCTGCGTCGACGCTGGGGTATACATGCGAGGGTAAATAATTAGCAGGTCATGAACGGCACAGACCGTGGCCAACGCCTGCCGGGGTTACCTTTCCGATATATATATATATATATGCTGCATACTACTGCTGTGTACGGCGGCGTACCCACGCTGCATTAATCCCAAGCGTGAAGTTGGGGTACGTGTTTAATAAGGTGCACCGTCCATCCACAAGGAAATTGATAAAATAAATCTAAATACAATATTTTTTTTTTCTGGATATCTAGATTTTTACATATTTATACAGGAGGTAGGTGACTGACTCCCGATCGAGTACCTACCACATTGTACTAGTTTCGAGCTATGTGAAGGGTATCTTCGTCACTGTCAACATATTTAATAACAATATTTGTCCCTCTTATTATATACGTTGCAAGAACTTATTCCTACTGACACTTAACTACGGTGATTATGTTATCCGTTAGAATAGTGTAATTTCGTGAGCTTATATATTACTTAACGTTCCATGCTATAGGTAAGTGGTGTTTCTTATCTACAGTTTCTTATCTGTCTCCTTCCTCCTCACCCGACGGCTCCGTCTCTTTCTTTGTCCGTCTCCCGTGGGGAAGAGGAACGCCGGCTTGCCCCGTTGAGTCTACGCTGTTGCCGTTGCCAGATCCCTAACAGGGCTGTGGACAACCCCCAGTGACTCCCGAGCCACCGTCGGCTCCCCCGATTGTTTCGCCCCACACATCAGACCCCATTTTTCGAGGAGGAGGGGTTAAGCACCTACGAGCACCATGATTACTCTTTTCTCGTCTCCTCGTCTATCATTTCGTCACCCTATAGTCTAAACATTATAAAAGATATTGTTTAGCAATTTTGTGTAATTTTTAGCAACCCTATCACTTTTGCCCCCCCCCCTCATGATCCTCTCTCCTGATGAGAGTTGCAAGGGAGAATATTGGAGATGGCGGTAGATAGAGGAAGAGAGGAGGAGGTAGGTGCACCTACAGCAGTGGCAGTTTGATGCGGGACAGGGGTGACGGCGGGAGAATGGGGGTGGCCGGTGAGGGACTCCGGTCCCCGTCCCTCTCGGACGGCCGGCGGCGGTCCTTGTGACCTCTCCTTTTCGGAGCACACAAGAAAGCAAACTCAAATGGTTTCTTCGTTCCATCAAATTAGGGTACAACACTTGTACATATAAGTGATCAACCCCATTGACCATCTTACCATGGACAAACGTGAAAATTACAAAAATGACCCAGAACGACCCTATATAAGGAGAGGGGCCAACGCATGAGGCCCATGGCACTACAAGCCCTAAAGAAAGACCCAAACATAAATATAACATATTAATTTTTTTGTCTTTTTTTTTAACTTTTAAACCTTACACAAATAAAATCAAAATACACAATAAAATAATAAGGCTCGACCAGGTCGCAAATATTCTTTCTCCATATTGTCGTTGAGAAGTCTGTCGATAAACTTGAGTAAATCTGGGGCATCAATTTAACACCGCATCATTATCCCATAGTTACGAAAAATTCGTCTTCAAATTAATTTTGAAGTGTCGAAGTAGGACAAAGACGAACACGAGCACAAACAAGGAACTCAAGGTATAAAACCATACCAGAAATCTCGATCTGTTGCTCCTCATGTGACTCAAAAAAGGCCTCCCACATCAGGTCAACCGGAGATGGCCCCAACAATAACACATGAGAGGGCTCGTGAAGTGGCACAAAGTGGGATAAAACAATCGATGGAGCACCCTCAAACACTGTGTCATCAATTAAGTCTAATCCGGACATAACAAATAAATCTTATTCCCAGGACATCATCGGAAGCGATTGTCGAAATAATCTCAAATGACAACTTAGGTGTCATTATAGAATCATCTACCAAAGCTAGTCCGGAATCGACAAACAAACTCGGGTCCCATACATCAATAGGTGGTGGTGCAAGATCATTTGTGCGAACTTGGATAGCCTTCTCGATAGTGCAGAGTGCTTGCAAGTTGCAAGTGGGAGTTTGGGAGGCGAAATTTCTTGTTGAGATGTGCCGGTTTCGCAATGCAACTCGCCATTCAAAGCCCAAACTCATATATGAACCCATGAGACGAATTTTGCATCTTGCTCCATGTAGATAGATGACATATTTTTTGGTGATAGGGTGGTGAAAGGCTCGATAAAATTCCACAAATGCTTCCACCCCATCAACAATGATTTCTCCCGTTTTCCAAAGCGAATCTATAATGGATTGGGAGATATAATTTTCACACTCACAGCTATTGAGAAACACAGCCGTGGACTCATTGTTGGGCAAGAATACTCTAAATTGGAACAACATTGAGGACAGAAAATTACCAATTTGACGAAGAACAGGTGACCCTGATATATTTGGGTTGAGTTGATGTAGAACAGTCTACAATCTGCAGGTGGGCCATACTGAGGGGGCCATACTAAACGATGGGGCTGACTCTCGGTAACGGACAGACCAACTACATTTTGTGCTAATGGACCCACGTTTGGTGAGCTTGGGCTTACTGCGATCTTGTGAATAGAGAGATAGAGAGAGAGAGAGAGAGAGAGAGAGAGAGAGAGAGAGAGAGAGAGAGAGAGAGAGAGAGAGAGAGAGAGAGATCTGTGGTTGGGGAAGAGGAGGGCTGATAGTTGGCGGCTAGGGAAGGATATGTAGCAGCGGTGGTGGCTGCAACGGCCGGCGACGGATGAGGATGGGGCTGGGTGTGATGGGTCTTCGGTGGTGCTTTAGCGTGGTTTGATAGTGGCAGTGGTGGCATGACCGGTGAAGGGCGAGAAGGAGGCGGGGGTCGCGGGCGGCCATCCTAGAAGATGAAGGGGGCTTTCGGAGAGGGCGGGGGCATCCAGTGTCACTGGCAATCGAAAGAAAGGGGATCACAATGTTGACAGCGATGGGTGGCAGGTTGGATGATGTCGGCGACAAGGCCGCGAGGGTGGGCGACTAGGGGCGTCGGTGTGAGTGCCGGTCGGGTATTGGGGCAGGCCTGTTCTATCGCGACTGTGGAAGAGGGGGCAGGGGAAGAACAAAAGGGAGACTAGGGGTGCGACAATGGAGCAGGGGTGCCATTAGGGTTTGGAGAGAAGGGAGAGGGATGGCGGCAATTAGGGTTTGAGGTTCACACTGGGGTAGAAGGAAGGAAGGAAGGAGAAGATGACAGTTAGATGGCGATGGCGGCAACGTTGAATGGATCTTCGACTCCGTAGGAGGAGCCGGGGCCCTCTCTGATATCAATCTAATGCGGGACAGGGGTGATAATAGGCGAACGGGTGTGGCCGGTGAGGGACTCGGGTCCTCGTCCCTCTCGGACGGCCAGTGGCAGTGGCGGTCCTCGCGACCTCTCCTTCTCGAAGCACACAAAAAAACCAAACTCAAATGCTTCGTCGTACCTTCAAACTAGGGTACAATGCTTTGACATATAAGGGAT
Source organism: Amorphophallus konjac (assembly GCA_022559845.1). Taxonomy (NCBI): domain Eukaryota; kingdom Viridiplantae; phylum Streptophyta; class Magnoliopsida; order Alismatales; family Araceae; genus Amorphophallus; species Amorphophallus konjac. The sequence goes on along the minus strand of CM040122.1, from coordinate 2,085,334 downwards.
CAACCCCATTGCCCATTTTACCATGGACAAAAGTAAAATTACCAAAATGAACCAAAATGACCCTATATAGGGATTAGGGAGAGGGCCCAACACGTTAGGCCCACTGAACTACAAGCCCTAAAGAAATCCCAAACATAAAAATAACAGATTTTTTTTCTTTTTCTTTTACTCTATAACCTGACACAAATAAAATAAAAAGACTCAAGTAGGTCGCAAATATTCTTCCTCCATGCTGTCGTCGAGAAGCCAGTCGATAAACCTAGGCAAATCTGAGCTGTCCATTCAAAATCGCTAGGCATCAAAGCTCCACTGTACTATAGCAGCAATGGTGATGGACGGTAGTGACGGCAGAAGAAGGTAGATTTTCTGTTTTTGTTCCTTCTTCCTTCTCCAGACCAATTCTAAGCCGATCCAGCCGATCCCCTATGAGAATCAGGGATCGGGGGTCTACATCATGGGGGTGGAGGGTATCTGGCTGAAATTGGGACAGACAGGCCGATCCGGCCTGATTCTAAGTCGATCAACCCAATCCAGTCGATTCCTTGTAAGAATCAGGGATCAGGGGGTCAGGGTCAGGTCAGTTTGGCCGAAAAGCAATTGGGTTAGCCGATCGAGGTTGGACCCGATTTGGCCAACTATGATCTTGCCCAATCATCTCAGGTCCTTTTCAAAACCACCCCCCACAGCGATTTTTTTTTCATCAGCAGTTTGATTTTCAACTATGAGATTGATGATGTGCCCATGCCTCATCCAATCACTAAGATTAGCTCCTTTAACTCCTCAATCGGTGTCTTTATCTCTACCACTTCCTCTTCATTCATTGCCTTAGGCTCCTCCACCGTGGCTACTTTTTCCCCTTCCTCCAAGCCTGTCATAAACCCTAAAATCTCCTTCCGAGAACCCCCTGCTTGTCATCTCATATAATATTAAGGCTGCAATTGTTTGATTGATTTGAAACTCCAGAAAGCATGTTCAGTTACACAAATATCAGAGTGCCTCATCTGACAGTATCCATGACAGTTTGAAAAGTTCGACCATTGGAAAAAAAAACAAACAAGAGCCAGGTAGATAGTATGTCCAAAGCCAGCAGAAACACCGAAATAATGCTAAACAAATGAATACTAATTGGGAGAAAATGGAAACATGCCGATGAATTCCTCAAAAGAATGTTATGTAAGCCTCTAAGGCATCATCAAGCATTACAGTCCCTTGAGTGTTTGCAACAGCAGGACTCCAAAAATCCAGATTCTCATATTAATATATTTGTCATATTTACTATTCCTTATACTTGCACAAGTTAGTAACAGTAAATACTAACAACCCCTCAAGTCTCTTTCAAACTTTTGCTCACTGTGGAATTGCAAGCCTGTTGTTGCCTTTTACTTCTCAGTAAACAGGTAGATCTATAATCAGTATTCACACACAACAAAGATGCATTTTCCTTTCCACATTATTCCTCACGATCCAACTGGGCAGTGAGCATAAGATGGCCAACAAGTTCCCAATTATGAAAAATGCTCCTCCAGTAGAGAGAGGCATCTACAAGTACTTTTTTCCCCCCACATCTCCAACAATGGCATTTTGAGTTTCTATTCCGTATTCTCATATCTGGTTGGGAACAACCTAAGCAATGCCTCAACCACACAATTGATTACTAAGGGAAAAGATCATCTGGAGCCCCAAGAAAGACTGCTGAAAGTGACTACCAACATTTGAAAATTCATTCACATCAGCAATAGACACCACATGTACAACATTGTCGTTCTCTGCTCCCTTTTAATCTTCTTTTTCTTTGTGCTCAAGTGTGGGAGAGAGTGGGGAGTTGAGGATGGGGATGTTCTTCCCGTAAACATACTGCTGAACGCAAGCAATTAGGAAAATCACAATAAAAAGTATAAAATAAGAAAGCACACTCCCAAAAGCTGAAGTCACCTCTCCGCTCTCCAAATTTCATTATCGGACAGCCGAACTAACATTTCGAACAGGCAATTAAAGAAGAGATTACTGCCACTACCAATGCAGCACGATCGATGCAGATAAGGCCCAACCGGCAGACAATCAGACGAATCCCGTCAAATTCCATCACCAAAATTGATCGACAAGCACCCGAGGTCTCGAGAACTCGCGTTAACCACAATTCCCCATTCCAACGCCCTCCCCCCAAAGGAAAGCACTACCCACCATTCCCCCCCCCCCCCCCGCCCCAAAAAAAATAAAAAGAAAAGGGAAACCCAGATTCGTCCACACAAGTACAGTCACAGACCACCATCGACACCGATCACGAAGGTACCCGCACGGTGGAAAAACAGTAAAACACAAAGCGGCCATCCGTAACCCGAGGCAGCATTTCACTGGTAGCAAGTAGCCCGCGCCGAACTGGGAAAGAGAGCAGCGAGTTGGGGGGGGGGGGAGGATGGGACTACTACTCACGGCGGCGTCGTCACGGCTGACCTGGACCTTCCGGAAGCGGGGATCGGCGGAAACGGCGGCGGAGGTGGCCATGGCACGGGCGGCACGGGATCGGGCGGCGAGGCGCGAAAAGGCAGGAGCGGCCGAACAAACACGTGCATGACATGCTAAGTATTTTTCGGATGTTATCACTCTCGGTATCAATTATCTTACAAACACATATGAAATGCCATTCATCCCCTTTATTGAGATTGATCACTGTGGGCGGGTGACCTATCTTATTTGGCTTGTGTGCTAATTTTTAAAATGAGAAGATAGAATCATTTATTTACATGGACATTCAAGTATTGATTAGAGTCAAATGGTGGACAAATGTCAAACGCTATAATTACCGATCAAGATAAGGTCATAGTAGTGGCCACTACTGTCGAGATTTTTCCTGATGCACGGCATCATTTTTGCTTTTGTGGCACATATTGAATTGAAGACGATTTTCTGAACCTCATGGTTAGATAATTAAGACCTCAATGTCTAATTAAGTTGGGCCATGAAGTAAGTAATTAAGGAGGATGTTGTTGGGTAAAGGTGTGGAATCATTTGAGCTTACGTACTGAACCTCTCCTGGATCTAGGAAGACGTTGAAAGAAAAAGAAAGAATGGGAGAGAAGGACCGGAGGAAGAAAAATCAGCATTTGAGGAGTGAGATGTGGTGCTTGTTTGGGGAGTTTTGGTGTGTGTCTAATTGTGTTTAATTAGTGGGGTACTGGGTTTGCAATGGTTGTCCTCGCTTGCTTGCTGGGTTCAAGGTGAGGAGTACCATTCTTAATGGTTTGGGGCTGTCGTTCCGATGGTCTTGTCGTGACCCCTTCTAGCATGTGAGCATTCATAGTGGTTTGGTCATGACCCCTGTTAGAATGTGGAGCTGAAACTCGTCATCGTGCGTCCTCGCACGCGGATCGACCTGCGCCGTCAGGTCGCGGGGAGCGACATGCCCTGTCAGGTCGCGGGGGTCAAGGGGGCAGCGCCCCTTGAAGGGGTTTTCGGGGGTGGAGCCCCCGGAAGAAAATTTATGTTTACAACAGGGACATTGTTGTCTTTTGTTCCCTGACTGTTAGGCGCGCTAATCTCCTTGTATATAAGGGATGCGGACCCTCTCTTTGTACTGATATGATGCATTTTTATCATAGTGAAAATCCTACTGCGGCCGTGGATGTAGGAAGACACATCACCTCCGAACCACGTAAATCTTGGTGTTCTTGCATGTGGCTTGATCTTTTCTTCCCCCTTTCTTCTTCCTCCTATATTGTTTATTCATCTCTACAAGTACTCCGATTTTTCACAACCCCTTCTAGCGTGGTATAGTTCTTTGCTGGCCGTTTAATTATTTGTTTAAATGTCTTGCGAGACAATTTCTTTAGTTATCGTAGAATCATGGTTATCACTTGCTTTGCTTTATTTTCGTTTCAAGAGGGGGATTTGGAGGATCCCTGCAGGCCAGTTGATAACATTGAGGCTCACCCCAACTTTCCTTTTGGTGTGGACTTCCAGTTGTAGTTTTCATGGATGTAGCGTGGGAGCGGAGTTCATATCATTAATAGTGAGAGCCAGGACATTCCCTGCCCATCGGTACCCTCTCCCCCATGGCTTGCACTTCTATATGGACTTGCACTATGAGTTTACTTTTAGGGCCCATTTTGGTTGAGCTTTTGGGAGATTCCGATCATTATAATGATCCCTTGCAAAATCTCAATCCCAAAAAAAATGGTACAAAATGCATCTAGTTGCATTTTGGTACGGATTCCATCAAGTGAGAGAAATGAGACACAAAAGAGATGGAGAGACTCAATCCGGAAGAGCTACAACCACCTCAGATACAGGTTTTAACTCAGTTCATTAACTGTTACATTTGTTTTAATCTCCTATCAACCACCTCAGATACAGGTTTCGACCTGTGGGTGACGGGTCAAGATTCATACGTACTTGTCAGCTCTTTTCCTTTATTGTGGGTCTTGATTCCTTACACTAATTGTGCTCATTATGGGCTTCCATTAACCTGCACTATCATTTCTATTTCTGTTCATAAGAAAACCTTCCTTCATTCTTCTTAATTTGCTTATTGTTGATCATCGTCATTGAGGGTTCACAAGAGTACTGGAAAGCCTTGTTTCAGTGTTTTTAACGCTATATATGGGTTTTGTAACCTAGCACTATGCATCTAGTAAGTTTTGGTAGATTCATTCCACAGGGGAATTCCAAACGTGCACGGTGGTGAAGAGTGGACATACGCCTAGCTAGGTCCAAGGAAAGCATCACAAGGATCTTGCGTTTTCTCCTATATACATATATAGTTGCCGAATTTCTCCATCGATCTCCCTTCTTGAAATTTCAATTCCTGCACGTCTATTGTCCACGTATCTCTTATATTTCTGAAAATCCAATTCACTATTTGCAAAGAGATTTGGCATAGCTTGGCCCATTAATGGAACTGAAACAGGCCTTAAGAAATGAGGGCCTATTTGACAACCGATTAAGTCCAGGTAAGATAGGTTAATCGGGGTCGGGGGAGTTATTCCTTATTTGATATTTTTTTTTCTTGAGCGGAGTAGGATAGAGTTAAAGTGGATTAACTCATTCCTAATAACTGGGTGGGATGAGTTAATCCACCCCGGTTAAGGTTAAGGGTCGGGTGGGTCATCCCGGGTAGGTCGTCCTTCCCTAACTTAATCCGTTATCAAACTCGTCTTGAATGTTCTATTCTAAAGTTAACTCGGGCCTATAATTAATTACTAAAAATAGAAGATGACACAATCACCACACGACACTCTCTCAATTTTTATGTTCTTTGAACATTTTTTCCTTGACATGCACGTGCTTAATCCCAATTTTTATGTCATTATTGCCAATGGATTCAGCATGGCACATAGACCTATATATGCTGCAGAATGATAGGGGTCAACGAGAGAAAATTGTGAATGCATGGAGGAAAGAAATCGCACGTACATATTTGTGATGTCTCATCAATTAATTAACTTAATTGGACTTATAAAATACCCTCTATAGCATCCATTAAAGTAAACAAGGAACTGTTTTGCTAGCTATAAAGCAGGGCCAAGAGGGTTAATTGGGTTGCACCTGTTTAATTAATTAACAACATGTCATATATATAATGTTGTGGAAACATTCATGATTCAGAAAAACTATATACAGCTGCGCAAAGCCAAACCGTTAGCGAATGCTAATTATAGAGGAAAATAAGGTTTATGATCGTTGTTGCCGGTTATCTTGGCCGCTTAAGGGAACATTTATTGAAAACTAGTATAGAAAGACGAGGAGGAAGGGGGGGGGGGTAGACACAATTGAGTAACACTTGCATGGAAATGGGCGAAATTGAGCATCCCAACTTATTCCGGAGATTAACAACAGCTGGTAGGTACACATTGCGTAGGAGCTTCACATATAGCTAGTGCTCCTGCATGTAGAAGATTTTTATTGATCTTCTGCGTATTATTATTAACCGCAACAGAAGTAGTACGTGGTAACAGCAGCATGCAGCAGACGTGGTGAGATGGTGCATGGTGGTGTTAGCACGTACGTAGTAGCAAGAGAAGCAGCAGCATCACCAGCATCGATGACCAGTAGTACCACAACCATGGCCGCCGATACATGCATCTTAATTAGATATAATTAAAGGTGTACGTACTAGCTTATTGTCTGCCAAAATCAAGGGAAAATAATTATAATTAAGGGCAGTCGACCAGCTGATCCATATCGTCCCCGGTGATTAGCACGCGGCGGCGCCTTGATCTGTTCCGAAATGAGCTGATCGGGTGAAGAAGGAAATGGAGGAGGCCATGCAGTGACGATGACGGCCGTGGCTTCTCTCCATGCCTGGCGGCGTTGAGGTATTCTCCGAGGAAGTGGAACTGGAAAGCAGCCCAATTCTCCATCCGATGGGTCACCAAAGGTCCCGGTTCTTGGAGCAGCTCCTGAAGCTCTGATGCTCGACCTCTCTGATCTGTCGCCGCGATCCGCATGTCAATCAAAATAGTAAAAATAGAAGAAGCATCGATGTTCGGATGCTCCATTCGTTTATCATCAGTGAACTGCATGCATGCACATATATAAATATAAATATGTGCGTGTTGTTAATTTGTCGTAAAATATAGATGTATTAGAGAATTTATTTGAATTGGCATGCGAGAGTGTACGTACGTACGTATCGTACGGTCGTACCTGCAACTTCTTGAACCAGTCCGGGTAGTACAAGCAGGTGCCGAAGTGGCGGTAGCGAGAGTAGGATTGCTTGGTGCGCTGGGGGTCGTCATCGGAGGGCAATCGGGGGACGGGGTCGTAACTGTACACCATCCGCGTGTAGACGATGTCGGTGAGGGTACCGGTGGATGATGATGATGATGATCCATGACGAATGACCTTTTCGGTCATGTGACGGGCAAAGACGGAGTTTCCCACCCGCGGCTGCCCCATGGTGATCACCTCGACACCGCCGACTACTGCAGGGTCGACGGCGGTGGTCTCGTGGTACCGGAGCATGGCGGCGAAGAGGATGGCCAGCGCCCCTCCCTGGCTGTGCCCCACCACCCGCAGTAGTACTTCGTCAGCCTTTTCCCGCTTCAACCGGGCCACCTCGCGGGTGAGCCACCGGGTGATGGCGTAGTACGCGGGGGGGTCACTCCAGTACTGTTCAGGGAGGACGGCCGGGAACCTCCAGTCGAAGCTGCCGGTGTTGCGGACGAGGCCCAGGGCCTTCATGAAGCCGACGTGGACCTTTCCGAACCCCTTGCCCATCTCGATGAGGCCGCAGTCGAAGTTGACCTGCCAGTCGACGGACTCCCAGTCGCTGCCCCGGAAAGCCACGTACATGATGTCCATCCCGTTCTCCTTGCGGACGAACGCCATGGCTTGAGTGGATTTGGACTGTCCGAGTATTACTAAGGACATGCATTCATGCGCGCGCGCATTCATGCAGTGGAAATAATTATAGAGATCAAACGATGTATATGTATATACTAAGTAGAGAGAGAGAGAGAGAGAGAGAGAGAGAGAGAGAGAGAGAGTTGCACGTGATGAGATGCATGGGGCGGGAGACGGGGGCTTACCATTCCGGCAGTTGAAGAACTCGAAATCCCACCCCTGCAGACCAGAGGGCCACACACGCACGCATGCACGTCGACGTCTCATAATTAGTAACATGAGTGATCAGCTGCCTTAATTTTCTAATATTGTCTAATTGCTTATTAATAAGACAAGCTAACTAGCAAGTAAATAAAATAAAATTTATTACCACGATGGATGCATGTATATATGTACGTACTTGTGTATTTATATATATATATATATATATATATATATTAATTATTGATGACACCACGTACCCACCCATGACCCAATCACCTTGAGTTTCGTTTCCACGAGATACTTGGCGGCCGCCGCATTCTCGTACGCAAACTTGGACGCCATCACCGCGACCTCCAACTTGTAATTCTCACGGCACGATTTGGTGAGCATCAGATCGGCTCTGTCGTCGCGGAAGAAGCTGATGCTTCGGGCGTCGGCGCTCTCCGGATCAGGCTCCTCAATCGGCTTGCCTGTACGTACATCACATAATTAATAGCATAGAGAATAATACGTACATAATAAAAGCGGATCGGGATTTATTATCTATTACGAAGGTAAGTACACGGGACTTTAATTAGTTAGTTAACTTATAAGATCTCGTTCGGAGAAAGAGCTGACTTATGGTGTGGATTATTCTCATAATCAATCGCATTAATTTAATTAGAAAATACATACAAGATTTCTGGGACGGCGTGTCAATTGATTTTTTAAGCTCAAAATATCAGTCGTGCGTGCATATATATATATATATATATATATATATATATAAACTAATACACACCCATTTCTCATTAATTTGAAAAGAGTAATGTTTAGTGCACTTATCGCACTAATTACACTCACCGATGTAATTAATGTATCATTTAATTTTTTAATACTTTAAATAGTCTCCACATCTAATTAACTTGGTGTGTCATTCACGTCACCAAGTGACGTGACATGAAAACTAATTAATTAAAAAATCTTAACAATGTAAATAGTGAAATTAGACTACTTTTATTATTCATAAAGAGATAAATTTTTATTTAATTGATCTCCACGTCACGTCATTTGGTGACATGAATGACACAACAAACTAATTAGACGTGGAGATTTTTTTTAAAAAATTAAAAATTATTAATTATTACACTAATTATATCGATAAATATAATTAATGCGGTGGGTGTTTTAAGCATAATTACTCATTTGAAAAAGAATCATATATATCAGACTCATTCTAATCAATAGAGAATTATATATATATATATATGTATATATATATATTATACTCGATCCGTCGGTGGTCAACTGGGGCCCGTTTGGGAATCCAACAAATTATGCCTTTGTTAGTATAATCTCTTCTTGGGCACCCGTACACACACGTGGAGGATTCGTAATTATAACAAATCTTAAGAAATATTTCTACACTTGCTTCTGAGGATTTATGGACACAACCGAGTTTTGTTTCTATAATCTATCTCATCCGAATTTTCTGATGACTCAAAAATTTAAACAAGACTTGAGCAATTGATAAATTTTAAACTCTATAAAAAAATTCAATGATTGAAATCTCCGGTGAGCTTCTTATCAAATTAAACGCGGCCTAAAAACAATCAATGGCGCGCTCGCAGTTGTGGTACGTACGTTACGTACCTTCTGAGGCCCTCTTAAACCTTTCCACGTCTTTGCCGTCGGAGTACATGTTGAGAAGCCGTGTGAATTCTTCCAAAGTTTGCTGGGTGAGTCGGTAAGTATTGAGAGCGGTTACAATCCATGGGGCGATGGGATGACATGACTCGTCGTCGTCGTCGTCGTCGTCGTCGCCGCCGCCGCCGCCGCCCCCAACCCGCCGCCGCCGCTCACCCGGAACGTCCAGCTGGTAATCATCAGTAGCACCACCGCCTTCCACAGTCGTATCATCAACATCATTAACCGTGTTTGCCGCCGGAGACGCCATTACTACGTATATGATCAATCGATCGATCGATCGCTTGTATATATAAATATATGTATATATATGTCGGGGTTCTTTAATTAATTAATAGCCTACTCCTTCACACATCTATCTATATATATATATATATATATGTGTGTGTAGTCCATGGAACTTATTAGTTATAGATGATCTCCTCACGCGCGAGATGCGGATACGCAATATAATTAATAATAATGCATTTACACCAAGAAGTCGTGCTTCATGTGATGCATGAATAAATAATTAAAATTACTATTTGCTGCAAATTAATCAAATGTGTGCGCTCTGCAAACTACAAATCGTGGTCTGATGTATATGTGTGTGTGTGTGTGTCAATTCGCTAGCTGAGTACATTTTTTTCCTATTTAAAACAAGCAATATATACATTACACGAGACATGTTAATTATCGGAGTACTGTGCCGGATGTATTAGAGCAAGTATACACACACTGACACACACACACACACACACACACACACACACACACATATATATATATATATATTGTTTTATTTAAATATTGTTTTAACAAATATCGCATTGGGATATACTTGTCTTTACAAGATTGTTGTAATCTATCATTGTGTTGAACACCTAAACATTAAGAAGTGACTAAAAGATGGTCATAAATATGGCTACAAATGTTTACCATAATATAGGTGTGTTGGGATCCAAGCTTTCTAAAACTGGCCACCCTTTACAGGGAAACCCTAAAGCTATGCATGGGGTGTTTTCGCAGTACGGATAACAGAAGAGCAAATCTCTTTTCCCCAAAAGAAAGTGGCACGTACCACCGATTTGATTAAACAAAGATAGTACAATCAGCGGAGGAAAGGATCCATTCTTCCTCACAAAAATTACCAAGCTAAAAAATCATTCTATTAATGCAGTTGCATCTCCCTTTTCCAGTCATTAATAGGCATATGTAAAAGAAATTTACACCATGAATAAAGAAAAGAAACAGCCTGTTGAACCCCATAAAGTTCATAATTTCTGGTAATTATAGAAAATTTCAGAAATTAAAATGTCTTATGACCTGACTCGAAGCGATGTTCGGCCATCGTCGTCATAGAGATGTTCATGAGCATTTCATCGAACACAACAAGAGCGGTACAAAGTCATGCGCACCCGTTTGAGAAAGTCAAGCTTTTTAGCTTTTGAAGGCTCATGGGTATTTTGTCAAATGGTTGGTGGGCGACCGAAACAGTGTAAGTCGCCGGTACCCTTCACACAAAATCAAGTGTTTTAGCTCTTTTTATGGCGATTAGGCATTTCAGCAAACACCTTGTGAGCGATACAGTATGAAATCAAACACACCCACTCAACGAAATCAAGCTTTCAGCTTCAAAAGAGACTCTCAGATATGTTGTCAAACACCTGGTAGGTAGCGTAAGGTCACGCAAATACTTAACAAAGGCTCACGCCAAGTCGGGTGGCAAGTGGGTGTTCTCTCGAACACCTTATGGGTAATACCACATTATATGCCTACGTGGTTAAAACTTATACAAGATTCAATTTTTTGGTGCCATCGGACTATTCCCATGGCATTAAACTAGAAGTCTCTTTACCCCGGAATCAACGGGCAGCAAGACCACGTCTAGAGAGCACAACAAACAAACAAAAGAGCTCCACATGCGTTTTGCTGCGAAAAGGCTAGAAAAGGATAAAAAATTACAGAAATGCGGCCTTTTAGAGCGTTGACGGGAGTCCACAAAGAAGGGGGGGAGGGGGAGCCACCCCCTCCCTCTTCCCTCTCCTCTCCTTGCACCGGGGGACCAACCTGGTCCGCCTGTACTAGGGAGAGCCCCCCCCCCCCTGCTGCATCGGGGGGGGGGGCTCCTCCCCAGTCCGCCTGCACCGGGGGGAGCCCCCCTGCCCTCCTGCACCGGGGTAACCCCCCCGGTCCGTTTGCACCTGTCGGGGGGGAGCCCCCCCGGGTCTCTCCGCCTGCGCATGCACCCGGGGGAGGCTCCCCCACTTCTTCTTTCTACTGCACCATTAGGGGTGGTCTAGAACGGGGAGAGGAAGAGACGAGGGTTACCTCCACCGAGGTTCCACTGGGGAGATCTCTTCCTTGGCCTCCTCCACCGCCTAAAAAAGGCAAAGGTCTTCTTTTCAAAAAAAAAAAAAAACTCGAAGGAGAGAGCTTTGATGCAACTTGTGCAAGAAGAGGTGAGAGGAGGGGGCTGCTCTCTTCCTTAGTCAAGTTATGTTAAAAATTGTGAAAGGCCCTCATATTAGGGTTATTTATAAAAATACCCGCATGTGAGGGAGAGTGTATGTTATTCACTATGGGCGATGAAGATACAATAAGGGCCAAGAACTTATGGTTATGGGATTTTTTAATGTATCATGTGGAAGCAAGCCGCAAAAGAGTAGAAATTGCAATTATACCCTGAAAGATTGCGAAATTGTGCAAATGTCTGTGAACGTCCGGGAAAGCTACCACATACGGTTGGGGTTGCCAGGTATCCGAACCTGGCATGGTTGGCGACGACTTGAGGTTCGTATGTTATGGCTGCCATCGTTCTGTTGTTGTTGATGTTGCTACTTGGCACGCAGACGTGCATACATATGTCGTCCTCTTCTCGTCCTGTAAGAGGAATAGGGGCAATTAGAACCTTAAAGAATGTTTTAAACTTCTTTGACAAGAAGAAGAAAGGTGGGAAAGGTCCCACCAGGCGTGCCAATCTATTGGTCACGGAATATTTTTTCTTTCGAAGGATTGGTTTCATAAATTTCTTACTGAGTCTTTTAGTGGAAAAAAAGGAAAATTTATGAAAATGGACAGTGAGGGGCTGTATAGATAGCATGTGCATGGTTTATTCTGTGGGTACGCATCGTATCAGACGATTTGGGTTCGAGTGTTAGATCTTTCCTCACTGACCGCAATTAGTGTTGATTTACATCGGCATAATGTCTAAGCACTCTTGTTTACATGTCAAAGAAATCCGAAGGTATTTCACAAGAGTTCTGAGGCCGAGGGCAAGCTTGCTTGCAGGGCTTAAGGCTAATGCTCACTCACCACCAAAATGTTAATGGGATTAAGGTGTCATCGAAGGCCGTTAGATTAGGCATGAAACCTTGCGATTTGGGGATGTGATTGCAATTTTGCAAGAGCCGTATGCATTTTTAAAGTGTCGGGAGGTTTTCTAGACTCCAGGGGTGTTCAGGTAATTTCTGGTTCCCAAGGGTATTTTGGTAATTCTACCAGGCCAGGGGCGTTATACAATTTCTCGACTGGGTGGGTGGGTGGCTAGTCATCCTCTCGGTCTTCCAAGTGACACTCGGGTGATTTCTAGAAGGTTTGGAGGTCGTTGGGTCATTTTTGAGTTCTAGGGTATTTTAGTAATTTTCTCTCTAGACACTATGGCTAGGGTTTAGCGGCACCCGGGCGTGAATGCAGCCGGGCAGCCCCCATGAGTATTGGAATAAGTTTGCGGTTAGAAGTGCGCACATGACCATCTCTCTTAAGGTAGGGACATATACACAATTTCGCTGGCATCCAATATTAGTACAAAGGAGTTGTCGGTAGATTGTCGACTATACAATAGATTCCCGTGCATATGCGGGATGTAAGGGGGGCATAGCTGCCATTTAAAAAACTTGCAGGATATAACTACAGTTACAGGACTTTATGCGTTGTCTTGCAATTTTGGGAAGGGCATAGGAAACATTCATACAGAGCCACTAACGGCATAAATGCAAAACCCAGGGCACTTATATATTTAATACTCGTGGACGGCTGCACAGAAGAACATATAGCCACTAGGGGCATAAGTACAAGGCCGTGGGTATTTATATTTTCATACTCCGAAATGGGCCGAACAAAGAACAAGTCTTTTCTCCCGCGCAGTGTTGTCTTCTCTCGTAGTGCGTCGTTTTTTTTTCCTTGGACTCGGGAGGTATTTATAGAAGGTAGGGAACCCATCCTGACAAAAAGAGGGGTTTTTCGACCCCACCTGGACAAAAGGAGTGTATTTTGAACCCCATCTTGACATAAAAGACCAATTTTGGACCGCAGGTTGTCAAGGTGGGTCCTCCATTTTTTGTTGCCTTTTTTTTAGGGAGAAAAAATGGTCGGGGGTCAAACGGATCCAGCGGGGTCTGTTTGGCGCCGCTGGGGGTTGACAGGGTTCATTGGACCTGGGCGCAATCCCAGGGGGTCCATTGGACCCATGTGGATGCTTGGCGGGGGCAACAGACCGGGGTCTGTTGGGGTCCAGCGCGGTCCGCTAGACCCCGCGCGGGCCCAGCGGGGTCGGCCGACCCCCACCGTTGATGGGTGGGCCCTGCTGGGTCCCAGCGGGGTCCCGGATCTGCGGGACTCTCCCAGTGTTGTCGAAACCCCAGGACGGGCCCCCTTTTGTCCTCTTGAACTCCGATTTTGGTCCCTTTTTCGCAACGGGTGCTGGAAGTAAAATTTTTTGCCTACAGAAACAAATCACCCCTGGATAATCCCCCATCCTTTCTTCAAGCAGGAAGTCACAACATGTGGGGTGAACTATTACTTAAGCTCACCACTACAGAAAAGGGTGACTAAAACTCTCCGGGGAGGCTTTGAAGGGGGTGACTGAACCACCCATTTGTAATAACCTGCTATCCGGGGTGACCCAGCCTACCAGCAACCTATCCGGTTGGCCCGCCTAGTCTACCAACAACTTGTTCAGGTGACCCAGTAGGCCCGGGGTGAGCAACCTGTCCGGGGTGAACCTGTAGGACCTTGTTGACGATACATAATTTTTGGATATGTTAAATACTTACACAGAGAATTGACAAAAATGGTCAGTATCTCGTCTAACAGGTCAATTTGAGATCAAAGATTAGAAAATCAGAAGAGCCAAACTCGAAACAACCAATTATGAACAGTAAGAAGAGAAGGGAGGGGTGAGGAGCCCTCTTATAAGGGCAGTAGGATCCACCTGAAGCAAATGGGGGCGCTCGCCACCCCCAGGTGGTCCAGATGGGGTCGGCCAATGACCCCACTTGGACAAAGTGGCCAAAGGAGCGCCCTACCCACCTTGAGGAAAAAACCAAAAGAGCGCCCCCCACCTTGAGGAAAAAATCAAAAGAGTGCCCCCCACCTTGAGAAAAAATAAAAAAAATGCCCTACCCACCCTGAGCCAAAACTCAATCGAGCGCACGCTACCCACCCTGAGCCAAAACTCAATCGAGCGCTTCCTACCCTGAGCCAAAACTCAATCGAGCGCCCTACTCTGAGCCAAAACCAAAAAGAGCGCCCACTACCCCATCTCGAGCCAAAATCGAATTCAGCAGCCCCCATCTCGAGCCCCTGCCACCCTGAGCAATACCCTGTTCCAGCGCCATAACCATTTGCACTCGATCCTGCAGTTGGACCAATTAGGGGCACCCAACGCCTCTACCCTGGCGAACTGGGGGCGGTGGTGGAGGTAGGGGAGACCAAGTGGCGTTGTTCAGCGCCCTTAGGTGATCCTCATGGGTCCTTTTATCGCGCGCAACCTCTCTTACCCATCACCTATAAATACAGGGAGTGGGAGCATGAACAAGCAACACAGATAGATAGACAGACAGATGCACTGACCAACGAAGGAGCACCTAAGGAGTTCTGATGTGAGTTTTGATTTTTCTACATCTCTTTGGATATTGCTGCTGCCTCATCGCTGTTGCTGTCGAAGATTATATTTATTTTGAAGAATACATTCATATTTTGTAATTAAAGGGATTGTACCCTCGAGTGTTGTCGGCCAGTTGCCCCAGTGACATCTTTCTGAGAAAAGAAGCCTAGTCATGAAGAAGAATTCCATTCTCTGGCCAGTTTCATTTCTGTAAGAAGAGGCCCCCGGTCAACCTCTCTGTCCGGTCTAAACATGACTTTGGTCAATTTTCATTTAATATTGTCAGTGGGTTAGACTTTGGTCAATTCTCACTTAATTTTTTTAGCGGGTCCAGTCTAGTTTCCACGATTGCTCAGTCTAGTCCAGTTTACACAAGTACTCTGTTCAGTCCGGCTTACACAACTGCTCAATTCAGTTTACACAACTGTTCATATCCGGCCATTCTAGTCTATGCAGCTATCTAGCTGCTCCAGTTTATCCAGTCTCTCTAGCTAACTGCTCCAGTTTATCCAGTCTCTATAGTTAGCTGCTCTAGTTTATCTGCCCCGGTTTATCTGGTTCCCCTAGTTGACACAATTGCCCCAGTTGATACAGTTGTTTTCATCCCTAGCTCATAGCTCGTACAGTCAATCAGTTGCTCCAGTTCATACAAATACCCGACTGCCCCAGTTTACCCAGTCCCAGTTTATACAACTGTCCTAGTTTATACGGTTGTTTTCTGTT
The DNA here is from genome assembly GCA_022559845.1 of Amorphophallus konjac. NCBI lineage: Eukaryota > Viridiplantae > Streptophyta > Magnoliopsida > Alismatales > Araceae > Amorphophallus > Amorphophallus konjac. Next base: position 2,069,514 of record CM040122.1, on the reverse strand, counting down.
CCAGTTTGCCTAACTACACTCATTTCCTATTGATGGATTACTCTGATTGGGTAGTTATCCCAGTGAAAATCAGCCGTCTCATTAAAACTCTACGTTCAGCTATGGCTTGGGCCATAATTCCTCCCGATGTTTACTTTATCCTAGCCATATCACATTGCTGACCTAAATTCAGTTTTGCTTCAAGTCAGTTATGATCCGGACGTCTTTTATATCCTAGACTCCAGTCTTGCTCCGGATCAGTTACATCCCGGCTGCTCCTCTTGCTGCTGCGGTCGTGCCATTCTCTATCTGCAAGCCTTAGCAATGGCACAGTGCCATGTCCCACCACAGGGGCATAACTGTTGTCCCAGCATGCGGCACTTTTAGCCTTGCAATCATCCCCGTGTGTGGGCACATCCAACGGTTCCCTGCACACCCATTCAACCACAGATGTGTTGCATTAAGGGGTGGCACTCCCGGGATGTATCCCCGCTCGGGAGACGTGCAGTTCTAGCATGCCGTCCCCGAGCACATTCATGTCGGCGCGCTGGTGTTCCAAGGCCCAACCCGGGTCCTTACACAATCAATTGAACACCAGTAGTGCTGCATCAAAGGCTGACATCTTCCTAGCATATCGTCCCGCCTAGGGCGTTACGATAGCGCAGTCAAGTTCTTTTCTAGTGCAATGACCCGAGGACTGTCACTCTCGATGGACTTGTCCCGTGGCTTGCATATACGGTAAGGAAAAATTCTTGTATCTCTGTAAATGCCTTTCATGGCTTGTTATCAATGAAATGTGAATGACTGCATATTTTTATTCCTACTTTCATTGTATTGATGTTATATGGACAACGTGAATACGACTCCTTTATCACGGTCGTTACGTTGTGTCATCTCCTTTTGTTGACGAAAGAAACAAGGTGTTCGGATTCGTTACGATGTAGATAAGCAGTAATCGCTTGCGGTCGGTGGGGATCTCATCCAATACTCGATCCCTTATATCGTCTGATACCTTCGTACGTGCGGGTGTCTCTCCTTCCCTCTTTTTCTCGACCGAGGCCCTTGATGTTTGCGTCGTCGGTTAGCGTGGAATTTCATTATGGGCCCTTGTCACATCTTCTTCGGGAACCCCGCAAAGCGAATGGAGAGTTATGGGGGGGTGTTAGATCATTTGTTCCCATATTTCTTTCCCACGTCGTCCCGAAAAAGTGCGAAAGAAAGAAGAAGAGAGAGGACTCAAAAAAAAAAACACATCAACCCCCAAAAAACAAAACGAAGAAACCGACCTATATGGGGTGATGTCCGGGGTGTACCTGTAGGACCTGTATGGGGGTGAACAGGCCAGCAACCTGTTTGGGGTGAACAACCTGTCCGTGGTGAACCATGACCCAAGCCAGCAACCTGTCCGGGGTGAAGGTTAGTTTTTCCCAGAGGAGACTCATCCGGGATGGAAGAGTGGTCACCCCACTTTTTTACCCAGGGGGGGGTCCGATCACCTCCTTGGCCAATGGTGACTATAAGGCGATTGCCACCTCCTTCTTCATTTAATATGTTGGCTTCATGGCAGAAAGTAGCCCACTGAATGGGCCAACAGGGGTTCGGGGGGGCCCACATCAGGCTCTCCGGGGTCAAATGAGCCCGGTGGGGACCTACCCGAGGTTAGTGACCCCGGACAGACCTGTCCGGGGTCGACTGACCCCAGACAAGTCTGCTTGGGGTCAATTGACCCCGAGGCGGTCCAACCCACCTGGGGCGACTTGACCGCGGTGCGGTTGGACCCCGCTCGGGGTCAATCAACCCCACTACCCTGCTCTCTCTCTCAGAACAAAAAAATGGGACCCTCCTGGGGTCATTTTCATCCTGTCCACCTCGTACGGGTTAAATCAAGTCCGTTGACCCTCCAATTTCTATAAATAGACCCTCGGGAGTCCAGAGATATACATATATATATATATATCTACACAGACGGAAGAAACCGAGCTACTGCGAGAAGGAGCTATGTTCGTTGTTTGACCCACTAAGGCTGTGTTATACCCAGGGTCTTGTATTTATGTCCCTAAAGGGGTCTTGTATTTATGCTACGCATTCTAGCGGGGGACCAATTATGTAATTTCTCCATATAATTGAAAATTACAAAAGTACTCTCTCTGGAATTACAAGGAGATCCAAAGTCCTGTTATTTGCAGTTCTATCGTGCAACCTTTTGTAATTGGGGCTATGCCCTCATGTCTCGCGTCAGTGCGGAGACCTCATATGTACAGTCGACAACTCGCCGACAACCTTTGTACTCATACGAATCATAAATGCATTCAGCTGCTCCTTCATGTGCTGGTCGAGAAAAATTATAAGAGAAGCCCGATGCTCGGGAAATTGTGTATATGCCCCTTTCTTTGCGAATCAACACACGTGCGTCTTCTATGAAGTCCATTGTTGCTCTTTTCACTTAGGGACCTTACTAGCTCAGTCTTGCACCTATCTGTCATCGCAGACCTTGGTCCCCTTGGGGTTTAGTAAAATTACCAAAATACCTTAGTGACCTAGAAATGACCTAGGAGCTTTCAAAACCCGCCAGAAACTGCCTCAGTGCCCTCGAAAGTCGGAGATCTTTCCATACTCTCCCTCCAACCTACAAATTCTAGAAATATCCCTAGTCTGGTGAAATTATCAAAATATTCCTAAAAATATAAAATTATTAAAATACCCCTGGAGTTCAGAAAGTCTCCCAACACTCAAAAATCGCCTACGGCTTCTGCGAAATTGTAGTTATATCCTCCAATTACAAGGTTTCTTGCCCAACCTGATGGCCTTTGACGAAATCGTAGTTTTTTAGGTGGTGAATGAGAGGTAACTGTGAGCCGTGCAAGTGAGACTGCCCTCATCATGAGAACCTATATAAAAGTGTTCGAACGTTAGGCCGATATAAATCAACACTGACTGCGGTCAGTAGGGAAAGGTCCAGCACTCGAACCCAAATCGTCTGATACGATGCACACCCACAGAATAAACCCTGCACGGACTATTCATGCAACCTCTTTATATGCAATCCTTATAATTTTCTTTTAAAAGAATATTTCGTGATGCCAACAACGGGACACGTGGAGAGGAGCACGGGAGGTCTTCAGCGTTTGTTTGTGCTTGTCTTGTGTCGTTGGCGACGAGGAAGGAGGCTCGTATCCGCTTGGACCACGTGATACACGGTGCTTGGTCTCTTCGTCGGATGCGTATAAGAATATTTTTCCATTTCTTTTTGTTGCGACGCCATTCATCTTTTCATATGATAGGGTTCTAAGATCCTCCCGGATAGAGATACCCCATAAAACGACGGTGTTGGCTTTACGCCGTGATTTGACCGTCAATTAACATGTATGAGATTGTCCTACAACTTAGTCGAGAAAATTAAAGGGTGCAACAAGCACCTTCGAAAAAAAAGTTATCTTCAAGTTTAGTACCATCCATATTGTTGCCAAGGCGATGAGGTGACCCAAGACGTTCACGGGGTCGTAAGTGCTTAGGCGACAAAGTGCCACCTAGGCAACAACTTGGCGTCTCTTTAAAAAAATCCAAAATCTATATCCCTCAAATATACAAATCAAGAATTAAATGTGTGAAGAAATTTTAGAGAATTAAATTGCTTGAAGAAATTACAATAATTAAATTGCATTAAAATTTTCATAAAATTAGATTGCATAAAAAAGATAATAGAAAATCACAAAAATTAGAAATAAATGCAGAAAATTTCAGAAAATACAATAGCAGAGAGAGAGAGAGAGAGGCACACATACTGGAGCTGGTGTGGACACGCTTAAAACTCGCAGGCTCTCTTGGTTTTATTCGGTTTATTGTGTGCGTGGGCGTGCCAGTCACCGAGGTGACAATTTATTCGGGCTCCGAAGAGCCCATGGTGCGCTCGGTCTGACTTCGTCAGATGATTGTGTGGTTCGTGTCGGGACCGAATCCCGTCGCGCCACGAAGGTCACGACGTCATTTACATCCCCCATACGAGGGAATACCCTTGATTAATTGCCGAAATTAGGGGCCCCGCGGCCTAAAAGAATAATACTAATTGTGCGAGAGAGATAGGGATAAATCACATTGAGAGCTGTATTCAGACCACGAACCGTCGGTCATGTCGGTCACTCGTGGACCTTTTCGTGTTCGGACACGGGTCCGTGATGGAAATGCGACGAGAAAACCGGGACGAATCCGTTCGAATGTCTGCCGAGCTCACGGCAATTTTAATGATGATTCGGAAGGCGTCCGGGACGAGAAACAAATCCGATCCGATTAAGATGTTGGCCCGAGGTTAGATCAAAGCCTGGCCATGCCAGGGTGATTTCCGAAACTCGGGCTCGACCTGAAAGGGCGACATTGTTGTGCCTTTTGCCCCGGGTCACGGGGAGAGATGGGGGCTGCAGCGTGGGCTCTGGCGTCTTTTATTTGAGGTCTCCTTAATTATATGTTCTGGGATTCCCGATTTGCCGTTCATTACCTCTTTATACATTCATTCCGGGTGATTTCTCTTCTTTTATTCATGAGTGCTCCCATTGTTACTATTTGTTTATTATTTATCATTTTTTTGTTTTATTAACCCCTGCCACCTCTTTCATTACGATTAATATTATACATTTAGAGTCCTTTTGATTAGCGTAATTTTCAATGATTTATTTGCCATTTGTTAGGGCCATTATTATGTTGCATATGCATATATGTGTAGCGTACCGGCGAGGGGAAATAGGGCGTACCGCTGAGGGCAAGAAGTGTGCCGGCGAAGGGAAATAGGGCGTACCGCTGAGGGCAGGAGGGTGTACCGCTGGAGGCCAAGGAGTGTGCCGCTGGGGCTCAAGGGGTGTACCGCTGGGCAATTGAGGGTGTACCGCTGAGGGCCCAAGGAGTGTGCCGCTGGGGCTCAAGGGGGGCGTACCGCTGGGCAACTGAGGGTGTACCGCTGAGGGTCCAAAGGGTGTGCCGCTGGGGCTCAAGGGGGCGTACCGCTAAGGGGAGGTGGTTAGAGTGTGTCGCTGAAGGCTGCAACGGTGAGGGCCAGAAGAGGCGTACCGGCAAAGGGGTGAAGTAATGGGAACATGCCGGAAAAGGGGTCGGATGAGCAGGCCATTGGGAAACGATTAGAATGCACCGTTGGAGGGCCAATCAGGGCACAGTGATGGAGGTCCAGTCAATCCTCAATTTTTATCTTAAGGCTTTTCTTTTCTTCTTATTTTGATTTGTACGTAACTTTATATAAACTTCTCCCCTGCTTCGTTCTGTTCGGTCTCTCCGGCGCCAGTCGGAAGTTCAAGTCACCGGGCAGTTGATCGGCTCGGTTCAGCTCTCGTTGTAATGCCGGCAGTGGTTTGATTGGTTGGAAGGTTTTATCGTTGATCGTTCTTATTCGTTTGTTGCTTCCTTTTGCCTCTTTTAATGTTTTATTATTTTCTCACAAAAATTCGACAGCATCTCCCCTTGACCGGGGGCGTAAGGGAGATAAAGGGAACGCGCCCACATGGAGTGGCGGAACCCGACAACTGGAGGTGGGCTCCCGGGGGAGCAACACCTTTAAAGAACCTCGGAAAACGTGAAGGCGAACAACCGGCTGAGGCATGGCCAGGGGGGGGGGGGGTGCCGCTGAGGGCATGAAGGTGTGTGCCGCTGAGGGCAGCTGGGGTGTGCCGCTGAGGGCAACAGAGGTGTGCCGGCCAAGGCTAATCAGGTGTATTGGCCAAGGAGTGTGCCGGCCAGGGGTGAAAGTGTGGGTGCCGCTGAGGGCAAGTGGGGTGTGCCGGCCAAGGATAAATGAGGAGGTGTACCGCTGGAGGGCCCCCGTGGGTGTGCCGCTGAGGGACCAAGCCGGTGTGCCGGCGAATGGCCGGGAAGATGCATCGCTGGGGGATTAAAGCTGCTAAGTGTATGGGCTGAGGGGGGTCTCATAGGTTGTTCAAAGAAAGGAAGAGGAGGGGGCTTCAAGGCAGGGGGTGGCCTATTGGCAACCGGTCGATCGGAGAGAGAGAGAGCAAGGGTCTCCCTTCCTCCTCAAGCGGGTGGGCACCCAGAGATGGCCCTGGAAGAGGGTGGAAAGCCTATGAGGCCAAGGGTCATGGGTGAGAGATCATACCCACAGGGAGACCCCAAGCAAAACGCCGAGGAAATAGGGAGACGGAGGGAAAACAAACAACCCATCAAGGGCCGTGAAAACTAGCACAAATCACCAACAAAGATCATGGAGAAACCCGGAGAGGGTGCTTTTTTTTCACGGGAGGCAAAGGGCTGAGGCCTTACATGCACATTACAAAAAGAAAATGCCCACCACAAGGCTGTGGACGGAAGAAACCAAAAGAAAGACGGAATAGGAGGGGGGGGGGGGGGGAGGAACAGAGTGCAGAGGAGGGCAAGATGCCCCTAACTCTTCCCCCCATTACATCGAATCCTCTCCCTCTTACTCTCGCTTCTTCCCGGTGGCGGTGGTCGTCGGGGGAAGCTCCCGGCGAGGAGGGCCTCTTCTTCTTCTTCTCTCTTCTTCTCTTTTCTTCTGCGTGTGTCTGTCTGCTGCTGTCGGAGCCTCTCCCCTCTCTGTGCTTGTCTCTCTCTCTGTCTCCCTCTGTGTGTCCCCCCTCTGTCCCTGTTCGAAACGAAGGGGAGGGGTTTTTATACCCCGGACGGCGGGAGTCTTCGTGCAGGGGCGTCGAAGCGGGAAGTGGCCCGTGATCATGAGGTTTGACCTGCCTGTCCTGGCTGTCAGTGGACTAGGCCACGTGGCCCAACGATCGGCTGCCACCTCAGACGGCTCCACTGCGCGCCAAGGATGTGTAGGGCATGGGCCTCACGTCGCCCGTTGAAAGAACTTCACCGCTGTGCCGCTGGCAGGCTGAATGAGCGTGCCGCTGGAGAGCCAAAACGGCGCGCCGTTGAAGGGTTTCAGGGCGTGCCGCTGAAGCTCTGAGGGTCGTACCGCTGGGGAGCCTGCGGGGCGCGCCGCTGAAGACCCCAGTTGGGCGTGCCGTTGAGAGGCCGTGCCGCTGGGGGACCCCGAGGGGGTGTGCCGCTGAGGGGTTCTTCAGGGCGTGCCGCTGAAGGCCCTTTGGGGCGTGCCGCTGGAGGCCTTTGGGTGTGCCGGCGAGCGCCCAAAGGGGCCGTGCCGGTGAAGGCTGCTGTAGGGCGTGCCGCTGGAGGGTCCTGCCAGGGCGTGCCGTCGAAGCCTCAAATGGGCGTGCCGCTGAAGGGTTAAATGGGCGATTTTGAGCCCATTATGAGCACGAGTTGCGGCCCACTTGATTTTCTTCGAGGCCCATGGGCTGTGGGGCCTTTTGTGATTGATTTCTCCGGGGTTTCTTCACTCGGCACCGTTGTCGATGCTGGGCCGAGCATGACATTTAGATGTGCGATTTTCGGTGTCCACAGCTGGTGGAGTCGGTGGATCACGATGGACTGGCGAAGTTCGTTGCTCCGGCGCAGAGGACATCGCGGACAGTGCACCCCCAGCATACACGATGGACTGGCGAAGTTCGCTGCTCCGGCGCAGAGGACATCGCGGACAGTGCACCCCCAGCATAAGATGGCAGCTCTGGCCGGGGATGAGGGTGGCTTCAATGGCAGAGGACGGTAACGGACGGTGGAGGACTATTGCGCGTGGTGGACGGCGGCCACGGCATGGCACAAACCCTAGGATTGGAAGACGGGTGAGGGAATGGCCGTATGGGAATAGGGGGTTTTCCTGGGGTTATTTATATTGGATCCGGGTCGGATCTGACTGGTTGCGGGTTGCTTGGGCCTGGGCCAAAGCAACTAGGCTGGCGTCTTGGCACCTACCTTGGTCGCCTTTTCAATGTGAAGCAAGCCAAGGCAATCCGGCCCCTTGTCGCCAAGGCGGCATGGCACCATCTGACCCTAGATCATTCTCTCTATGCAAACACATTGTGCTTGTGCTACATATCACAGATGAAGTGAGAACATGCTGGATCATTTTCAGTTAACCATGCACATTGTTTCAGGTAAACACTAAACAACTTTAGAAGATTTTTTTTAAGGTAAAATGAACTATTAAACTGTCATCCATGTGCAGATAGATATTATGACATGCGATTTTTCTTTTTGTCCTTCTAATTGCTTTGTGGTGGCATTTTTGTTTTGAACATGGTGGGATTCTGCTTCTATTTTGTCATTTTGGGAGTTGACAGGCATGTTACCGAAACTTCACTGGGTCTACTTGACCTCTGATTGATGAGATGGTGCTTTAGGCTTTTTTAATAGCATACCTTAAATATTTTGTTATCAAAATGCCAGTGTTGAAATAGTTTTTAGCAAAATAGAATATTGTCGACCTAAGACCTGTTATTGGAACACAGATTCTAGTCTTTTAATAGAAACCGTTTTTGGAAAATATAACTGTACACCTTCATGCAGAAAGCATTCTTGTGCAGCATGCCTCCTCTTGAAGGCGCGCTTCAGAAATATGCCTTCAAGAGGAGGCATGATGCAAGAGAGTGCCTTTCACCTCGTGCCTCTTCTTCTTTGCCCATGATTTAATAATATATAATCATTTGGCCCTGCCTAGTCTCCATGTCTCATTAAGCTCATATTATTTTGGTCCGAGTGTTTACAAATTTCAAACAATCTTTCGAGTAATCCTCTTAAATAGGACTTTTTCTATATAGTTATGACAATTCTGCTTTTAGGGATGTCCCATCATAGGATAAATTTTCTACGAATCCTGCCACCTGTGGGGAGTACTTGGGCATAGGCCCTGACGAATCCATGAGTTGAATCCCTCCTCTTGCACAACCAGAAGAGCTTGGATTTTAACCGATAGCCTTGTTAAAGAAAAAGAGATGAGATGCTAAGCTGAATTGAATTCGGAAATTTTTAGGTCTCAAATTCTAAACATCACAAGAAAGTTTCTAGCTAGCTTATATGAAATTTTAACGTATAAAATGTAAGATTCTGGAAGGGTATATAAGAAAATATAAAAGATTTTAATGATATATGTGTCATTGTTTTAATTATGAGGAGATTAAAAAAAGTAGTTAATCTTTTTCTTGTCTTAATTCACCTAAAATTAAATTAGACAAATGTTAGTAGTGTATATATGATGAAATACAGTTTATTATGAAGGTATATGTGACAATTAATAATAAGGAGTTTGATATATAGAACTTGAGTACCCTTTTACAACCTTATTATTTATCCGCCGTCACCGTGAAATTGGTGATTTAAGTAATACTCACCCATCCAAATCTATACCCAAGTGTTCCTCGCAGGGGGGGGGCAAGATTTGTAGTAAATTTATTTCCTCTGGTGGGACTTTCGGATCCAGAATAGGTGTCCATGTAAGCAGAATTGCTGTAATTGTGCGGGAAAAAAACCCCTATTTAAGATAGTGCTCTAGAGATTGTTTGAAAATTGAAGATACTATGACCAAAAATCACGTAAGCTTAATGAGACTTGGCGGGATTAAGTGATTATATATTATTAAATCATGAGAGATAAGCAGTAGCGACACCCGTTGAAAGGTGCTCTCAAGGTGTGTTGTTGAAACACGCTTTCAAGAGGGGGCATGCTGCTCAAGGACGCCTCCCCATGAATATGTAAAGTCGTGCTTTTGAAAATCAGTTCTTATTAAAAGATCAGAATCCATGTTCTGATAACATGCCTTGGGTCAAGAGTGCGTTATTTTGTTAAAAAGTTTTTCAACAATTGTATTTTGATATATTTTTTTGAAAAGTATGCTATTTCTTTGAAAAAAAAATCCGGTGCCTTATGGCTAGGATATTCCTAGATGAACAAAAAATTAAAGTTTTTGTTGTCGGTCTTCTCCAAAGTTCATTTCATTTAAGTATCCTGGATTTCCCCGCAGGGTGCTGCCAAAAGGCTCATAAAAGCTGCTCTGCAACGAGCAGCCGCAAAGCGGGAAATGAAGTACTCACATTTGCAACGGGTGGATAGGGGAATTCGAAGGCACTTCCACGATGATATGACAGTTATTGTTTTATTTTTAAATTATGACCTCATTTCACAGCCCTCGGCTCGAGTTCCCCCTTTGTCTGTTAGAAGTGGATTCGGCGTCTGATAATTGTGGCTTCAATTGCACAAGGAAATTCTCGCCCCTAGTAAGTGAGTGACGATGTGCAAGGATTGTCTCGAGTAGGTGGTGAAAATTGGTGTGGATGCACTGACTCATTTGTGTGCTACACTTCTCGCATGGCTTGATAGATTTCACGAAGCGTCATTCTAATTCTTTGGTGATGGCACCCCTAAAGAGGTTAAGTAATGGGGTACGAAGAGCAAAATAAATAGCACCTCATTATTATGAAGCATAGTGTCAAGCTTTTTGGCATGAAAGCCAAAATGGAAAAATCATGAAAACCAATGTTTGCCAGTGTTGGGAATCGCTATTTTTGAAATGCATTGTTTCCTAGCAAAATCAGATACCGTTCCAAATGGAAACCGCTGCTCCACATATTCTTTTTTTCGATTTTAATGAAGATTAGGCCCCCAACATGTTATGTTATAGATTTTGTTGACAATGCAACAATGCACTAATAACTAAGTGTGAGGGTTACCGTGAAGGTGGAAGTGGAACAATGACCCATGTGGAGATGAGTGGAGAAGGTTATCAATGTTTCTCCGACCAACTCTATGCGCAAAGACCACAGGCACGAAGGTGATGCCCTCAAGAGGAAGTAGCTGAGATAGGAGGAAGAACGGGAGATGCAACCTCCTATTATGGGAACGCAACTCAGAGAGAGAGAGAGAGAGAGAGAGAGAGAGAGAATAGGGGGCAACCTGGGTTCTCATGGGATAGGGGTTTGCCACGCACTAGTCTCCCACATATATGAGTAGGAAACTTGGAGGGGCAATCCCCAGAAGGCAGGGAATCTAGTCTTTCGTCCACACCTCCGATTCTATGTGATTTGCAATGTTCATACATTCCAATAGCATGATTTTCAAAAATTCACATCAAGTGTAGAATGGCATAAGATGTTTATTTGAAAAGTAATTCTAAAGTTATTCATGTCGTGGATATAAACACATTAATTTTGAAAATACGACCTTAAGTAGTCATTAAGTACACAAAATAATGACAATTTTCCCAAAAAGTACGTCCCAACGGACATATCATCACATCGTTGTTGTTTCTGTCATCCGGTGCTGCATGTCTCTACTCCAAGAGGCCACAAGAAAGATGGTATGTCGCATTGATGTAATGCATTAATTTGTAGACGTATGTGGAACAGGATCATCTAGAGATGACTTCGAGGACGACTCGTTGGGGAGGATGAGAGGGGACAGGGCAGGACCAATCCACTGTGATATAAAAAACAACACGAAATTGACTTTGATATCACTGCACACAATGGAATAGAGGAGGCGGCAGAATAGTCATGCATGCAGGGGTTAGTGGAGAAGACTACTAGATTCTGTCCAAGGAACTCTACCCTCTTAACCATAGGCACGAAGGTGATGCCCTCGAGAGTAAAACTAGTATCTTAGACAAGAAGAAGAAGAGGGGGCACATCAGAGAGAGAGAGAGAGAGAGAGCAGGGGGTGACCAAAGTTCTCACTGGACATCCAAGTTGTGGATCGTTATATACTTTTGAGTGTGCAGCAAGTAGAACTCGCCTAGAGTAATACTTTGTCCACATCGAGTAATTGCACACCTCGGGTGTGTAATAATTTTTTTTAACATACGACCGACACATTTTTAGTTAGTGACAATGAAGGCAATAATACAATGTATTTTCGAAGAACTGGTTGGGTTACTAACTTGGAACTTCCTATTGCTTGAGCAAATACAATGTTGACCCAAGTTTCTAATATTGTTACACGCTCATTTTTCCACCTTGCTTTTAATCTCTTATTTTTTTGAGGTGTTCTTAATTACCAATGAATGGCAATTGGTTTTTCTTGTGTAGATCAATAGGATCTTGATGGGTCGATCCATCTACACGTCTTGTTTTTATTGTTATATCTTGAGTTACTCCATATATTACTTTACGTAAAATAAATAGTGAATTTATTTTTATCTTCTGTTGAATATTTTTCACAGATCGATAGATTATTTGATAAGCCCATGATTTTTTTAATCTTCTGTGCTTTAGAATACAATTAATCAACATATATATTAACTAACTTATTATTATAAATTGGGTCAGCTTTTGCAGTTTCTTTTTCCTGCAATACCTCAATGCGACATGAATGTGACAGGGATTCTGGAATCATCTTTTTTGCATGGGCTGAAAATGAACACTAACTTTTGACTTTTTGAGCCCATAGTGTTGGGTGTGTCTCAGAACCGTACATATGACTCTCATCCAATACAACTTTATCACTTATTTGGGGGAGGGACGTTCCAATCATTGTAATCTCCACCACCTCCCATAATCTTTGTCACATCAAGATTCTCCAAAAATAGATTATAGGAGGAGAGAGTAAAAATGGTGTAGTTTGAAAATCTTCAAAAAAACACCCAAGATCATCTTTTTGAGGAGCATTAATTAAACGTATCCTTTTAGATCTACCTAATTATCGCAATCAATTTCGCCCCTCCCTAAACTCAACCCTCCACAGGTGAACCTGAGTCACTTGGAAGATGTCAAATTTTATTAGATTGGGTCATCTAACTCAAAATCTTAAGGTGTTGAATGGAGAGGGCACCACAATTATAATCACATTATATTTTTAGTCCGTTTCCAACACGGGACTATTCTCTAACACATCCCCTCACTTGCAGACCGATTTTTAGGCTCTGTCACGTGGACCATGACAAATACGGGGTACGCAGCCCAGATCATAACCATGGGCTCTGATACCATATTAATATCCACAAAATCACAGAAGATGTTGAAGAGGTCGCTACCTTAACGGACACTATGTTGATACCAGAAGTATCTTACCAAGATGTTAATGGCATGCTCTTAGCTGATGCCGCGAGAGTTTCAGCATTGCTGCAACGGGTTCCAGTTGTTGTCTAATATATAATTTCCCAGACCAAAACCGGTACGTAAAGCTCGGCTTCTGCTTACTTCTCAAGCGTCATTCAAAGTTTTGGTAGCTAATGGAGAGCGATTGGCAGTAGAAGGGCGTCTGTTCTCATGTGAATTTATCTTTCAATGACCTATCCTCATCATCACTTGATCTTGATGTTCTGCCATTTTAGGAGGTTGTGGTGTTGTTTCTGGGCACTTCCGCGGCTTTGTACATTGGGAACAATTCACTACTGGAAGTTTATTCGATCGTACTACATGCATGCATGCAGTTCACACATCAAGGTATATGTTATGTTGCATGGAGTCCTACCACCTCCAGAGAGCTGCAGTTAATTTCAGGAAAGGGACTCACTTCACCGGGGAACTCTAATGTATGATACACCTATATATATTCAGCACCTACTTCCGAAGCACTAGAATCTGGGCCTGCCCCTATACAACCAGATCTCGATGTTCTAATTCAGCGAAATTCCACCATATTTTTGGATGATAATCCTCAAGGGTTGCCACCGGTTTGATCATATGATCATTGCATTCCTTTCATTGAAGAAAGTAAACCTGCCACACAGCCACCTTAATGCCAGATGGTAGCAAACCTGTTTTGTAGTTCAAAAGTCAGATGGTAGCTACCTCTTACCATCTGCACCAGTATTAATTAGCATTGCCATATTTTAATTAACTCAATATGTGGTAGAATGTGATGCCAGTGGAGTGGGCATGGGCATGGAAATCCAGCTCCGATACTTCCTCCAGTATGTGCCGTGTACAGCTGGATGTAGTAGGTGCGCTAAAGAGCACAGGCGGATCAGATTTTGGGAAAGCTTTTTAGATTTCATCTCAACAAGGCTCAAGAATGCAGGTCCCAGGTAGATTCTCATCGAGTTGAAAGAGAATTTTCTGTGGGAGATTGGGCTCAATTGAAACTACAACCTCAATCGACTATCGAGACGACCCGAAAGACCGAATAATATTTCATGCAGTTGATTTTCCCCATGTGTGAGTGAATTTACACTGTCTCGTGAACTGTTTGATAAAATTCCCCGTGCACAAAAGCACGTATAAAATTATAAATAGTTCCTATTTTAGCGGAACTCTTATAAAGGTTAATGACGGCGATAACCTCACTTCGTTTCAAGGCCATTCATGATACATTCAATTTTCTCCTTTTTATCTTTCTAAAAATTTCTGAAAATATTAGAAATTAATATTGAGTCTTTTGGGATCTGAAAACACAGCTTCTGTATTATTTTTTTTGAGAAAATTTTTGTGCAACATCTCGAGATGTTATATGTGTAACATTTATTTTTTTTAATTTTTTTAATATCTTTTATCTCAAATAATTTAGATGTGAGTGACACGTCATTAAATGATGGGACGTAAGGATCACTTAAAAGAAAATCAGATTTTATACTATTCACAGGGAATAAATTTTTTTATCATATCATCTGATGATATGATACTCACGTCCAAATAACTTAGGATAGAAGTCACTCATTTTTTTTTAAAAAAAATAAAAATGTTACACAGGTAACATCATCATCATCATCATCATCATCATCAGAGCCTTATCCCAATTAATTGGGGTCGCCTACACGAATCCTGTTCCGCCAAAGATTTCTATCAAGTGCAATATTCATATTTAAACTCAAGGAATTAATGTCCTTCCTAATAACATCGCACCATCTCATTTTAGGCCTTCCTCGAGCTCTTTTACTAGCATCTACTAAGATTTGGTCACATCTTTTAACCGGCGCTGAGTTAGGGCGACGAAACACATGTCCAAACCACCTGAGTCTATTTTCTCTCATTTTATTATCAATTGGAGCTATCCCTAAGTCCTTACGGATGCGCTCATTCCTAATCTTGTCTTTCTTAGTCTTACCACACATCCATCTCAACATCCTCATCTCTGCTACACACATTTTGTGGATGTGTTCCTTTCGTACTGCCCAACACTCGGTACCATATAACAGAGCAGGTCTCACAGCCGTTCTATAAAACCTCCCTTTGAGTTTCACAGGCATACGACGATCACAAAGGACACCTGATGCACTTCTCCATCTTAACCAGCCTGCCTTAATCCTATGTGTAACGTCATCATAAATTTCCCCATTCTCTTGTATGATAGACCCTAAGTATCGAAAGCTACTACTCGTCGGAATATCATGTCCATCAATTAGGACCATGTCTTCATGAACCACTCTCCTATTACTAAAATTACAGTGCATAAACTCTGACTTACTCCTACTAATTTTAAAACATTTAGACTCCAAGGCAAGTCTCCAACGCTCTAACTTAGCATTTAGAGCATCAATACTCTCATCAATTAAAACAATATCGTCTGCAAATAGCATACACCAAGGGATATCCTCATGCAGTTGTTTAGTTACTTCATCCATAACTAAGGCAAAGAGATACGGACTTAGTGCAGAACCTTGATGCAAACCTATAGAAACGGGGAATTCACCAGTCTCCCCAGCAATAGTTCGAACACTAGTAATAGCACCGCCGTACATATCCTTAATCAAATCAACATATCCTTGAGAGATTCCTTTCTTTCTTAATGTCCACCAAATCAATTCTCTCGGTACTCGATCGTATGCCTTCTCTAAATCAAGAAAAACTATATACAAATCTTTTCTCATCTCTCTATACTTCTCCATTAGCTGCCGTAGTAAGAAAATAGCTTCTGTAGTAGATCTATTTGGCATAAAACCAAACTGATTTTCCGATAAAGTAGTCATACAACGGAGGCGTTTTTCAATTACTCTTTCCCAAAGTTTCATAGTATGACTCATAGGCTTAATTCCACGATAATTATTACAACTTTGAATATCTCCTTTGTTTTTATAGAAAGGAACTACAACACTTTTTCTCCAAACTTCTGGCATTCTCCGTTCCTTTAAAATTTTATTAGAGAATTTAGTTAACCACTGAATACCAATATCTCCTAGGCCTTTCCATACTTCAATAGGTAAGCCATCTAGTCCTGTTCACAGGTAACATCTCGTAGCATAATTACTCGAGATGTTGCGCCAAGATTTTCTCTTATTTGTTTGCTACTCATTGTTCATGTGTTCTTGCGACATGATGTTTCGACAAATCCTTCTCAAGGAAGATGAACAATATTTAAAGTTCTAGAAAAGAAAAAAAGAAGGATAGATATCGCCGTCGGCCTGAGACGCTGTCGATGGAGTCGGTGCCATTGGCAATTGGCTACATGGCGGGAATTCTGTACTAACGTGTCATAGTTCTGGGAAATGTTTGGTGAAGGAGATGAACAGTATATTTACTATCCTGACTTAAATTTTTATTATTATGTTTATATCTTTTATTTAACCAGAATAGAATGTGTGCTTGTTATAATATGAAAGTTTTCACCCCTGACCCAGGTAAGGTCTTTACTGTCAGTGGCAACGTTTGTCAACTCGACTGTCTCGGCTATCCCGATTTCTGTCATGACGGGATGAGACGGTACTATCCCACTCCTGTTGACTTATCTTTGATTGTGAAGCGTAGAGGCTTCTACAAATATGAACGCCCCATGAACTATCTGAAGCATTTCCCTTTAGACGAGTGTTTGTTTCCCTTCAATCAGAATTTCATTTTTTTAGGATATGGATGAAGACGATGTATGTTTGCCTACATAATGCATTCAACTTGAGAGGGCCATTTTGGTTGGACGGGATAATATGCTCGGTTACTTGTGACACTTGTTATCTCAGCTTCTCTGTGGGTCTCGTACGCCACACTCAGTTTCCTACCGCTACCCAATTGGGTTTCTTTGATTCTGAGACCGGCTACCCTACTCGGGCTCGGACATTTTCATCTGTTACTTGGGACTTATGTAGCAAATAAAAGATAATTTTTGATTCTACTTCTGGTTGTTTCTTGGCTTCCTCCAATACACAGTTTGTTTTCGAAGGGTATGACAAATTATGTCTTCTTGATAGGATCATGAGCGGCTCCACGCCTAGCTGGTTTGGCAAATGCGTCATTGTTCCCTCTCACAGGTTTCATTTAGGGGGCACAAAATGGCTTATGGGAATTCTTCATCATTACAGTCGGCTTCTTAAGCACATTGGTATTCACCAAGTTATTATTGCTACCTTATATCGCTACCTTTGTTAGAGTGACATACTATAGGCCTTTGTTGAGAGATTGAATCGCAGGTTTAACACTTTTGCAACAGTCGAGGGGGAGATGGCTTTCGATTTAAGGAGCTTTCTTAGAATTTCTGGTTTTCCTATTTCTAGCCACCCCTACGAAGAAGTGTCCCACTATAATCTTCACAGACATTATTCCACGAGATCAGAGGAATACAAACTTCCATTGAACTCTAGATTTTTAATGAAGGTTTGGCGAGATATGACCCACTTTGGAAAGAAGAAGGCTTCCTCTGCTTCCACTGGAGCTGTGAGAGTTAGTCTGAATGCCTGTGTCTAATATTTCTATAATGGACCATTATGCTTATCTGCGCCGGAAAATAAGGGGTGAAATCCTCGAGGGTTGTCGGACCAGATTTGTCTTACTGCATATCTAGTTTACTGACTTGCTACTTTTGTTGTGCCAGACAGAGAGGAGGGTCTGGTACGACCCGAGCTTATCTATCCTGATTGTCTTCTTGCCGATGGACATAGGGTGGCCATTGTCCCTGCTACTTTGACAAATATTTACCAAGGCTTAGAGAACTTGACAGCTCATAGCTCCCTTAGGGGCAGAAGTGTATCTATGGCTACTCATTATTTAAGTGTATGGGCATGTTTACTGCTATCATCATTATGTCAGAATGCGCATGTTGAAAATCTGGCAACCCCATTAATTTTCTTATTCCGAAACCGCCCCAATCAAAGCCCACTTGAGCATTTATCGAGGGCACAAAGGCTACTATCATGTCCCTACATATGAGGAGGAGTTTGAATTTTGCTCACATCTCTTATGATTTTCGGTTGTTTGCTATTGAGGACCCAAGTGGGTTATCTTATAGTCTTCCTCATCGTCACGTCTCCGGTCTTTCTTTTTATGAGAAATGGTCTTGGCTCGCGAAAATTTCTTTATTTCTGCGGCGGTGACACACACTCACCTTTTACGGAAGGCTGAGATGGGTCGACTTGACACGCGGGGATTTCAGAGATATTTACAGGAAAATATAAAGAACGATAGGAATGCGCATGAATGAATGGTGTATGGTTAATCATTCTGGAAGACTAGGTCGGGGATGGTTGGATGGAATGCATAGTCGATTTCTCGACGATCACTTGTGGAATCAAATTTTTGACTGAGGATGTGTTGCCAGTGCACGACACGTGGGCACGAGATGCCCCCCCCCCCTACGTGGAGAGAAGAAGCTTCCGCTGGTATGAGTGGAGGCGATTGTGTGGATTCATGTACAAAACGTCTTCCCCACCGACCGCAAGCAGTCGATGTTTATTTTACATCGGGCAGAGTCCGAACACCTTTGTTTCTACTATCGAAGAGGAGAGTCAGGGATCCTGGGAGTCGCGACGTCGGGAGGGCTTGGTCCATGCAACAGTGACAGAGCAACAACAACAAAACAAGGATGACTGGAGGCAAAGAGATTGGTCTCAGTGTGGGCACAAAAGAGAGTACAAACTCTGAAATTATGAGAATGAGGGATCAGCTCTAAAGGAGGAGCAGACATGTTATGACTCGGGCGCGGAGCGGCTGACAGTAGCTTGGCAAGGAGCAGGCAAGTCCTGTCTCGGGTGTAGGGTCCGTCTGGTTAGAGGAGTTGGGATCGAGCTGGGAGACAGATGGCAGTCTGCTGAGCAGCATTGAGATTGGTAGCATGCGAGGATGGGAATCAATTTCTCCACGTGGATTATATCACTATATGCCATGAAAGGCGTTATATGGGGGCGTGAAATTCCGATTAGAAGTGTATGCAAGTCACGGGACAATTATGCCGTTTGTGATGGTTCCCGAGTCATTGTATTGCTATGTAGGTATTTCCGCTTTTATACATAATGTCCGTTGGAGGATTCGAGACTCGACATGATACCACCCGAGGGACGTCACGATGTATTCCCAATATGGGAAATCGTCGAGATCATGGAAGTTGGGTGCCATTTACATCGCCATGCTAGAGTGGCCGGGCATTGTTGAGACAGAGAGGAGGGTCTGGTACGACCCGAGCTTATCTATCCTGCCTATCTTCTTGCCGATGGACATAGGTGGCCATTGTCCCTGCTGCTTTGACAAATATTTACCAAGGCTTAGAGAACTTGACAGCTCATAGCTCCCTTAGGGGCAGGAGTGTATCTATGGCTACTCATTATTTAAGTGTGTGGGCATGTTTACTGCTATCATCATTATGTCAGAATGTGCATGTTGAAAATCTGGCAACCCCATTAATTTTCTTATTCCGAAACCGCCCCAATCAAAGCCCACTTGAGCATTTATCGAGGGCACAAAGGCTACTATCATGTCCCTACATATGAGGAGGAGTTTGAATTTTGCTCACATCTCTTATGATTTTCGGTTGTTTGCTATTGAGGACCCAAGTGGGTTATCTTATAGTCTTCCTCATCGTCACGTCTCCGGTCTTTCTTTTTATGAGAAATGGTCTTGGCTCGCGAAAATTTCTTTATTTCTGCGGCGGTGACACACACTCACCTTTTACGGAAGGCTGAGATGGGTCGACTTGACACGCGGGGATTTCAGAGATATTTACAGGAAAATATAAAGAACGATAGGAATGCGCATGAATGAATGGTGTATGGTTAATCATTCTGGAAGACTAGGTCGGGGATGGTTGGATGGAATGCATAGTCGATTTCTCGACGATCACTTGTGGAATCAAATTTTTGACTGAGGATGTGTTGCCAGTGCACGACACGTGGGCACGAGATGCCCCCCCCCCTACGTGGAGAGAAGAAGCTTCCGCTGGTATGAGTGGAGGCGATTGTGTGGATTCATGTACAGAACGTCTTCCCCACCGACCGCAAGCAGTCGGTGTTTATTTTACATCGGGCAGAGTCCGAACACCTTTGTTTCTACTATTGAAGAGGAGAGTCAGGGATCCTGGGAGTCGCGACGTCGGGAGGGCTTGGTCCATGCAACAGTGGCAGAGCAACAACAACAAAACAGGGATGACGGGAGGCAAAGAGATTGGTCTCAGTGTGGGCACAAAAGAGAGTACAAACTCTGAAATTATGAGAATGAGGGATCAGCTCTAAAGGAGGAGCAGACATGTTATGACTCGGGCGCGGAGCGACTGACAGTAGCTTGGCAAGGAGCAGGCAAGTCCTGTCTCGGGTGTAGGGTCCGTCTGGTTAAAGGAGTTGGGATCGAGCTGGGAGACAGATGGCAGTCTGCTGAGCAGCATTGAGATTGGTGGCATGCGAGGATGAGAATCAATTTCTCCACGTGGATTATATCACTATATGTCATGAAAGGCGTTATATGGGGGCGTGAAATTCCGATTAGAAGTGTATGCAAGTCACGGGACAATTATGCCATTTGTGATGGTTCCCGAGTCATTGTATTGCCATGTAGGTATTTTCGCTTTTGTACATAATGTCCGTTGGAGGATTCGAAAGTCGACATGATACCACCCGCGGGACGTCACGATGTATTACCAATATGGGACATCGTCGAGATCATGGAAGTTGGGTGCCATTTACACCGCCATGCTAGAGTGGCCGAGCGTTGTTGAGACAGAGGTGACCAGATGGCGTGAGCGTCACTGTGACTGGAGCGACCGGACGGTATTGAGGCTGGAGCGACCGGAAGTGGATTTCTTTTCTGCGCTTCTACCGACCGCCACCGGCCACCGCCAAGCGAATACTGGTCCTCCCGTTCCACTGTTTGCTCGAGAAAGATAACGGAGGAGGTGCGGTCGGAGGTAGGGCTCCCTCGGGTGGGGGCGGCGGGGGGTGGAGGAGCAGGAGAGGAAGTCATGGAGGGGGAGCAGGACTCCTCCCCTATGTCGGATTATTATGAGTTCGCCTGTCAGTTGGAGGAGGAGGAGGCCGAAAGTGGAGGAGGAGGAGGGGGAGGAGGAGGAGGACAGCTCGGAGGGATGGCATCCACTCTCAGCTTCAGGACCTGCTCCTCCGCTCCCTCCTCCCCCCGCTCCGTTCGGTCACTGTCCATCGACTTCGGGGAGTATCCCCCCATGTCCGAGTGGGAGGAGATCGCCTCTCGCCGCTGGTTGCGGGCATTGGAGCCCCTCGACGCTAGGGAGAGTGACCACCCCCCGCCGTCGACGTCCGTCCCGGGGGAGGAGGAGCAGAAGAAGCCATCCCGCCGCTGGTTGCTCCCGCCCTTCCTCCGTCCTTGGTTGTCGGCGGACTCTGACGGCGGTGGTGGTGGTGGTGAGTGGAGGAAGGACAGGGACGACCACCTGCTGCGGTACCAGGACCTGGGCAGGTACCCCTTTGGGGACTTCTCCGTGGCGGTCGAACAAGCGAACACTGTGCTGGAGGACCAGTTCCAGATCGAATCCGGGCAGTTCGGGACCTTCCTTGGCGTCTACGACGGGCACGGCGGGCCCGAGGCCGCCCAATACGTTTGCGACCATCTCTACCGTAACTTCCGAGGTCTGAATCTCTCTCTCTGTGTGTGTGTGTGTGTGTGTGTGTGTGTGTGTGTGTGTGTGTGTGTGGTCACTTTTGCACCCGGATCCTCCACTTTATTCTATCTTTTTTGGTTCTACTTTTGCTTCTTTTGCCCTCTTTATGTGGATGGATATAGAGTTATATTATGTCGGTGAAGATCGTTTCCGAGTTCAGATACTTTTGGTGGATCTTGAATGACGAGAACGCCCAGCATAATGTGAGTCATGACTACAAACCTCGCTGCACAGTTTCTGTGGACTGATGTCCTTCCCCGTGGTTTTTTTCTTTAACATTATACTCTTGGAAGTAGTTCTTCTAGTTTTACTTATTTTTTCTTATCTCTCTTTCCTGGCATTCAGGATGCTTCCTTTTCTCCCACGTAACTTAATATAAGCCCAATTCTTTCTTCCAAAGATCAGAAGAAGGAACTTCATGCCCTTTCAGGTTTGAACCTGGACAGGAATCTCTGTGATAATTAATTGCATCTGTTATTATTTTACTTCAGAAGTTCTATTCCAAGGAAAAGTACTGTGGTTGGCTGGTTGCCATTGATAAAAAGAATGTACTGTCTTTCATAGAAGGCAACAATGACTTCTACTCATAAGTTGATTCCTTGGATGTGAACTGCTGCAAGGTTCCTTTTCGATGCACCTTTTTTTTGCTAAACTTGAACAATGAAAAGTTCCTTGGAATTATATTATTCTAAGCCTTTACCCATTACCATCACTATCAGTTTTGTTAAAGCTTGTAAAAGTTGACATTTTCATTTCTTTTCTTGAGGGCTTAGCTGTGCTGAATCTCCATTTCAAGCTATTTTTATACTTCCCTTAAGGATGCATAATCGTGCTGATGAGTATAAATGAGCACCTTTAAAACATGTTTAAGAATATTCATGAATCATATCAGCATAATCGATCTCCAAATGTTGGGTGGTCATGTCCACTCCATGCATAATACCTCTATTCAGGTTTTCTCTTGGTGCATCTCTCTACTGCATTTAAGTAGTCAGTGCATAGTTGTTCAGTTATGATTATCCTGTGGAACTTTGTGTATAGCTTTGTGTTTCAGTAATTTGGTCTCTAATGTTACTATGTAGAGGAGGAAAGATGGTACAATAGTTACTGACCGGGGCTTAAATTTTATCTAGAGCTTTCTTCAGGCCCATTACATGTCACATCTGAAGCCATTGAAGCAGCGTTTCTGCAAACAGATGAAGAGTTTATTGCCATGGTTGGTCAGATGTGGAGCTTTAAGCCAAATATAGCAAGTACAGGTTCATGTTGCCTTGTCGGTGTGATATGCCACCAGACATTATATGTGGCCAATGTTGGTGATTCACGGGTTGTATTGGCGACCAAATCTGGTAACACAGGTAAAATTGCTGCCATTCAGTTGTCAACTGAGCACAATGTCAACTTGAAGGCAGCAAGGGACGAGGTGATGTCACAAAACCCAGATGATCCACATATTGTTACTCTGAGACGTGGGGTTTGGAGAATAAAGGGCATTATTCAAGTATGTATCTCTTCCTCTATTGTTGGATTTTTTCCCCCTTGGTGATTCTTTTTCATCATACTTTTTTTTCTTGGTGATTCTTTTTTCTCATCAGATGTGCTATTTCTGGATGATGCGTCCTTGACACTTTCTAAAATCTCAATATGGCCTTCATTTTTCACATGTTTTCTTTTTCTTCTTAAAGTGTTTTGTGGTCTGTTGATATTAGAGTTTGGACACTTAGAGAGCATTCCAGCTCTATTTTACTATAACTGCTTCTTTTATTTGGAATTTGTTCTCTCTCTCTCTCTCTCTCTCTCTCTCTCTTTCTCTTCAAAACAGACCTGATCGGGGTCTGACTATAAAAAAGGGGACAGACCGAGTATAAAAATGAGGGATAAATGCCATCTTTTTTTAGGGATTTTTTAATATGAAAACCACCCATGTCCACTTTGGACTCAAATGAATCCAATGAGGGTTCCAACTTCCACCGTACTTCTCCTCAAACCAACCTGGTCGGTGTCTGGTTAAGAGAAGAAAATATATATCCTCTTTTGTGAGGTGTTCCATTAAATTTCACTTCAATGCTATCGGCCCCTCTCTCCACCTCAAGCCCACCTGATGGGGTTTGAAGATATAATGGAGTCTCTTTCTCATTTTTTTAAAAATAAATTACAATATTCACATAATAAAAACAGCCCGATGAGCTATGAAATCTCATTGCCACCTCCTTTCATGGGAAAAGGACCTGATGGGGGTCTGAAAGAAAAAAGAGAGGAGAAATTTCTCTTTTATTAATGGTTTTTTATGATAGTTGCTTCAATACCCTCATTCATATCTAGAAATAAGCCTGATAAGGGGCTGTTTGCAAGCATGCAGACAAACACCCGACAGAGGGCTGTTTGCAATTATCCTCACAAAAGGCACCCTATGGCACTCTGGCCTCTTAAGGCCTATAGATACCCCCTCGCGGGTTTCATTCTGGGAAGCGCAAGGTTGGACTTTTGGAGAACTCGTGGAGGTCTTGTCTACTCAGGTGAGAGTACAATGGCCTTGGCCATGGCTCCTTATACTTAAATTGGTTCATGTGGCTTGAACCACATGGATGGATTTAGCCACATGGTTCAAACCAAGTGGCTTAACTACACCAATTGGACAATGGGGCTTGAACCACATGGCTTACATGATACAATTAACGCCTATGGTTGAACCATATGGCATATTTCATTCAATTGACCTATATGGCTCGAGTCATTTGGCTTATATGCCTCAATTGGTCAACGTGGGTTGGGCCATTGTGTGCAAATGCCCTGATCAATCCACTGTGGCTAGAACCATTGAGTTCATATAGCCTAATTGATTAAAATGGCTTAAACCTTTGGATCCATGTACCTTAGTTTACCTAATTGGCCTAGACTAGTGTCCAATTGGTCCAATTGATCAACATGTCGTGGACCATTGGGCTACATGCCTTCGTTAACCCAATTGGATTGGACCACTAAGTCCATTTAACCTAATTGACCCATATGGCTCGGACCCCTTTGTCTTGGTAGCCTTAATTGGCTCAATTGACTAAGCCATTTTATATAATTAGGCTCAATTGACTGAGCCACCACTTGCAATTGGCTCAATTAATATGTAATTGGTTCAATTGACTGAACCATTTAATATCCTGAGGCTTAATCAGTCGTCATGACTTACCCATTGGATGTAGTGGGTTGATCTGGCCCAATGGTGAACCAAAAATGTGGTAGTTGAATTAGATGTTAGCCCATTTAATTAAGGTTATTTGGCTGCCCAGCAGATGCAATTAACACCAATCAGCGTCCGTGGGGAAAAGGTCTGACATACAAATCCATAAAGTCTGATTAACATATGCACCATTTTAGGGATTCACTCCAAATCCCAGAGTACAAATAGCCTCAGACTGAGATGTACACCCATCCGTATGTTCATATGTATTCTAATTTTATATTTTGAAGAGTGGGAAATATTTTCTATCTCCCATAGGATCCTATAGAGGCCATTGCATCACAAGAGGTTCTGTACCTACCCGGAGGCGAGAGACATTTTATTGGGTTTTTTGCTTGAAAACCATTGTTAGGGGTTAGTTTGCAAAAAAAACATTCCTAGAAATGCATTAGCAGGTATATCACCGTGTGAATTTGAATTGTGCAAAAATGTCATATTTTTTTTTGCATGCATCACTTTTTTTTACCAACAACTTGCAAAAAAACCACGCTTAAATGGCATTTATGCACTATTTGAATTAACCCAATGATATGTCTGCTAATGCATTTCTAGGAATGGTTTTTTTGCAAATTCACCTCTAGCAATAGTTTTCATGCAAAAATCTCTATTTTATTATTTCTTCATCTTTTCAAGTCATACTTTCTAACCATTTATCTATTTTTTAGCTTGTTCTGTGGTTTGCCAAACATGGAATGACTTATGGCAACTCGCATGATTGGACCCAAGAGTTATAAATCGGATGATGATTTGCACAATGTCATGGTGATGCATACGTTACTTTGTTACTGAAGTTCTGAACCTCTGGTTTTATCATGAACAATTCAAATAAAAGGTTTGCCCCTAATCATGCGTCACACAGGACAGAACAATGTCTATTGATTATTAGGGGTCTGAGTTAATGTCTTATGACTCCTTTTATAAGTTTGCTGGGTCAGTATCTGTTATAGAATTGTCTAACCTAGTTTTTTTGGCAGACACAATAACTAGGCTCCATCTTATATATTCTGATAGTGCAGTGATTTTGGATTGCCTGCATGATAATGGGAGTTGCTTCCTCTGGTGGCTCTCTCAGACGGCAGCTTAATTATGTCATTTTCTGCAAGATGGAATCAAGATACTTATTATTTTGCATAAATTGTGCATTGAGAGGCCAATAGAAGCCCATCCAGACTAGTGCATCAAATTTGGCTTTCCCCCAAAATCTAGAATGCCACTTGCTATGCTGCAAGATATTGTTACTGCCATATGACTTGGAAACGTGTATCCTTTTATCTTTGTCTAATGAAGTTTTCTCAAAATCAGTTGTCATGGAGGATCCAAGATGCAATTGAGTTCCCTTTCTAGATGATGATGATGTATCTGTTTAGGTTGTATTAGGCCTTGTTTTGATGGACCTAAACAAAGACTTTGTAAATTGAAGTTAAGTTTAGGGAAACTTTTCTTTCATGCTTAGCTTGTTTTGGTTTCTAGGAAGGTTTTCAGGTAGGATGCAAAAATGGATTGTGATGGATGATGTTGTTTTGGAAGAAGAAACGAGATGTAGCAATGTGGCAGCTGCTAAAGTTTGATGAAAATAAAAGTAAGTAAAATCTAAAGTCAAATGAAAAAGTAATTACTGTATTGGGGCATCTTTTTAGAGAATTGTGAAACATTTGTTAGAGAAACAATCATGTTTGGGCAGTTGAGTCACTCCAAACACAAGAAATCCTTTGAGCTTTGTAAGTTGAGTTTTATAGTTTAAATGGCTGTAAACTTTTTCTAGTATACAGTCTCCACTCCATGAAAGGGCACTAATCTGGCTTAGGGCATCGGTATGGTTTATGATTGACACTGTTTTTTTCTTTTTGCACCCCCTGAGTGTATGATAGCACTCATGTTCTACTAGGAAAGAGAAGGTGTAGAAAAGAGCAAGGGAAGCAACCTCCTTGTTGGTGATAGAAAAACAACACTACAAATGCTGTGTTTTATGACTGTTTCATATCGGTGATGGACAGGAGGATGCATTCTTTGTTTCTGCTTCGGTCCTCTGATCCCTCACCTTGTACCCAACTTCCCTAACTCACCACTGGTTCGCAGGATCAGCTGATTATGATGTGATTCAATCGATTTGGATCAGTATTGGCCAATGCTGATTGGATATTCAGATTTTGATGGAAAAATCCTGATCCCTCCTTTAATTTGAAGGACAAAGGAAAAAAATGTTTTAAATTGGCTACAATTGGTCCGAGATCGGCCGATCAGGGGCCAATTCAGAGCTGATTTTAATCCTGATCCTGATCAGATCGAGCCTAGACAATCCAAAGACCTTGTAACCCCCCATAGATGTTCTGTTCAATGCACCTACAGTGTCTTTCTGGAATCCAAAAGTCCATGGCCAGTCTTGCACAGCAATCAACAACCTTGGAGAGATATGCTCCTTCTTGTAAAAATGAATGGCATTTCTTTCTTTTATGGTCGCTATGTGGGAGAACGCAACGATAGGATCTTTAGGAGGGAGTCGAGAGCTGTGGAGTCGGTTGTCTTTTGTTTGTGTTAGAGTGAGGGAATGGGCTAAGCTCTTTTGTAGTGAATTCCCTCGACTCCTCTCTTTTTCGTTTACTGGGGGGTTAGGGTGTTCCACACGGGCATTGTGTGGCCCTTTCTATAGGGATTTTCGGCGCTTTTTGATTATACTTGTATATCTCGATTTTCCTTTTACACAATAGTGGTACCACTCAAAAAAAAAAAAAACCACTAACAAAGGCCTTGGGCATGTCTGGCTGAGTCCTTGGGGATGAGCTTTCCTGGACCAGTGTGGCATGTAAGGTACGCTTCCTTCCTTGCCATTGTTATTTTTAAGATATATGGATTGTGTTGCCATACCTTGGCTGAGGAGCAGCATACTAAGAGCTCATCACAAATTGCACTTGCTGCCCTGCATAAGCTATGGAGGACCCCATTCTTTTGGACACAAATACTAGCATATTACCTGACCCACTTGGTTTTGCACCTGTTGGAATTTTCTATTAAATGAATCTTGGTTGTGGAATATGAGTTATCATTTGCTTATGAAATGTGACAATCAAGGATTCTCTGTGTCTTGCCATTGATTTTGTTTTCTTTATTTTATCATATGGCTCCATTATTGCAATGAAATGATGCATGAACATGATGACTGATGGCTTGCGACATCGATTTGGGTCTTTGTCATTATTTGTGATTTATTTCATTTGGAGTGACATCCCTTGGGAATAGATAGGAACTTTTTCCATTATAGATGGGGCCAGGAAGGATGAGATTGTGAGATTGGTCATCCAATCAAGGAAGTGGACTTCTCTGACATATCCAGCACTGAGTCCCTTCTCGATCTCTTCCTTTACTATGAGTCGGCATTCAAGATACTGAGGCTAATGCTTTTGCTTCACTAGGGTCTTGTGTAGATATACCTAGTGTCAGTGTGTGATGACCTTGGGATTAATGCCAGGCATGTTGGTCAATAACAAGGCAAAAGGCCTCCAAAAAGCCTTCAGCACGTCCATTACCGGGGGCGAGAGCGTTGCTCTGAGGTGCAGCATCTTGGTTGGTTGTCACCAAGGTACAAGGACATCTGTCCTCCCTGGGGGAGTGCTTTGGTCACCCATCTTCTCATACTCAGATAAAGCTCATGCATTTGACCACCTTGCGTTTGGTACATATAAGGGTATCAATTCTGGGCCTTCGACTAGTTCCTCGTGACCTCCCCTACCACAAACTTGGTCGTAAATTATAAGTTTTGATGGCAGATCAGGACAATCGCTGGGGCCTTCTTGATGGTGTCACAGTCAAGTATTATGTAATAGGCAATTCCATCTTAACTACCACAAAGTTGGCCGAAATAGTGACTTATGTAGGATGGCATCCAGAGCGATCGGCAAGATGACTGCTCCTTTAATGTCTACAGGGGCACAGTTAAAGCCATATAAAAGGGCTGTAGTAAGGTCACAAGATAGAGGGCATGAGTTTCAACTAGAAAAAAAAATCATAATAGGAACCATAGTTTGCCATCTCTTACGAGATGTCCGAGATCTCTGTCTCTCCAAAGGTTGCGAGAAACGAAGTCCTCAA
This sequence comes from Amorphophallus konjac, assembly GCA_022559845.1. NCBI lineage: Eukaryota > Viridiplantae > Streptophyta > Magnoliopsida > Alismatales > Araceae > Amorphophallus > Amorphophallus konjac. The sequence goes on along the minus strand of CM040122.1, from coordinate 2,040,647 downwards.
GATCGAGATCTTCTCTCCCCCACGCCCTCGATTTCCTCCTCCATCTCTCCCTGTCTCTTTCTACCTCGGCCCCCTTGAGCTCTCTCTCTCCCCAGTCTCTCTCTGTCTCTCTCTCTCCCCCCACGGACTCTCTGTCTCTCCCTTTGTGACACTCTCCCTCAAACTCTCTTACCCTCTCTCTCTCTCTCTCTCTCCGTCTCCCACCCTCTCTCTCTCTCCCCGTTTCTCTCTCTCTTTCATCTCTCTCTCCCCCCGTCTCCCCATTCTCTCTGTCTGAGAGAGAGGGAGACTAAGAAGGGGGAAGACAGAGATACATGTACCATTTTTGATGATTTTTGGTGTATTCTTCAATTTGTGATTCATGTACCATTTTATGTATATATTAACATTGGTGCGTCTGAATGGATTTGTTATTGTTATCATTACTCTTTATTTTGTAAAATTGAATTGTCAATTATAAAAATATGTTTGTGAAATTGAGTGATTAGTAGAAAAAATAATTTTCTTAGAAATAGGCCATACATATGAAAAAAATTTCTAAAATCACCGAACCCACTCTTTCGAGATTTTTCCGAGATCTCTCCGAAATTTCTTCTCTCTGACCCCCCCCCCCCCCCCAAGACGAAGCCAAGATCCGGTATGGATAGGAACACTTCCATTACCACTAGAATGCTCCTATATGATAATTTTTTATTACAGCCCCAACGACTTGGGCATCTTTGTGGGGGAGGGGCATCCTCTTAAGGTCGTAATCACAGAAACTGATGATGTCCTTGGACCTAGGCTAATTAGGCACCTTGATCACATTGGTTGACAACATAGTTGTCAAGTTTGTAAGGCAACATCTTTGAGTTCTCCTCTAGAAAAACGTTTCTAGTTTCACTTGATTTTAAGTTGTAAATCATTAAAGAAACCATGTTTGTTAGCTGTAGAACTTTCACAATAGAATTAGTCCAATAACAAACTGTAAGCTGGATCCCTAGACCATTGGATACATCGTAGGTCATGTTTGCAGCAACACCTGTTCATTGAAATTCCTGTTGGACAAATTGATGATTTTGTAACCTTCTACTGGTTAGGATGGCAGTCTATCGATTTTATCATAATGTTGTTATAAAGTGATGAGGTGGCTTTTTCCTATATGTGATTCAGATTTCGAGATCTATTGGTGATGCATATATGAAACATGCTGAGTACAACAGGGAACCTCTCTATCCACATTTCAGATTTTCTGGGCCGATGAACATGCCTATCCTATCCGCCAAACCAACTATTATTTCTCATCCTCTTTGCCAAAATGATTCTTTTCTTATTTTTGCTTCCGATGGCCTCTGGGAGTATCTAAGCAATCAAGAAGCAGTAAGCATTGTCCATAATCATCCTCATGGGGTAAGATTTCATCTTTAAACATTACAAATCCTGAAAATTGCATTGCACGAGAATTTTGTATTTTGTTTTGTACTATCATTACTGTCTTCTCATAATTTAAACATGTAATTTAGCTTGTATTGGTTTAACTTAGGTGATGCTATTACTGATGCATGGCAGCAAACTGACAATGAATTACCACTTTGGCCCACTTTTTTAAAAAATCCTCATTCTCTTCTCGTTGTTTTGATTTTTAGTTTTTTTTACTGCTAAAACTTGAGTAAAAGTTTATATCTGTATCCTGCTAAAGTAGGCAAGTTTCATCGTCTTTCGGATACCAAATGTGACATCATTGATGTTAAAGAGCTGAAAGTTTACCTTGGATCTCCCTCCTTTTGGCAGATTTCTGATTGTGTTTTTTTTTAAATATTGTTTTAACGAATATTGCATTGGGATATACTTGTCTTTTACAAGATTGTTGGAATCTATCATTGTGTTGAACACCTAAACATTAAGAAGTGACTAAAAGTTGGTCATAAATATGCCTCAAAATGTTTACCATAATATAGGTGTGTTGGGATCCAAGCTTTCTAATGTGCTCCCTCTACAACTGGCCACCCTTTACAGGGAAACCCTAAAGCTATGCATGGGGTGTTCTCACAGTACGGATAACAGAAGAGCAAATCTCTTTTCCCCAAAAGAAAGTGGAATGTACCACTGATTTGATTAAACAAAGATAGTACAATCAGCGGAGGAAAGGATCCATTCTTCCTCACAAAAATTACCAAGCTAAAAAATCACTCTATTAATGCAGTTGCATCTCCCTTTTCCAGTCATTAATAGGCATATGTAAAAGAAATTTACACCATGAATAAAGAAAAGAAACAGCCTGTTGAATCTCATAAAGTTCATAATTTCTGGTAATTATAGAAAATTTCAGAAATTAAAATGTCTTATGACATGACTCGAAGCGATGTTCGACCATCGCCGTCATAGAGATGTTCATGAGCATTTCATCGAACACAACAAGAGCGGTACAAAGTCATGCGCTCCCGTTTGAGAAAGTCAAGTTTTTTAGCTTTTGAAGGCTCATGGGTATTTTGTGAAATGCTTGGTGGACGACCGAAACGGTGTAAGTCGCTGGTACCCTTCACACAAAATCAAGTGTTTTAGCCCTTTTTATGGCGATTAGGCATTTCAGCAAACACCTTGTGAGCGGTACATTATGAAATCAAACACACCCACTCAACGAAATCAAGCTTTTAGCTTCAAAAGGGACTCTTAGATATGTTGTCAAACACCTGGCAGGCAGAGTAAGGTCACGCAAATACTTAACAAAGGCTCACGCCAAGTCGGGTGACAAGTGGGTATTCTCTCGAACACCTTATGGGTAATACCAAATTATATGCCTACGTGGTTAAAACTTATACAAGATTCAATTTTTTGGTGTCATCGGACTATTCCCACGGCATTAAACTAGAAGTCTCTTTACCCCGGAATCAACGGGCAGCAAGACCACGTCTAGAGAGCACAACAAACAAACAAAAGAGCTCCACATGCGTTTTGCTGCGAAAAAGGCTAGAAAATGATAAAAAATTACAGAATCGCGGCCTTTTATAGCGTTGACGGGAGTCCACAAAGAAGGGGGGGAGGGGGAGCCACCCCCTCCCTCTTCCCTCTCCTCTCCTTGCACCGGGGGACCCTCCTGGTCCGCCTGTACTAGGGGGAGCCCCCCGGTGCAGGTGTCGTCCGCCTGCTGCATCCGGGGGGGGGGGGGGGGGGGGGCTCCTCCCCGGTCCCGCCTGCACTGGGGGGAACCCCCCTGCCCTCCTGCGCCGGGGTAACCCCCCCGGTCCGTTTGCACCTGTTGGGGGGGAGCCCCCCCGGGTCTCTCCGCCTACGCACGCACCCTGGGGAGGCTCCCCCACTTCTTCTTTCTACTACACCACTAGGGGTGGTCTAGAACGGGGAGAGGAAGAGACGGGGGGTTACCTCCACCAAAGTTCCACTGGGGAGATCTCTTCCTTGGCCTCCTCCACCGCCTATAAAAGGCAAAGGTCTTCTTTTCAAAAAAAAAAAAAAAAACTCGGAGGAGAGAGCTTTGATGCAACTTGTGCAAGAAGAGGTGAGAGGAGGGGGGTGTTCTCTTCCTTAGTCAAGTTTTGTTAAAAATTGTGAAAGGCCCTCATATTAGGGTTATTTATAAAAATACCCGCATGTGAGGGAGAGTGTATGTTTTTCACTATAGGCGATGAAGATACAAAAAGGGCCAAGAACTTATGGTTATGGGATTTTTTTATGTATCATGTGGAAGAAAGCCGCAAAAGAGTAGAAATTACAATTGTACCCTGAAAGATTACGAAATTGTGCAAATGTCTGTGAACGTCCGGGAAAGCTACCGCACACGATTGGGGTTGCCAAGTATCCGAACCTGGCATGGTTGGCGACGACTTGAGGTCCGTATGTTACGGCTGCCATCGTTCTATTGTTGTTGTTGATGTTGCTACTTGGCGCGAGCGAAAGGATAGTGAATTCACAAGTGTGCACGCAGACGTGCAGACATATGCCCTCCTATTCCCGTCCTGTAAGAGGAATAGGGGCAATCAGAACCTTAAAGAAGGTTTTAAACTTCTTTGACAAGAAGAAGAAAGGTGGGAAAGGTCCCACCAGGCGTGCCAGTCTATTGATCACGAAATATTTTTTCTTTCGAAGGATTGGTTTCATAAATTTCTTATCGAGTCTTTCAGAGAAAAAAAAGGAAAATTTATGAAAATGGACAGTGAGGGGCTGTATAGATAGCATGTGCATAGTTTATTCCGTGGGTACGCATCGTATCAGACGATTTGGGTTCGAGTGTTGGATCTTTCCTCACTGACCGCAATTAGTGTTGATTTACATCGGCATAACGTCCGAGCACCCTTATTTACATGTCAAAGAAATCCGAAGGTATTTCACAAGAGTTCTGAGGCCGAGGGCAAGCTTACTTGCAGGGCTTAAGGCTAATGCTCACTCACCACTAAAATGTTAATTGGATTAAGGTGTCATCGAAGGCCGTTAGATAAGGCAAGAAACCCTACGATTTGGGGATGTGATTGCAATTTTGCAGGAGCCGTATGCATTTTTAAAGTGTCTGGAGGTTTTCCAGACCCTAGGGGTGTTCAGGTAATTTTTAGTTCCCAGGGATATTTTGGTAATTCTACCAGACCAGTGGTGCTATGCGATTTCTCGACTTGGTGGGTGGGTGGTTGGTCATCTTCTCGGTCTTCCAAGTGACACTTGGGTGATTTCTAGAAGGTTTGGTGGTCGTTGGGTCATTTTTTAGTTATAGGGTATTTTAGTAATTTTCTCTTTAGACACCATGGCTAGGGTTTAGCGACACCCGGGTGTGAACGCAGCCGGGCAGCCCCCATGAGTATTGGAATAAGTTTGCGGTTAGAAGTGGGCACATGACCATCTATCTTGAGGTAGGGACATATACACAATTTCGCTGGCATCCAATATTTGTACACAATCACATGAATGTACACAACATAGTTGATGTATCGACAATTTGTGTGAGTACAAAGGAGTTGTCGGCAGATTGCCGACTATACAATAGATTCCCGTGCATACGCGGGATGTAAGGGGGGCATAGCCGCCATTTAAAAAACTTGCAGGATATAACTACAGTTACAAGACTTTATGTGTTTCCTTGTAATTTTGGGAAGCACATAGGAAACATTCATATAGAGCCACTAACGGCATAAATGCAAAACCCAGGGCACTTATATATTTAATGCTCGTGGACGGCTGCACAGAAGAACATATAGCCACTAGGGGCATAAGTACAAGGCCGTGGGTATTTATATTTTCATACTCCGAAATGGGCCGAACAAAGAACAAGTCTTCTTCTCCCACGCAGTGTTGTCTTCTCTCGTAGTGCGTCGTTTTTTTTTTCTTGGACGCGGGAGGTATTTATAGAAGGTAGGGAACCCACCTTGACAAAAAGAGAGGTTTTTCGACCCCACCTGGACAAAAGGAGCGTATTTTGAACCCCATCTTGACATAAAAGGCCAATTTTGGACCGCAGGTTGTCAATGTGGGTCCTCCATTTTTTTTGTTGCCTTTTTTTTTAGGGAGAAAAAAGGGTCGGGGGTCAAACAGACCCAGCGGGGCCTGTTTGACCCCGCTGGGGGTTGACAGGGTTCATTGGACCTGGGCACAATCCCAACGGGTCCATTGGACCCCCGTGGACGCTTGGCGGGGGCAACAGACCAGGGTCTGTTGGGGTCCAGCGGGGTCCGCTAGACCCCGTGCTGGCCCAGTGGAGTCGGCCGACCCCCACCGGGGCTAGGTTGACCCTGCTGGGTCCCAGCGGGGTCTCGGATCCGCGAGACTCTCCCAGTGGGGTCGAAACCCCAGGTCGGTCCCCCTTTTGTCCTCTTGAACTTCGATTTTGGTACCTTTTTACCTTTGCTCGCAACTGGTGCTCGAAGTAAAATTTTTTGCCTACAGAAACAAATCACCCCGGGATAATCCCCCATCCTTTCTTCAAGCAGGAAGTCACAACATGTGGGGTGAACTATTACTTAAACTCACCACTACAGAAAAGGGTGACCAAAACTCTCCGGGGAGGCTTTGAAGGGGGTAACTGAACCACCCATCTATAATAACCTGCTATCCGCGGTGACCCAGCCTGCCAGCAACATATCCGGTTGGCCCGCCCAGTCTGCCAACAACTTGTTCAGGTGGCCCAGTAGGCCCGGGGTGAACATGTAGGACCTTGTTGACGATACAAAATTTATGGATATGTTAAATACTTGCACAAAGAAATTGACAAAAAATGGTCAATATCTCGTCTAACAGGTCAATTTGAGATCAAAGATTAGAAAATCAGAAGAGCCAAACTCGAAGCCAATTATGAACAGTAAGAAGAGAAGGGAGGGGTGAGGAGCCCTCTTATAAGGGCAGTAGGATCCACTTGAAGCAAATGGGGATGCTCGCCACCCCTACGTGGTCCAGATGGGGTCGGCCAATGCCCCCACTTGGACAAAGTGGCCAAAGGAGCGCCCTACCCACCTTGAGGAAAAAACCAAAAGAGCGCCCCCCACCTTGAGGAAAAAATCAAAAGAGCGCCCCCCACCTTGAGAAAAAATAAAAAAAGTGCCCTACCCACCCTGAGCCAAAACTCAATCGAGCGCTTCCTACCCTGAGCTAAAACTCAATCGAGCGCCCTACTTTGAGCCAAAACCAAAAAGAGCGCCCACTACCCCATCTCGAGCCAAAATCGAATCCAGCGGCCCCCATCTTGAGCCAAAATCAAATCTAGCACCCCTGCCACCTTGAGCAATCCCCCATTCCAACGCCATAACCATTTGCACTCGATCCTGCAGTTGGACCAATTAGGGGCACCCAACGCCTCTACCCTGGCGAACTGGGGGCAGTGGTGGAGATAAGGGAGACCAAGTGGCGTCGCTCAACGCCCTTAGGTGATCCTCTTGGACCCTTTTACCGCGCGTAACCTCTCTTACCCATCGCCTATAAATACAGGGGGTGGGAGCATGAACAAGCAACGCAGACAAACGGACGCACTGACCAACGAAGGAGCACCTGAGGAGTTCTGATGTGAGTTCTGATTTTTCTACATCTCTTTGGGTATTGCTGCTGCCTCATCGTTGTTGCTGTCGAAGATTATATTTATTTTGAAGAATACATTCATATTTTGTAATGAAAGGGATTGTACCCCCGAGTGTCGTCGGCCAGTTGCCCCAGTGACATATCTTTCTGAGGAAAGAAGCCCAGTCATGAAGAAGAATTCCATTCTCTGGCTAGTTTCATTCCTATAAGAAGAGGCCCCCAGTCAACCTCGCTCTGTCTAGTCTAAACGTGACTTTGGTCAATTTTCATTTAATTTTGTCAGTGGGTTAGACTTCTGTCAATTCTCACTTAATTTTTTTAGCGGGTCCAGTCCAGTTTCCACGATTGCTCAGTCTAGTCCAATTTACACAAGTACTCAATCCAGTCCGGCTTACACAACTGCTCAGTTCAGTTTACACGACTGTTCATATCCGGCCATTCTAGTCTATGCAGTTATCTAGCTGCTCCAGTTTATCCAGTCTCTGTAGCTAACTGCTCCAGTTTATCTAGTCTCTGTAGCTAGCTGCTCTAGTTTATCTGCCCCGGTTTATCTGGTTCCCCCAGTTTACACAATTGCCCCAGTTGATACAGTTGTTTTCATTCCTAGCTCATAGCTCGTACAGTCAATCAGCTGCTACAGTTCATACAACTACCCGACTGCCCCAGTTTACCCAGTCCCAGTTTATACAACTGCCCCAGTTTATACGGTTGTTTTCTGTTCCAGTTTGCCTAACTACACTCATTTCCTATTGATGGATTACTCTGATTGGGTAGTTATCCTAGTGAAAATCAGCCGTCTCATTAAAACCCTACGTTCAACTATGGCTTGGGCCATAATTCCTCCCGATGTTTACTTTATCCCAACCATATCACACTGCTGACCTAAATTCAGTTTTGCTTCAAGTCAGTTATGATCCGGACGTCTTTTATCTTCTAGACTCCAGTCTTGCTCTGGATCAGTTACATCCCGGCCGCTCCTCTTACAGGTGCGGTCGTGCCATTCTCTATCTGCAAGCCTTAGCAATGGCACAATGCCATGTCCCACCACAGGGGCATAACTGCTGTCCCAGCATGCGGCACTTTTAGGCTTGCAATCATCCCCGTGTGTGGCCACATCTGGCGGTTCCCTGCACACCCATTCAACCCCAGATGTGTTGCATTAAGGGGTGGCACTCCCGGGATGTATCCCCTCTTGGGAGACGTGCAGTTCTAGCATGCCGTCCCTGAGCACATTCATGTCGACACGCTGGTGTTCCAAGGCCCAACCCGGGTCCTTACACAATCAATTGAACACCAGTAGTGCTGCATCCAAGGCTGACATCTTCCTTGTATATCGTCCTGCCTAGGACGTTACGATAGCGCACAATCAAGTTCTTTTCCAGTGCAATGACCCGAGGACCGTCACTCTCGACGGACTTGTCCCGTGGCTTGCATATACGGAAAGGAAAAGCTCATGTATCTCTGTAAATGCCTTTCACAGCTTGTTATCAATGAAATGTGGATGACTGCATATTTTTATTCCCACTTTTATGATATTGATGTTATATGGACAATGTGAATACGACTCCTCCTTTGTCACGGTCGTTACGTTGTGTCATCTCCTTTTGTTGACGAAAGAAATAAGGTGTTCGGATTCGTTCCGATGCAAATAAGCAGTAATCGCTTGTGGTCGGTGGGGATCTCATCCAGTACTCGATCCCTTATATAGCTTGATACCTTCCTACGCGCGGGTCTCTCTCCTTCCCTCTTTTTCTCGACCGAGGCCCTTGATGTTTGCATCGTTGGTTAGCGTGGAATTTCATTATGGGCTCTCGTCACATCTTCTTCGGGAACCCCGCAAAGCGAATGGAGAGTTATGGGGGGGTGTCAGATCATTTGTTCCCCTATTTCTTTCCCACGTCGTTCTGAAAAAATGCGAAAGAAAGAAGAAGAGAGAGGGCTAAAAAAAAAAACACATCAACCCCTAAAAACAAAATGAAGAAACAGACCTAAATGGGGTGATGTCCGGGGTGTACCTGTAGGACCTGTATGGGGGTGAACATGCCAGCAACCTGTTTGGAGTGAACAACCTGTCCGGGGTGAACCATGACCCAAGCCAGCAACCTATCCGGGGTGAAGGTTAGTTTTTCCCAGAGGAGACTCATCCGGGATGGAAGAGTTGTCACCCCACTTTTTTACCGGGGGGGGGGGGGGCGATCATCTCCTTGGCCAATGTCGACTATAAGGAGATTGCTGCCTCCCTCATTTAATATGTTGGCTTCATGGCAGAAAGTAGCCCACTGAATGGGCCAACAGGGGTTCGAGGGGGCCCACATCAGGCTCTCCGGGGTCAAATGAGTCCGGTGGGGACCTACCCGAGGTTAGTGACCCCGGACAGACCTGTCCGGGGTCGGCTGACCCCAGACAAGTCTACTTGGGGTCAATTGACCCCGAGGCGGTCCAACCCACCTGGGGCGACTTGACCGCGGTGCGGTTGGACCCCGCCCGGGGTCAATCAACCCCACTACCCTGCTCTCTCTCTCAGAACAAAAAAATGGGACCCTCCTGGGGTCATTTTCATCCTGTCCACCTCGTACGGGTTAAATCAAGTCCGGTGACTCTCCAATTTCTATAAATAGACCCTCGGGAGTCCAGATATATATATATATATATACAGACGGAAGAAACCAAGCTACTGCGAGAAGGAGCTATGTTCGTTGTTTGACCCACTAAGGGTGTGTTATACCCAGGGTCTTGTATTTATGTCCCTTGAGGGGTCTTGTATTTATGCCCCGGAAGGCCGTGTCTGTAATTTGCTACGCATTCTAGCGGGGGACCAATTATGTAATTTCTCCATATAATTGAAAACTACAAAAGTACTCTCCCTGGAATTGCAAGGAGATCCAAAGTCTTGTTATTTGCAGTTCTATCGTGCAACCTTTTGTAATTGGGGCTATGCTCTTATGTCTTGCGTTAGTGCGGAGACCTCATATGTGCAGTCGACAACTCGCCGACAACCTTTGTACTCATATGAATCATAAATGCATTCAACTGCTCCTTCATGTGCTGGTCGAGAAAAATTATAAGAGAAGCCCGATGCTCGAGAAATTGTGTATATGCCCCTTTCTTTGTGAATCAACACACGTGCGTCATCTTCTATGAAGTCCATTGTTGCTCTTTTCACTTAGGGACCTTGCTAGCTCAGTCTTGCATCTATCTGTCATCGCAGACCTTGGTCCGCTTGGGGTCTAGTAAAATTATCAAAATACCTCAGTGACCTAGAAATGACCTAGGAGCCTTCAAAACCCGCCAGAAAATGCCTCAGTGCCCTCGAAAGCTGGAGATCTTTCCATACTCTCCCTCCAACCTACAAATTCTAGAAATATCCCTGGTCTGGTGAAATTATCAAAATATCCCTAAAAATATAAAACTATTAAAATACCCCTGGAGTTCAGAAAGTCTCCCAACACTCAAAAATCGCCTACGGCTTCTGCAAAATTGTAGTTATATCCTCCAATTACAAGGTTTCTTGCCCAACCTGGTGGCCTTTGACGAAACCGTAATTTCTTCGGTGGTGAATGAGAGGTAACTGTGAGCCGTGCAAGTGAGATTGCCCTCAGCATCAGAACCTATGTAAAAGTGTTCGAACGTTTGGCCGATGTAAATTAATACTGACTGTGGTCAGTAGGGAAAGGTCCAGCACTCGAACCCAAATCGTCTGATACAATGCATACCCACGGAATAAACCCTGCACGGACTATTTATGCAGCCTCTCTATATGCAATCCTTATAATTTTCTTTTAAAAGAATATTTCTTGATGCCAACAACGGGACACGTGGAGAGGAGCACGGGAGGTCTTCAGCGTTTGTTTGTGCTTGTCTTGTGTCGTTGGTGACGAGGAAGGAGGCTCGTATCCACTTGGACCATGTGATACACGGTGCTTGGTCTCTTCGTCGGTTGCGTATAAGAATATTTTTCCTTTTCTTTTTGTTGCGACGCCATTCATCTTTTCATATGATAGGGTTCTAAGATCCTTCCGGATAGAGATACCCCATAAAACGACGGTGTTGGCTTTACACCGTGATTTGACCGTCGACTAACATGTATGAGATTGTCCAGAACTTAGTCGAGAAAATTAAAGGGTGCAACAAGCACCTTCGAAAAAAAAGTTATCCTCAAGTTTAGTACCATCCATATTGTTGCCAAGGCGATGAGGTGACCCAAGACATTCACGGGGTCCTAAGTGCTTAGGCGACAAGGCGCCACCTAGGCAACAACTTGGCGTCTCTTTAAAAAATCCAAAATTTATATCCCTCGAATATACGAATCAAGAATAAAATATGTGAAAATTTTTCAGAGAATTAAATTGCTTGTAGAAATTACACTAATTAAATTGCATTAAAAATTTCATAAAATTAGATTGCATAATAGAAAATCAAAATCAGAAATAAATGCAGAAAATTTCAGAAAATACAATAGCACCGAGAGAGAGAGAGAGAGAGAGAGAGAGAGAGAGAGAGAGAGAGAGAGAGAGAGAGAGGCACACATACTGGAGCTGGTGGAGTCGGTGGACCACGATGGACTGGCGAAGTTGGCTGCTCCGGCGCGGAGGACATCGCGGACAGTGCACCCCCAGCATAAGATGGCGGCTCTGGCTGGGGATGAGTGTGGCTTTAATGGCAGAGGACGGTAACGGACGGTGCAGGACTATTGCGCGTGGTGGACGGCGGCCACGGCATGGCACAAACCCTAGGGGTGGAAGATGGGTGAGGGAATGGCCGTATGGGAATAGGGGGTTTTGCAGGGGTTATTCATATTGGATCCGGTCCGACTGGATCTGGGTTGGATCTGACTGGTCGCGGGTTGCCTGGGCCTAGGCCAAAGCGACTAGGCGGGCGTCTTGGCACCTACCTTGGTCACCTTTTCAATGTGAAGCAAGCCAAGGTGATCCGGCGCCTTGTTGCCAAGGTGACATGGTACCATCTGACCCTAGATCATTCTCTCTATGCAAACACATTGTGCTTGTGCTACATAACACAGATGAAGTGAGAACATGCTGGATCATTTTCAGTTAACTCTGCACATTGTTTCAGGTAAACACTAAACAAACTTTAGAAGAATTTTTTTTAGGTGACTTTTTATGAACTCATTAAACTGTCATCCATGTGCAGATAGATATTATGACATGCGATTTTTATTTTTGTCCTTCTAAATGCTTTGTGGTGGCATTTTTGTTTTTAACATGGTGGGATTCTGCTTCTATTTTGTCATTTTGGGAGTTGACAGGCATATTACCGAAACTTCACTGGGTCTACTTGACCTCTGATTGATGAGATGGTGCTTTAGGCTTTTTTTAATAGCATACATTAAATATTTTGTTATCAAAATGCCAGTGTTGAAATAGCTTTTAGCAAAATAGAATATTTTCGACCTAAGACCTGTTATTAGAACACAAATTCTAGTCTTTTAATAGAAACCGTTTTTGGAAAATATAACTGTACACCTTCATGCAGAAAGCATTCTTGTGCAGCATGCCTCCTCTTGAAGGCGTGCTTCAGAAATATGCCCTAAAGAGGAGACATGATGCAAGAGAGTGCCTTTCACCTCGTGCCTCTTTTTCTTTGCCCATGATTTAATAATATATAATCATTTGGTCCTGCCTAGTCTCCATGCCTCATTAAGCTCATATTATTTTGGTCCGAGTGATTACAAATTTCGAGCAATCTTTCTAGTATTTCTCTTAAATAGGAGCTTTTCTACACAATTATGACAGTTCTGCTTTTAGGGAAGTCCCACCATAGGATAAATTTTCTACGAATCCTGCCACCTGTGGGGAGTACTTGGGCATAGGCTCCGACGAATCCATGAGTTGAATCCCTCCTCTTGCACAACCACAAGAGCTAGGATTTGAACCTATAACCTTCTTAAAGAAAAAGAGATGAGATGCTAAGCTTAATTGAATTCAGAAATTTTTGGGTCTCAAATTCTAAACATCACAACAAAGTTTCTAGCTAGGTTATATGAAATTTTAACGTATAAAATGTAAGATTCTGGAAGGGTATATAAGAAAATATAAAAGATTTTAATGATATATATGTCATTATTTTAATTGTGGGGAGATTAAACAAAGGTAGTTAATCTTTTTCTTGTCTTAATTCACCTAAAATTAAGTTAAACAAATGTTAGTAGTATATATATGATGAAATACAGTTTATTGTGAAGGTATATGTGACAATTAAGAATATGGAGTTTGATGTATAGAACTTGAGTATCGATTTACAACCTTATTATTTATCTGCGGTCACCGTGAAATTGGTGATTTAACTAATAGTCACCCATGTAAATCTATACCCGAGTGTTCCTCGCAGGGGGGGGCAAGATATGTAGTAAATTTAGTTCCTGTGGTGGTACTTTCGGATCCAGAATAGGTGCCCATGTAAGCAGAATTGTCGTCAACTGTGCGAGAAAAAAAATCCCTATTTAAGATAGTGCTCTAGAGATTGTTTGAAAATTGAAGATACTCTGACCAAAAATCACTTAATCTTAATGAGACTAGGCAGGATTAAGTGATTATTTATTATTAAATCATGGGAAAAAAATAGAAGAGGCGCCAGCGGGCGCCAGTTGAAAGGCGCCCTCATTCATCACATCTCTTGAAGGTGTGCCGCCTAAACACGTTTTCAAAAGGGGGCATGCTGCTCAAGAATGCCTCCCCCATGAAGATGCAAAGTCATGCTTTTGAAAATCAGTTCCTATTAAAAGACTAGAATCCATGTTCTGATAACATGCCTTGGGTCAAGAGTATGCTATTTTGCGAAAAAGTTCTTCAACAATTGTATTTTGCTAATTTTCTTTTTAAAAGCCTGCTATTTCTTTGAAAAAAAAATCCGGTGCTTTATGACTAGGATATTCCTAGATGAACAAAAATTTAAAGTTTTTATTGTCGATCTTCTCCAAATTTCATTTCATTTAAATGGCCTGGGTTTCCCTGCAGGGAGCTGCCAGAAGGCTGATAAAAGCTGCTCTGCAACGAGCAGCCTTAAAGCGGGAAATGAGGTACTCAGATCTTCGACGGGTCGATAGGGGAGTTCGAGGCCACTTCCACGATGATATCACAGTTATTGTTTTATTTTTAAATTATGACCTCATTGCACAGCCCTCAGCTCAACTTCCTTCTTTGTCTGTTAGAAGTGGATTCGGGGTCTGATAATTGTGGCTTCAATTGCACGAGGAAATTCTCGCCCCTAATAAGTGAGTGGCGATGTGCAAGGATTGTCTCGAGTAGGTGGTGAAAATTGGTGTGGATGCAGTGACTCATTTGTGTGCTGCAGTTCCCGCATGGCCTGATAGATTTCTTGAAGCACCATTGTAATTATTTGGTGAAGATTTTGGTAATGAAAGTCTGAAGGAAGAGCAAAATAAATAGCGCCACATTCTTATGAAGCATAATCTCAAGCTATTTGGCACGAACGTCAAAAGGAAAATCCTGAAAACCAATGTTTGCCGGTGTTGGGAATCGCTATTTTTGAAATGCATTGTTTCCTAGCAAAATCAGATGCCGTTTGATCCATTTCCAAATGGAAACCGCTGCTCTACATATTGTTTTTTCTATTTTAATGAGGTAGCATAGATTTTTTAATTGTTACTAGGCCTTCTGCGAGGAATAAGATTAGGCCCTCAGCAAATTATGCTATGTCTGTTTTGTTAACATAATAGGATAGTCGGTGTAACTTATCCGATGAGAGTTTGTGGATCTCACCTGCATCTCTCACACACAAATCCCTTTTAATTGGGGTCGGGTAACTTGTTCCAGCCAAATGGGTCTAATGGTATCAAAGAGGGTCTTACAGATTTTGTTGACAATATGACAATGCACTAAGAATTAAGTGTGAGAGACTTACCGGGGAGGTGGAAGTGGAACAATGACCCATGTGGAGATGAGTGGAGGAGGCCACCAATGCTTCTCCGACTAGCTCTATCCTCAAAGGCCAAAGGCCTGAAGGTGATGCCCCCAAGAGGAAGTAGCTGAGATAGGAGGAAGAAGAGGGAACGCAACCTCCTATATGGGAACGCAACTCTTATAAGAGAAAGAGAGAGAGAGAGAGAGAATAGGGGGCAACCTGGGTTCTCATGGGATAGGGGTGTGCCCCACACCTTCTATTTCTATTCTATGGGATTCGCAATATTCACATATTCCAATAGTGTGATTTTCAAAAATTCACGTCAAGTCTAGAATAACATAATATTTTTTTGAAAAACAATTCTAAAAGTATTCATGTCGTGGATATAAGCACATTAATTTTGACAATAAGATCTCAAATAGTCACACTTCCACAAAATATTGACGATTTTTTCAAAGGTTGTCCCAACTACGTATCATCACATCGTTGTTGTTTCTTTCATCTTGTGTTGCATGTCTTATGTCAGGAGCCCGCAAGAAAGCTGATATGTCGCATTGATTCAATGCATTAATTTGTAGACGTACGTGGGACAGGGTCATCTAGAGATGACTTCGAGGACGACTCGTTGGGAAGGATAAGAGGGGATAGGGCAGACCAATTCATTGCATTCCTCTCATTGAAGAAAGCAAACCTGCCTGACAGCCACCTTAATGCCATTCTCCAATGCGGAAAACAATTATTGAACAACAGGTTCGAGATGCTTTATGATTTTTAATATACTCCGTCCTTGCAACTCTTGCAAGAGTCCACATTCCCAATCCCCACCTGTTTTGTAGTTCAAAAGTCAGATGGTAGCTACCTCTTACCATCTGCACCAGTATTAATTAGCATTGCCATGTTTTAACTCATCAATATGTGGTAGAATGTGATGTCAGTGGAGTGGGCATGGGCGCGCGCTGTTCTGTTGCAGCACAACAAACCTGTTGCTTATATCTAGCAAGCATTCACAGTCATCTCTCTATGTCGACCTATGGGAAGAAGGAAATGAACTCTATTATATTTGTCGTCACTAATAATGGAGTTAACATACCTGCTGCGACAGAGATTTATCATCTGCTCTGATCACCAAAGCTTATGGTTCTCGCTTCAACAAAAGATACACACTCCTGCGCAACAAACAAGTAT
Organism: Amorphophallus konjac; assembly: GCA_022559845.1. NCBI lineage: Eukaryota > Viridiplantae > Streptophyta > Magnoliopsida > Alismatales > Araceae > Amorphophallus > Amorphophallus konjac. The sequence goes on along the minus strand of CM040122.1, from coordinate 2,024,597 downwards.
GGCTAATAAGATTACTGGAATTTGATTTCAGTTGGAATACAAGTGATAACAACATAATGCGACTGCAGATGCACTTTCTATGATTCATCAATAAATCAATTCTCCGATCGCATTTCAAGCTCCCTCTATTTTGGAACCCACTTGGTTTTTGGACATTAACCTAGCCTATATCAGTCTGATCCTCTTTTCCAACCTAAAAAAAAAAAAAATCAATGGGAAACAAGTCAGCTCAACCCAGCTCACAATGTTATGCGTGGAGTTCTATTTTACAGGAGTAAAATTCTTTTACTTCCTTTTACACCACTCATTAGCCAGACCCTTTATGATTTTCCTCCTTCACCCATGGCTGGGCATTCAGGCTTCCACACAAACCCTGCATCGTGTAAAACAATTCTTTCATGGGAAAGGTGTTAACCAGTCTGTTAAGTTCTTCATGCAGAGTTGTGACAATTGCTAGCATTGCAAATATGACACTTCACCTCACAGCTAGCCTGTTACAGCCTTTACCTATACCTCATCAAAATTCGAGTTCTATATCTATGGATTTCATAGAGGGACTTCCCCCATCCCAAGGGACATCTGTTCTCTTAGTTGTGGTGGAACGATTATCTAAATAGTGCTCGTTTCATACCCTTAAGGCACATATATACTGCCCCTCTGTGTTGCACAAGAGTTTGTAAACAGTGTTATTAAGCTTCATGGGTTACCTCAAAATATATATAATTTCTGACCGGGACACAGTACTCACAATTCACAAGCAATTTTTGGCAGGAGTTATTTCGCTTTACAGGATATCAACCTGAAGCTCGGTTCAGTTTACCATCCACAAGTGGATGGCCAAATAGAGGTGCTAAACAGGTGCTTGCAAACCAATTTAATTAACCTGCTTTTGTTCAGCAACAATCAATTTGGGTCAAATTTCTACCATGGACATAATTTTGGGCATGACACCTTAGTACTTGCGATGACCAGTACAACCCCATTTGATGCACCGTATGGATATCCAGCTCCTATACCTCCATATGTGCCGTGTACAGCTATAAGTTCTTTCAAGATGTAGTAGGGTGCGCTAAAGAGCACGGATCAGACTTTGGGAAAGCTTTTTAGAGTACATCTCAACAAGGCTCAAGAATGCAGGTGTCAGGTAGATTCTCATCGAGTTGAAAGAGAATTTTCTGTGGGAGATTGGGCTTAATTGAAACTACAACCTCAATCGTCAAGGATCACTTGTTCACCGTACCAATCACAAAACTGTCAGCCAGGTATATATTATGGACCGTTTCAAATTTTACAAGAGGTTGGGAATGTAGTATACACAAATTCAGTGGATCTTCTTCCGTCGGATGCTAAGATCCACCATGCTTTTTTGTATATCTCGGCTCAACAACATGGCACAGAGATCATCCTTTTTCGCTATACACCCTTTTCTCTTTCTTATTCTGTGCCATTTCAGATCTCATCATTGCAGTAATGGCGGTCACTCGACCTTAGGCTGGAACTAGAGCAACACCAGCACTTCCACCTCCTTCCTCCCCTGACCAGGATGTTGATGCTAACAAATCACAACAGAAACAACATGCACCCCATAATCAACACTTAAAAGTCCTATTTATTTAAAACACATAAAGCACAACCTGGTCTGTGACTGATGGTAGGGACGTCGCAAGGGCTACATCATCTGTGTCCATTAAGAGAACCTCAACTACGCACGCACATACAGTGTTCTCACCCTGCGCCGGGGTGATTTTTCATGCAGACAAGTACTTGCCCATCCAGGAACTGAAGCGAGACCAAGCCAGGTTCACAGCTTCAGGGTCCTCGTCAACCGAACCCATCTCCTTCCTCCTCTTGACCCCATCTGGAGACGTGTTCAAGAAAGCATGGCTGCAGCCCGGATAAATGTGGACCTCAAATGGAGCGCCAGATGATTTCAGCTTTTCTTCTAAAGCCTTGGCAGCCTGAGAGCACAAAGTAAACATATTAAGTACTCGTGTCTTGCAGCAAATCCAGAACATTCGTGATCTAAAGAAAGACAGCTATAACAACCAGACGTTCGAAGCAAAATTAAGGTCCTTAGCAAGTTTGTGTTACAAATATGAACACCAGTGGCTAGATAAGCACTAGATTAAGTAAGCAGACAGCAAGAAATTTGCATTTGCATTCGCAAAACACAATCAACACAAGCTTTTGATTAGTAACTGTTAGCCTCAAAACTAGTCTTTCTCTCTCTAACCTATCCTAGAGTGAGAAGCTCTGAGGAGTTCGGGGCCATGGTGGGGAGGTCATTCACCGGAGCTGGTCCCCGGAGGAGGGGTTCGTAGTTCCAGGGGGTGGCTGCTGGTCGGTTGCCGACCTGCTTCAGATGTGGGAAGAGAGGCCACATTAGGAGGTTTTGCAGGGCAAGGGGTCCGTCTCTCGCAGGGGCTCGAGGAAGCTCTGGGTGCTTCCGGTCCTTTGCCAAAGTGGTGAGGGGTAACTCGCAATCGGGGCTGAGGGAGGCAGGGACTTGATGCAGGGGTGTTCCCGGTGGAGCTGTTGCACGCCTAGACCGGCTGGTTGAGGCGCTGCCTTTGGGTGGTACCGTTGGATGGAAGCGTGGAGATGGTTAGGCGCAGACTTGAGGCGAACGTAGGTGGACACTGGGAGGTCACATGAGTGTCGACGACGACCTTCCTCACAGTTGGACAGGAGGAAGAGCTGGTCGAGATGATGGCCAACACAGGGTACTTAGCGGCGGGAAGCACCCTACTCCGCCTCCAGCGGTGGACGAAGAACAGGGAGACCTTCCCCACCCCTATGACGAGGAGGGTCTGCATCACCCTCGAAGGCATTCCACAGCTCCTCTGCGAGAGGAAGACGTGTCCTTAGTACGGTGCTTCGGGAGAATGGAATGTGGAAGCCTAGGCTTCACGTCGATGGGGTCGTAGACAGTGGTCGCAACGATTGTTCAGGTGGCCCGCACGGCAGAGATACCTACTGTCATCACCACCGACCTCGCCGGAGACACCTTCATCATCTGGCTTTTGGTGGAGTTGCAGGGATTAGGGCAGCCTAGGTTGCATAGGGAGGAATAGGATGTACAGTCACAAGGGGTACGCGGCGCTACGACAGCGGGCAATTCAAATTGGACTAGCGTCGCATCATTTAATGGGCCAGGCTTGTCTGTTGGACTGCAAGATAGCTGGGCTCGGGTAGAGGTTGAAGGCCCGGTCGACCCATTTGGGCCGGCTCTGGGATTGGACCAGGTGGGCTTGAATCAGATGGCAGGCGGAACGGGCGGATCAGGGTGCAAGGGGGCGGTGGCCAGTTTAAACCCGGTTTGCCGTTCGGGTGAGGTGTGCAGGTCCATGAAGGGGACTCGGCACTTACCCATGTCCGGTATGGGCCTACGTATCGTTCCTGCGGGACCTGATATATGGGCCTTCTTCCTCGCCTGACAGCTCCTGTGCAGCGGTGCCCAGCGCAGGGTGATTGGCCGATACAGGGGTTCCCAATGGCTGCGGCCTCGTCTCTGCGGGCAGCTGGTGGCCCTCCAGGAGGGCAGGCGTCGGCCTCTCCACTCGCTCTGCCATGGAAGGGAGAAGCTGTCACTAGTGGAGGCCCCTCTCGGCAGGAGGTTGCAGGGGGGCGACAGACTGAGGTCTTGGACTTGCCGGTTGTGGTCGGAGGCCTCCAGGAGAAGCATACTGTGGCCGCGTCATCTCTGCTCCGCCAACAACTACCGCCGGAAGTTGCTTCCAGGTGGTGGCAGAAGGAAGGGGGGCCGGATTTACCATTTGACCCCCGACTGCCCCTTGTCCCAGTATCATCGCCGGCCGTCCAGGCTCTGCCATACCATGGATGAGAGTCAACAGCTGTGTCGTGTGTTGTTGGAGGAGCTGCAGGGCAGGCTGAGGAGGCCACCGAGGAGCTGCAAGCCTCTTTAATGCTGATGCCGGTGAATGCGGCTATGGCAGGGCCTGCTCCACCAGGCTAGCAAGCGGATCTCCTATGGGAGACAGTGACCGGCCAAGGTGAGACTGACAAGAGCCAGGAAGCAAAAGTAGCTGGGAGGAGCTACTGCTGGAGGACGAGGAGGTGATCTCGGAGACATCGGGAGGGGGTGTAGGTATGCTACCTAAAGGGGAGGACTTGCCCGATAGGAACAAGCTAGGGAATAAGAAAGTGAGGGAGCTGGTGAGGGTGGTAGAAAACATGACGGGAGATCAGGTGAGGGAGTTGGCAGAGAGGATGGGCATCTCCTTTGTTGGTGCGGAGAAAGATTTGAGAGGGGCGTTCTCTAAAATTAAGAAGAGGTGGTGTGCGAGCATTATGCAGAGAGGGAAGTCTTAGTTGAGGGGGAACATGGAGTGCGGCCCACTATCATTATAGGGATCATCGCTTGGAATGTGAAGGGGGGAGGGGAAGAAGAGGGATGTAAAAAAGCTGATTAGGAGATGTAAGATAGACATCCTGTGTATTCAAGAATCCAAGTGTGAAGGGAATGGGGAGTCCATCATGAGGGACATCGGTGGAGGAAGCCTAACTAAGGGGGTGGCTACTCCAGCCAAGGGAAAGTCTAGGGGCATCATGATCCTCTAAAATTAATATGAAGTTGAAGAGGTGGAGTTAAACAAACAGATCATGTGGGTTATCTCTTTATATTTCTGAAATATAAGGGATGACTTCTCTTGAGACTTTACGGGGGTGTATGCCCCTCAAAGCCAGGAGGAGAAGCGGGTTTTGTGGAAAGACTTGATTCGGCATCATCACATCTTTGGACGGCCTTGGTGTGTATGAAGGGACTACAATGCGGTGGCAAAACCTTGGGAGAAGACGAGATACCATGTTCATGTAGGGGAGATGGATGACTTCACTGATTTCATTGGGGCTACATTCGTTGACATCGGCATGGCAAATGGATAGTGCACTTGGTTCAACTTGAGAGCTAATTCATCATGCTTTAGACTGGACAAGTATCTGGCATCGGTTGATCGGGAGAATCACTGTCCTTGTGTCTAGTTGCTATCTTTGGCTAGATCATTATCTGACCACAAACCCATTCTGTTGAAGACTGGCCACTTTTATGATAAGAGGAATTGTTTCAGATTTGAGAAGTTTTGGTTCAGGAAGACAAACTTTATGGAGACCAAGGAAGGCTGAATCGAGAGTCTGACTCGGATCGGACGCCCAGAATCTGATCCGGATTGGCCGGATCAGGCGATCTCCATCTCGATCTGATCCGATCCAAAGTTTTTTTTAGTTGAAGAATGTTTGCTTATGTTTATAAAGGTTTTTATGCAAATGACCTATGTCCTTTAATAGTTTCAGGGTGTTTCCTTTCTTCCCCACACCCTCGAGGCCTTGATTCCCACTCCGCAGTAGGTGCAAGTCCGGGGTGATTGCGCGGAGGAGATGAGGACAGGATGAGGAGGAGGACGACAATGGTGACAGTGGTGACTACAACGATTGTAGATGACGACGACGAGAGACGGTGGCGGCGACAGAGACTTGAGCAGGTAAGGATGTTTCTCCTCCTCCTTCTCTGCCTACCAGTACTACTCTACCGGGGGGGGGTTGTCACTGAGGAACGTGGGGAGGGGTGGGGGAGGGGGGCTGCCGAGGTGGGGGGATGGTTGTCGGGGTGGGGGAGAGGGGGTCTGCGAGCACCACCAGGAGAGGTTGGAGGGTCTGCAGATTTTTTTTTTTTTTTTGGATGGGGATCGTGCTGGATCGGCAAATTCGGGACGACCCGGGCCGATCTAGCACGATTCAGCCGATATCGGCCTTGGATAGGGATAGGTCCGATCGGACCGACTGAAAACTGATTGGATCAGTTGATCAGATCCCATCCAATTTTCTCTTAATGGATATAATTAGGGGAGCTTGGGATGTACAGTTCATGGGCAGGTTCGCTATGCCTACTCTGATTAAAAAGTTGAGGCAGACAACTTAGGTTCTCAGGATATGGGGGATAAAGAAAACCCTCCTAGGCAAGGCAGTTAAGGATAGAATACTCCAACAAATTGAGGGCCTCGACAGTTTGGAAGAGGCAGGACTAATGGATGATACTGATAGGAGACTCAGAGATGCTCTGAGAGAAGAGTTTGATGAGATTCTTACAAGAGAAAAGATCTATTGGAGACAGAGATCGACATACAGATAGATAAAAGGAGACAAGAAGATTGCGTACTCCTAACATATTGCCTAAGGGAGAAGGAGAGTTAACACCATCACATGCATCCGTGTGAGTGGTCACCCTTTATCTAAGGATGAGGATATTAGAGGATAGACTAAGGATTTTTACTCTAGAGTATTCACAGAGGATGCATGCAACAGACCGAGGATTGCAGATGATCTCCTCCCACATCTCTCTCCTAAAGATAGAAGCCATCTCTTACAGCTTCTTAGAGGAGGACGCCCACTAGATAGTCTTACAGGGGACAGAGCCACCAGGTCCAGATGGCTTCTCGCTAACCTTCTTCTAGTAGTTACGGGATATTATTAAGAGGGAACTTCTGACAGCAGTGAGTGAGTTCAAGAGAGGAGGACTCATTTGTGGGGAATCGATAAAACCCTCCTAGTCCTTATCCCTGAAGAACAAAGAACACAAGATTTTTGAGATTTTAGACCCATCAGCCTTTGAATGACATTGATAAGATTATCACAAATATGCTAGTAAAGAGATTGGATAAAGTTAATGGGCCGGATGGTTAGTAGCTTCAAGGGAACTTTTATCAGGGAGAAGCACATTCAGGATAATTTCTTAGTAGCTTATAAATGCCATGAAGAATGAGAAGAAGAAAGGGGTGATTTTGAAGCTGGACTTTAAAAAGGTTTATGATAGAGTTAATTGGCAGTGCCTTCTTGATGTGCTAGACAAGATGAGTTTTGAGGAGAGATGGATAGGTTGGGTCCGTGCTTCCATTTCTTCAACCACTTTTGTTGTCCTTGTCAATGGGAAGCAGACTCCTCTCTTCAATAGTGGTAGGGGACTCTGTCAGGGAGATCCTATGTCCCTTCTCCTCTTTGTGCTAGTAGCTCATATCTTGAGCAAAGTGTGGCTAAGAGGAGAGGACACAAGATTGATAAGGGGATTCTAGGTATGGAGAGGTGGCCCATTTATCACACATTTGCGGTATGCTGACGATACTACTTTGTTCCTTGCCAATGATGAGCATCAACTATATGTGGCCAGGCTATTGTTAGAATTGCTAAAAGAAGTCAGTGGTCTCTAGCCTCCAAGTCAACTTCGGAAAAAGTCTCTTAGTAGGGGTGAATATGGAGGATAGGGCACTTCAGAGGGTGACTTGCATTTTGGGATGCCAGATAGAAGCCTTCCCTATCTCCTATCTGGGCCTATCATTGTCCCTAGGTGCTCTTCATTGTGTAGATTGGCAGCCTATTGTATAGAGATTTGAGTTCAGATTGTCCGGATAGAAGGTTAGACTTTTATCATATAGGAGAAATTTGTTTTATGTAAATCAGAGTTGAACAACCTACTTATTTACTTCCTATCCATATTTGAATCCCGAAGATAGTGGCGAAAAAGATATGAGTCTATTCAGAGGAGATTCTTTTGGCACGTTAGTCGGGGGAGATGCAAGAGTTGACATGACATCAAGTGGCGTACAGTAGCCGCAAGTAAAGAGAAGGGAGGTGTGGGGATAAATAATATTAGAGACTTCAATTTGACTCTCTTGTGCAAGTGGTTGTGGAAGTTAGGGCTAGGAGAAAATAGATTGTGGGCGCAAGTCATCAAGCAGAGGTATTTTGACAGGAGGAGAGTCAGGGACCTGACTCTATTATCATAGCAATGAAAATGGTGACAATGATAGCAATGAAAATAAAAAGGAGCAGGTGCAATGGCAAGAAACAACAAAGTCTCTACGAAAGACCACATGAGCACAACAGAGTCACACAAAAGCCATGAACCAATAACAACAACAGCTGTCGAACATCAAGAGTAAAAAAGCCTGACATCAATGATGGCAATGATGGAAATCAAGGAACCACGATGGCGATGCCAAAAGCAGGACGCAAGAGGTTCTAAATGCAATGAGATTACAGTAGCACCACATCATGCTGGAGAGAAACTTGATTTGCTAAGAGAAGGGAGCATTTGAGGCCAAAGGAAGGAGCAGCCCAGGAGTTCGAAGCAACAAAAGGAGGGGATGTTGCAGATGAACTGAGGGGCTGATCTGTGCTAGGACTGCTGCGCTGGTACTATTTTAAGGACATGGAAATGAAAATAATAAAATCTTCTGCATTTGAACACCAATATTATGTATATCGATATATAGGTTCACAAGATGACTCCCAACAGTCCAACACAAGTGGAAATAATCTCCTGCCGAATACTGACGAGAATAGGTCACAATAATCCAAGTTGAACTAGTATCTGCAATCTTAATATAATTAAAATTCGAGTGATGTTAATTTAAGTGGCATTATAATAGGATTCTTCTAGTCCTAATCTGACTGGGACTTGAATATTATGTACAATATAAATATAATCTCTCTCCAACATTGATGAAAGATATAAGTCAAGTTTCTACTTCCACTTGAATATAGCACAATATCTATTCTATTCCAGCAGAGTCCCATATTGATATAATCCATTGACTTTTAAGTAAATAAGTAGGGGTTAGTGATGTACCTAGGGTCTATTATTCAAGAGAATGGAGAGTTGATTCAGGATATGTATGAAGGTGCTATTAGTAGTGTGAGAATTATTACTGTAGAGACTTGTGAATTTTCTTTTACTATAGATTTGCATTAAGTTTCTGCATTAAATCTGTATCTCTTTACATTAGTTATAGATGAAGTAACAAAATAATTGCATGATGATATCCCTTGGTTTATGCTATTTGCATATGGTATTGTTTTAATCGATGAGAGTTGATGGTTTAAATGCTAAATTACAACTTTGGAGGTATGTCTTGGAGTCAAAGTTTCAGAATTAGTAGGAGTAAGTCAAAACTTGTGCTGCAATTTTAGTAATAGGTTGGCATAGGAAGACATACTCTAATTGATGGACAAAACATTCCTAAAAGTAGTAGTTTTCGATATCTAGGGTCTATTATTCAAGAGAATGGGGAGCTCTATGATGATGTTGCATACAAGATTAAGACAGATTGGTTAAAATAGAGAAGTACATCAAGAGTCCTTTATGATCATCATATACTTGCGAAACTTAAAGGGAAGTTTTATAAAACGACTGTGAGACCTGCTTTATTATATAGTACCGAATGCTGAGCAGTAAAAAAGGAACACATTCACAAAATGAGTGTGGTGGAGATGAAGATGCTGAGATGGATGTGTGGTAAAACTAAGAAGGATAAGATTAGGAATGAACATATCTGTAAAGACTTAGGTGTAACTCCAATTGATGATAAAATGAGAGAAAATAGGCTTTAGATGATTTGGACATATACACCGTCACCCTAACTCAGCACCAGTTAAAAGATGTGACCAAATCATATTGGATGCTAGTAAAAGAACTCGTGGAAGAGCTAAAATGAGATGGTGTGAGACTATTGGAAGGGACATTGGCTTCTTGTGTTTAAATATGTATTTAGCACTTGATAGAATTTTTTTGGCGGAACATGATTCATGTAGTTGACCTCAAGTAATGGGATAAGGCTCTAATGATGATGATGTGGATGTTAGTTACATATTTTCTCTCTTCACCCACAGGCTTTTTATACCACTGTCACTCTTGCTGTTCTCCAGAAAGTTCACAGTATTGAATTCTGCTTTCTCATTCCCACTCAGATGAACGCTGGGATAAGGTGCACTACATATCCTGTTTTCAATTTTTGTCGTTCTTGTTTGCTCCAGGTAGCAAGATCACAGAAAATTCATCTCATATGTTGCATTAAAGTTCAAAACCATTCAACACAAGTTAGAGCTTTCCTGTGATATGCACAGGTTTTAAATCAATGGTTTCACATGTACTAATAAACATATGTAGAGATGAATAGTAAAGATATCATACTGTGACATCTGAGAAACCAACTATGTTGTCGAGCTCCCCAAAATGGGCCTGGACAGGAGCCTTTGCCATAGAAGGATCAGCAAGCTCAGAGGAAGGAACTCCATAGAATGCAACTACAGCATCAACCTCTGGGACCAAGACAGCACTTGCAATGGATAGAGCACCTCCCATGCAAAATCCTGTTACACCGACCTGCTTTCAGGACAATTGGACAATAGGTTCAGTGGTCTCAAAATTAGCAATCAGAAAATAACATTACAAACGGAAAGATTATCATTGTTGAAAAGGATAAACAAAAAGATTATAGATACACCAACATGGACATACCAAGTGCAGATAAGAAAAGAAAAAGATAACAAGAAAACACAATCATGAGCACGATCCATCTTAGCAAGAAAAAAATTACTACTTCAGGATGCTCTTTAACTTCTCCTAACACAGTGCTGTGTTAGAATCATAATGCTAGTCCTATCGGACGAGTTCTTAGAGAACTCTCTATCTGCAGTACAATGATAGGATAATAGCAGGATAGCAACAGGTTAAAATTTAGTCATTATTTTTGGTTTTAGTACCAGTTCCTCAACTGCCACCAGTCCCACGTTTTTGTTCCGTGAGGGATGGCTACTCGGTAGGCTCCTTGTTATTAGGCATCATTGTTCTACTAGTCCTATGTGCGCGTCGTCTTGCATTGTTTTTTCTTATATTATTTATCGCTGATCTCGAGTCCCTTTAAGTGTTGTACATTTCCGTTGGTCCGTCCCACATCACAAATTCTTAGACCAGCCCTCTGCAGACAAGTTCTTTAAATGCCCACTCCAAATATACAAAAGAGACATCTCGAGAGCAAATCTTCTTTCGAAAAAGGACATCATTGTGTTCCCTCCAAATGGGATGGCAAAAGAAACAATAGAGATAATCTTCTTACTGGATTTGCTATGAGTTTGTGTCCTGAGTTGCCGGAAATACTCCCAAAATTCCTCCAAAGTAAAGAAGCCAATCTGAAATAGAAACACCCTCCCAAAAATCTGCCATACCTCCTGACTGATAGCAGAGGCAATGGCTGAGTGGTCCACATTTTCCTGCTCAAACATACACATCACACAAGAAGTTTCACCCCGGATCCCATTACCTTCTGTAGGGTCAGGTAACAAGTCTTTTCTCAAAAAAGGGCCAGATGAATGCCTTAATCAGGGGGGCCTTAACCTTCCAAACTTCTTTAAATTTTGGATATTGTGTGGGACCTTCTGTACAAATTCTTAACTGTGAACTCGTTTTTCCCATAGTCCCATAACAGAGCATCCTCCTGTGATTGAAGAATAGAAATCTCATTAAGTGCGAAGAAGAAGCATATATTCCTCATCCCCCTCATCTTTAAGGTCCCTTCACAAGTGAAGTGACCACTGAGAGATATCTCCTTGGATATGACAACACCCTATAACTTTAATCCATTTATCCACAGACAAATTGAACATTCTAGGAAAGTTAGCCTTCAGAGGCACATCTTCATACCATTTAACAAACCAGAATACAGTGCCTTCATTACAAACCCTCATTGAAATTCCCTGTACAATCCATTGTCCTGCGTTAGGAATTCCTTTCCACAATAAGCTGAAATGTCATTTGTTGTTCATCTGCAAATAAAATATATGGTGTGGTTCACAATGCTTCTGATAAATAACCCTTTGCTACAATGAATGGTTTTCCTTCAGAAAATCCCACAGCTACTTCCCCAACAAAGCTACATTCTTAACCTCCAGCTTAACTCCTAACCACCCCCCCCAACCAAAAAAAAAAATACAAGGCTTGCAAACCCTTTCCCCTTTAACATGGGGAATCCCTTGCGTATGCTCATCGTAACTGCCCCCCAGAAATTTCCGATGCATCCAGTCAATCTTCACCCTTACTGAAAATGGGAAAAAGAAAACTGACAGGTAATGAAGAGGTATGCTTGACAATACTGAGTTTGCAAGAATGATGCCGCCTCCCAACGATAAGTTCCTGGCCGTCCAAAAGGGGCAATACAGAATATTTTCTAGGAATATTGAAACATCACTTGATGATCTCACAAACACCCAGTTCAAACACTTTGGCATGTTTTATCAACTCAGATATCAGCCTTTAACTACAAAATTCTCCAATCACGAAAGAGATAAAAAAATATCAAGGTTCACTTATTGTTCAAATCTTTGAAGCATGGGGCAAGAATGGAAGCAGTTTTAGGGAATGAGATGGGAGACTGGGAATGAGGAACACCCTCTAGTCTAGGATTCATTTTGCCTTTGAAAATGGAAGTCGGGAATAGAGTTTCTTTGGGAGCAGGATCAATAGCAAAATGAGATAATCCTGTTTCTAATGAAATTAGTGGCATCCCTATTGCAATGCACAAGTTGGCTGTTTGTTTGATCATGTGTACGGAGATGTGTTCATTCATGGAATTAACCACATACTAGTTTTATGACATCACCACATTGTCTCAACCTTGAATGACATTCCCATGTACTCTCCCTCACTGCCAAGTCAGACAACTATGTTCATTTCAAGGAACTAAATAATGTAATTGGTCCGAGACTTTTACTTTTATGTGCACATATTTAAACATCATTTTAGGAGGATTATGTTCAATATTGGTTGATAAATGAAGAGGGCATGTTCCTGTATCAAAATTTGCTCTTTCTTTCTTTGCCTAGATGCTTGCAAAAATCTAAAACCTCTAAGTGGTTGCATAGGCTTAAACATTCTAACTGATAATGTAATTTTCTACTCGGCAATTGACCTCATCGAACCTTTGACAGAGCCTTTCCCCCAAAAGAAGCTTGATATCAAGCAGGCAGATGATCAGAAAACCTTGGTATTTAGGTATTTTTCCCCATAATCAGATGTCTCCATGAAAGTGTCCCATATTGATATAATAAGTGCAAGACTGTAAAGTAATTCCTCAAAATCATTCACAATTGCTGTTGTCCCCCTTTTATGAGAAAACAAACTGAGCTCCATAATTTACTCCTACTGCTTTCCCCCTTTTCTTTGAAAGGTGCACAATATATGCCTAGAATTATTAAATATGATTCTTTACAATGCCCTGGAGATCCAAATGGCTACGTTTTTTGCCATAGACACCACTTGGCGTTCACAGGCGATGACCATTTTGCAGGTCAACAATAAAATGAGGACCATGGTTATGGAGTACTTAGAAACAAAAGCTGTAAAATTGAAGTTCTACAAACAGATAAATATCCACAATGCTCCAATCAAACAACAGAGCAAACAAAGATATACCTTCCTTGAACCATTTGACTTTAGCCATTTTGCTGAAGCCTGGATATCCTTCACAGCACCTTGCCAATCAAGACCCTCCATCAAATGTTGTGCCTCAGCAACATCCAGACCAACTTTCCCCCGATACAAACTGATAAACGAAGTCAAGATCAAATAATAGTGAAAGAATAATATGCAAAACTAAGGAAAAACCAACTGCACACAAATAGGGTTGGAGGGAAAAGACATAAAATAGAAAAATACTAAAAGATAATGGAGTCAAATTGGGATCATTGTGTTTTCTAGTACCGGCTGATTGTTGACCACTGACTAGATGGGCCAATTTCAATAGGACTAGACCTTAGCCAATCCTAAATCTGCAAGGGAGGACAGGATCCACAAGAATTGGCCATAAACATGCTGGATGAGAAAGAAAGATCACAGATTGCCAGAAGATCTGCTAAGATTGGATTGGGATAAGCCAGTCTGATCGATTCCTTTTCCACAAAAACATTTCTCCCATGGTCCCACCTGAATTGGCTGAACCACATAATGTTGTAAAATTGTACTTCCAAATCCCACATGGCCCACACCAATCAAAGAGGTCAATCCTTGTAAGATTTGATGAGGAAAAAAATCAACTTTTTAACTCTCAAAAGATTCCTACAAAAAATTCTGCACACCAAGCAAATGTGGCACTCGCTAGCCCCCCAACCAAACAAAAAAACGAAGAGTTGTGTGAGTCCACATTACATAAAACTGACGCCCACTCTCTTACTTTCTCCAAAATAAAAGAGACAACCCCGTCAGAATCTCTAGCTTCCCTCCTAAAGAATCTACAGTTTATTTCTCCCCACGAGACCCATAGACTCGCATGTAGAATGAGCCACTAGATGAGATGAGTCTATCGCCCTTAAGTGTCCATCTCATGTGCAATTTTCCGATCAAGTGCTGCACATTGTCTTGAAAAATGGTGGCACCTAGCATTCTGCTCAAAACTTGTGACCATACTTAAAGAAAGAGCACCCTATAAAGAGATAGCCCAATGTCTCTTCCTCCTCACCACATAGGCACATAATGTTGAGATACCTGCCAGGAATGGAGCCAACCTATCACAAGTCGGTAGACACCCATGTGTGATCCTCCATGTAAGTAGCTTCACTTTCAAGGGACTCCTAGGCTTTTGAATATGTGGTGCAAGTCCATGTCTCATTCCTCCATCAAAGATTAGCTTGTAAGTTGAGCTGACTGAAAACCTGCCATCTTTATCCCATCTCCACCACCATCTGTCAGCGCTGTTAGCTTCTGGATCAAAACTTATAAAGAAAAAGATAAGTTTCCTTTTCCACTAAAACATTTCTCCCATGGTCCCACCTAAATTGGCTGAACCAGATAATGTTGTAAAATTGTACTTCCAAATCCCACATGGCCCACACCAATCAAAGAGGTCAATCCTTGTAAGATTTGATGAGGAAAAAAATCAACTTTTTTAAGAGGAACATGATTCCAACTAAGAACCTCAAAGTGGAACCATCAATCTTTTCTTTCGTGGAAGTGGTTGGTACCACTAAATTGTATTGAAGTAAAAAGGAATGTACAAATATAATCAAAGAACTCTCAAAAGATTCCTACAAAAAATTCTGCACACCAAGCAAGTGTGGCACTCGCTAGCCCCCCAACCAAACAAAAAAATGAAGAGTTGTGTGAGTTCACATTACATAAAACTGATGCCCACTCTCTTACTTTCTCCAAAATAAAAGAGACAACCCCGTCAGAATCTCTAGCTTCCCTCCTAAAGAATCTACAGTTTCTTTCTCCCCACGAGACCCACAGACTCGCATGTAGAAGAGCCACTAGATGAGATGAGTCTATTGCCCTTAAGTGTCCATCTCATGTGCAATTTTCCGATCAAGTGCTGCGCATTGTCTTGAAAAATGGTGGCACCTAGCATTCTGCTCAAAACTTGTGACCATACCTTAAAGAAAGAGCACCCTATAAAGAGGTAG
Source organism: Amorphophallus konjac (assembly GCA_022559845.1). Taxonomy (NCBI): domain Eukaryota; kingdom Viridiplantae; phylum Streptophyta; class Magnoliopsida; order Alismatales; family Araceae; genus Amorphophallus; species Amorphophallus konjac. Next base: position 2,009,357 of record CM040122.1, on the reverse strand, counting down.
TCCAATGTCTCTTCCTCCTCACCACAAAGGCCACATAATGTTGAGATACCTACTAGGAATGGAGCCAACCTATCAGAAGTCGGCAGACGCCCATGTGAGATCCTCCATGTAAGTGGCTTCACTTTTAGGGGACTCCTAGGCTTCCAAATCTGTGGTACAAGTCCATGTCTCATTCCTCCATCTAAGATTAGCTTGTAAGTTGAGTTAACTGAGAACCTTCCATATTTATCCCATCTCCACCACCATCTGTCAGTGCTGTTAGCTTCCGGATCAAAACCTATAAAGAAAAAGAGAAGTTTCTCTAGCTGTTCAATCTCGACCACCCTAAGATGCCTTCTAAAGGAAGAAGCCCAAGTTCCCTTTGATAGCTGTGGTTCAAGAACCTGAGTGACTGTTGCCTTATGTGCAAAAGAAATCACAAAAATATGTGGGAAGGTGTCCTCTAGTGTAAAGTCACCACATTGCCTATCTTTCCAAAACAAGCATTTCTCCCCACTTCTCAGCTGGACCCGCACACTTGTCAACATGATATCCTCATACTGTGAGATACCCCTCCAAAGGGGAGAGATTGTGCCGAGCAGCTAGAATCAAATCCCAGTCCCTTACTCTCCCATGCCATTTCTAATAGATGACTTGCAACCACAGCCCATCCTCTTCAAGCCCAAGCTTCCACAACCATTTACTCAGCAAAGCCTAATTGAAATCTCTGATATTCCTCATGCCCAATCCTCCCATCACCTTGCTCTTGCAAATTTTGCCCCATGCAATGTCATGCCATTCCCTACTCCTACCTCCACTACCATGCCAGAAAAACCAAACTTGAATGGATTCAAGCTTCCTTGCAATGGTCCTCGAAATCTAGAATATAGAAAAATAGAAGATAGGGAGACTATTTAACATTGATTTGCAGAGCACCATTCTCCCCCCATAAGAGAGGAGTCTCGCCTTCCACCTTGCCAGTTTGTACTCATATTTTTGTATCACACTATGCCAATCACCACAATGTATGGCCCCAGGAGACTACGGCAGTGCCAAATAAGAGATGGGGAAATCTCCTATCTGACATCCTAGGATAAAAGTTGCTCTCGGAAGGACCCTCTCTCCCATATTCATCCCCACTACCTGGCTCTTGCTAAAATACGTCTTCAACCCACTGACTTCCTCCAACATCTCCAGAATTAGTCTAGAAACAAATAGTTGCCTCTCAACCTCTACTTGTCATTATGAGGAAGTTTGGGATCTGCTATTTAAATCAGTCACACACTATCAGAGTCAATTTGTCTTTAGAGTCCCTACATTTGGGCTAACAGTTTTAAGGGGGGCACTTGCCCATATAACTCCACAGCCTATCAGGGTTTCTTGTAAGGAGGATGCCGGGAAAAGTCATTTAATCCCATGCAGGGTATTCACAAGCTAGTCTATGCCTATACAAATTCTTGGGCCCTTCCATCTACAAACATATGGAGCACCCAGAAAAACTTTGCTAATCAGAAATTATAAAGCAAAAAAAATAGCAGGGAAATGGAATTTCAAATTCCAAAATTGCTGGTTCAGTTGGACAAGAGATAAATAATATTTTGAGAGGGGGCTAACTGGTTTTTCTCAAATAGCGGAGAAACCAATAAACAATTTTGACTTTTGACTCCATGAGTAGATTTTAAGCCTCAAATAAGATGACCAAGATATATTCCTTGAGTTCTTTTTCTTAGAACAAAAGTGGATTGTACCACCGATTTGATTTTAAATAGAGGAGGTACAATTGAAATTCAAGAGGAGAGATTCCTCTAACACCCTGAAAAAGCAAAGAAAAGGAAAATTACAAGTGACTACCCAGGATGCCTTTCCAATTACACTGCTCCAAAGAGACTCTTCCAAGATTGCAAAGAAACATGTGAAATAAATCTAGACCAATTATAGAGATGAGTTAAAGCTTGAACACAGATGTTCTCTATGCATATTCCTTGAGTTCTTTGACATACACTAAGTTTTACGCTTGGATTTAAAGGATGGCAGTTTCGGTTTCCCCTGAAACATAATAAAATAATATTTTTTTAGGATAGCAGGTCCGAAATCGAAACATATCGGGCTGGAAACGCCCGAAACATAATAAAATAATATATATATATTAAAGTTTCGGACCTGCTACAGTGAGCAGGTCCGGTTTCGGATCGTCTAGATCCGAAACCAATACGTTTCGGCCGACATGTATTGATTTCGGCCGAAACTGCCATCCCTGCTTGGATTCAATTCATAGTGCTTAAAATGCAGCCAACATGCAAAGCAAAAGGCAGAATACAAGACAATGAATAAGAAACTGGAAATGGGAAAACCTTGCAATCAGTTTTACAATTCAGGAGTGAAAATGCAGAGTATTTAAGTATGCTCTTACTCGGGAATTAGCACTTTGTATCCTGGTTCCAAACCAGCAATTTTTAGAGCATGGTTCTTAACCTCAAAGTCGACACCCCACCACTCCTGCAATACCACAATTCCAGGAGCATTTTCCTTCCCAGCTACATATGCATCAAATGTCTGAGAATAGAAAAGAAAATATTCAGCATGCGAGCCTACCAGTAGAAAATGATGGGATAAATAACAGCAGCTAATTTCAAATAACAGCAGAGGCAAGGAACCAGCTATTCTGCATGTAATTGCTAAAATCCAGAATCTTAAATGCTTCAAACCAAGAGTACAATTTTTATTCTGTTTCCCAAATAATACAGAAACAGATATACTTAGAAGATAAGCAGAGAAAAAAAGAGCAATAAAACTCCAAAAGGAGGGCTCCTTTTAAATATGTCCATAGGCAGAATATTTACATATGTGATATCATATCATGGTCACAAATAGTATAGCAAGCATATACACATGCATTTATACCATTAATCTGGAGTGACCTTAATAGGCATTTGGCAGTAATGTTTTGAAAGTCTAATCCCCCATTTGGAACTACCTCCCCCAATGTTTAAATGAGAAGTTGTTTTCTTCATAAAATTTCCCCCCAATAAAAGCAGGTATGACTCTGTTCTTGCTTTTTTTCACCTGGAAAGCTCGCCATTTTTTCCCGAGTGTTCCCTCTCCCTTGAACCTGTTTGCCCCTTCCCCCAACCTCCACCTCACCACCATCTCTGTTGACATCCTGCTGCTCTCCTGTTGACGCAAAAAAAAAGAGAGAGGAAAGAAAAGGGAGAAGGCCCAAACACAAATAGACCCAACTGAGATAGAAGGAAAATGGGCTTAATGCGAATTGGGCCAAACAATAAGGTGGGCCAAATAAGATAAAAGAAAGGAAATAGAAGGGGTGTGTATGCAAATGGAAAGAAAGGAGGGGAGAAAGGAAAGAAAAAAGATTTTTTTCTAAAAAAATCAGAAATAGGAGGAAAATCGCGGCTGTGTCTGTGTCACAGTTCGCAATTTCCCTCTCTCTCTCTCTCTCTCTCTCTCTCTCTCTCTCTCTCTCTCTCGCGCGCGACCTCTCTCAACATCCCCTCCCGTTGCATCTCCTACCGAGCGGCATTCAATGCCCGCCAAAGCTCAAGCGAACAGGCCAACAATGGCCGGCCCATCCCTGCGTCCCTCCTCCGCCACACCCCCTTGCACGGCAAAGCAGCCGCATCCCCCATGAAGCAGCCACATCAACTGTAGCAGCAGCAACGACATGTCTGCAGCAGCAGCAGCGAACCAGCAGCGGCCACGGCTGCAGCAGCAGCATGGCAGCGACAGCAGCAGCAGATAAAAAAAAGGTTGGAGGTTTCCCTCCGAAAACAGGGGCTCCGACCCCTATATAAAGCCCACCTCGGTGGAGCTTAAGCTTCTTCGGCGACCTGAAGAGAGAAAGCCCCCGAAGCCTCCGCCGCCACCGACGCCGTGAGAGAAGAAGAAGAGCGAAGAGAAGAGAAGAGAAAGAGAGAGAGGGAGAAAGGGGAGAGAGCAGAGAGTGAGGTGAGCTCCTCCCCCCCCCCCTTCCTCCTCTTCTTCGTTTTCTTTTTATCCACTCTGATGTACCCTCATTTTCATTCTTTGTTTTGAATAATTTATGTAACTCGATGTATGTTTACTCTCCCCCATGGATGATACATGTGTACATATGCATTTGCTTTGTCTCGATCTCCTCTTGCTTCTCTCTGCATGGAGCCATCTGCTCCCACCGATATATATATTTTTATGCATGCATATATACATGTATATGTATATACATATGTATATAGGTACGATACATTTGTTCTTCTGCGTTCTACTTCCCCTCCTACAATGGAGAGGATGAACACCCCATTTTATTTCTTCAAAGCCACCCATTCGGTGATTTTTATCACGATGGCCACCGGCCCAGGGTCTATCTAAATCCATAGATATGTCTCCGAGGTCACCAACCATCGGAAGCCTAATACTCGTCTCTTTCCGATTCCGGATTCTTAACCACTCTTGGACCGCCGGGGGTCCGCTTAGTCATAGCGTGTTCCCCGGTAACTCCTTTTTTGAAGGTGGATATCCAAAGTCTTATACGGCGATAAAAAGGAAGGAAAAGAAGTCCACGTCTCGGCGACGAGTTCGTGGCGGCCCGTGGATCGGTGGGGTCCCTCGTAGGCTAGCCCTCGGGATCTCCGCCCCCACAATGGGTGACGGGGTGGTGTCATTTTCGCGCATACCCCAGGGATCACGTCGCTTCGCGCGTATCCCTTTTGTTCGGGGCCGTCGGAGTTCTCTCCATAGGGCGCGCCTCCATTTGTCACCCCCACGCTCTGGGTCTAGGGGAGGTGCTGCCGAATTTTTGCCGGGTGATTTTGAAATAACAATAAAACTAAGAAAAGGAAAGATGAATGAGGGAATGAAACGAAGAGGAATGTTCAGGACTTAATCCATCATGGACTGAGGAACAGAAATTGATGACATCAAGAAAATCACCCGATGATAGAGGCAATTCCAAGGGCTGCCAAACATGAAGATGAATACGCAGAAAATGAAGTTGCAGTGTCAGCTTCGGCTCTCAGAAATCGTCAAGGATCAGAATGGGCAGGGATCTGATGCACTTAATATATTTGAGGAGATGAAAGACATAGGAATTGTGCCAGATGGGATAACCTTTATTGGAATTTTGTCAGCTTGTTCCCACATGATCAAGTCTGATACAAAGGGGGTTTGTATATTTCAGTTTAATGGTCAATGACTACTCAATCACTCCTTGGATTAAACATTATGGTTGTATGGTGGACCTCTTGAACAGGGCCAGCTTGCTTGATGAGGCACCGCATTTCATTAAAAGATGCCACTGGAGACAGATTGTGTAATTTGGAGTTCATCGCTTGGAGCTTGGCGTATTTATGGTAATATCCATCTTGCTGAATTTGCTGCGAAACAGCTTTTAAGACTACAGTCAGAAGATGCTGCCAACTATGTCACTCTGTCTAATGTATACGAGGGCTCTCGACTGGAAGTGCGTGAATCAGCGATTCCCTTGCAAGTTCTTGGCATTGGCATGCCATATTGCTTGGTGATGATTGTCGGTTACCTTCAACACTTAAGCAAGGCTTCTGAAGAAGCTAGATTTGCGAAAAGTCTGTTTGAGAGACTGACTTTATTAGGACATCCAAGGCATATGCTCAGGCTTCAGTACAGAATACACACCTACCCCTTCGCTCGTATGCAAGAAACAAAAATGGGAAAACAAAACAAAGAAGCAATAAAGCCCAAGGGTAAGTGCCAACTGAAATTAAAACCCCTGAAGTTGTATTTGCCATTGTGTTCAGTCGACTGAACCCAAACTTCGGTCGACCGACCCGTGGCTGCGTAGACGCACTGAGCACAGTGCGTCGACCCATCCGGGTTTCCCCCGCTCTGGGAGGATTGGTCGACCGAACTGAGATTTCGGTCGACCGAACTCCCCTTTCCAAAAAAAAAAAGAAGAAGAAATAGAAAAGAAGAATCGGAGTTAAAGTGCTGCGTCGACGCAGGGAACGTCCTGAGTCGACCCGGCTCTTTCCAAACAGTAAATAAAAAAAACAAGAAGAAGATGAATCCTCGGATCAAAAGAACATATGAGAAAACGCGAGATGGGGCAGGGTCAGCAAACCCGACTCTATTAATACGATCATTCACCTAAAAAAATAAAATAAATATACAAACGAAACATAAGCAAAGAGACCTAGCGGCATCTGTCCGGGATTACCTCCCCTCTGACCCCGCATGAGGGGAAACAATGAAGACGCCCTTGCGAAGCATGCTTGACCCTGGGGGTTACCCCCATCATGGTCATGCCGTGACTTCGTCCTGGGCCGATAACCCGCTGAATTTAAACCGTTGACCGGGATTTAACCGAATGACTCTGTTTTTTCAAACAATAAATTTGTCGTGCCCCAGCATACATATGCTCTGGTTTCCCCGCAATGATTGTGAGGTTTTTTTTTTTAAACCGGACATTTGTCTGAACATTAAATGGTCAATTTATGACCAAAATAACTCCGAATGTCCTTCTGCACCCCACTATGGGGGATTTTAATGTTTCTCAATATGCTATTTACTTCTTTCATTAAAATTGATGTTTAGGCCACGAGGCCCCAAATCTTGGCGATTAATCAAATGTTTTCTCCTCTCCAAGGGATGTCATTAACGCCGTGACCTTTATGGCACGGCAGGTCTCCAGTCCCGACCCGATACCCACAATCGTCTGATTAGTCAGACGGAGCGCACCCTAGGCTTCGGACCACTCCAGTCTCGAAACCCGAACACTTTGTCACTTAGGTGACTGGCACGCCCTCGCACTTGATAAAATGATGTTGCACCCGAAATTGTTCTCGAAATATTTCGAGAATTTCATGATGTTATAATCGACGGAAAGATGACGTGTCGTCAATACCGTCAAATTGTGGAGTACCTCCGTGATTTAGGGTTCATTGGCCCGACTACACAACTACAATTGGCGTCGCAGCAAGGAAGTTTATGAGGAAGGTACGTGGGTATACCCGTCAAGATAGCCGAGCAAGTGTATCACACGGCGTAAACAGACGCAAAGATTCCTCCCCACACGGCGACGCACAACCAGACAACAAACAAGACGCTTCTCCGCTCTCACGCGAGTCTCCACCAAGATATTGCTATCACGTGGCGAAGGGAGAGCCCCCAAGGGACTATATATAGATCACTCGTCAACCTAGGGTGACAAAAACGGGAGGAAACGGCGTCGAAAGGAGTTAACAGGGGTGCCCGGGGGCCAAATGACTCCTTTGGGGTGCGACCGGCCCGGAGGGGGGTCGCGGCCACCCCCTGGAGGGGTCAGCCGACCCCGCTAGAGGGCCAGCGGGGTCGCCCGGCCTCCGCGGGGCGGCACGCCAGCAGCAGCAGTAGGAGGGGAGGGGGTTTCGGCTGTGGATTTCGGGGAGAACAGCAAGTGAACTCCCCACGTGAGTTTCGGCCAAAACCGGATGGTTTCGGGCCGAAACCAATATCGGTTTCGCCCGAAACTGATAAACTTAACATGTGTCGGGTTTGCTACAGTGAAGTCCCCCATTTTCGTATCGGTTAGGGCCGAAATTGATACGTTTCGGCGAAACATATCGATTTCGGCCGAAACTGACAACCATGACACAAAGTGGGATAGAACAACCGATGGAGCACCCTCAAACACTGTATCATCAATCAAGTCTAATCCGGACATAACAAATAAATCTTAATCCCAGACATCAGCAGAAGCGACTACAGAAATAATCTCAAATGACAACTCAACTATCATTATAGAATCATCTACCAAAGCTAGTCCGGAATCGACAAACAAACTCTGGTCCCATACATCAATAGGTGTTGGTGCAACATCATCTGTGCAAACTCGGATAGCCTTCTCGATAGTGCGGAGTGCTTGCAAGTTGCAAATAGGAATTTGGGAGGTGAGATTTCTTGTTGAGATGTGCCGGTTTCACGATGCAACTCGCCCCATCGATATCTATGAAAGCTTGACAATCCTTCATCCATTCATAGCCCAAACTCATATATGAACCCATGGGATGAATTTTGCATCTTGCTCCATGTAAATACATAACAGATTTTTTGGTGATGGGGTGGTGAAAGGTTCGATGAAATTCCACAAACGCTTCCACCACATCAACAATGATTTCTCCCATTTTCCAAAGAGAATCGATAATGGATTGGGAGATATAATTTTCACATTCACAGTTGTTGAGAAACACAGTTGTGGACTCATTGTTGGGCAAGAATACTCTAAATTGGAACAACATTGCGGACAAAATATTACCAATTTGACGAGGAACAGGTGACCCCGAAATATTTGGGCTGAGTTGATGTAGGTCTGCAATCTGCAGGTGGGCCAGACTGGACGAAGGGGCCGACTCTCAGTAACGGGCCGACCAACTGCATTTTGAGCTACTGGGCCCACGTTATGTGAGCTTGGGCTAACTGCGATCTTGTGGAGAGAGAGAGAGAGATCTGCGGTTGGGGAAGAGGAGCGCTGATAGTTGGCGGCTAGGGAAGGAGATGTAGCAGCGGTGGCGGCTGCAATGGCCGGCGGCAGATGAGGATGCGGCTGGGTGTGATGGGTCTCCGGTGGTGCTCTGGTGTAGGGGGGTTGACAGTGGCAGTGGTGGCGTGGCCGGTGAAGGGCGAGAAGGAGGCGGGGGTCGCGGGCGGCCGGCCTGGAAGATGAAGGGGGCTCTTCGGCGAGGGCGGGGGCATCCGGTGTCACTAGCGGCCAAAAAAAAGGGGGCCGCAGTGCTGGCGACGGTTGGCAGGTTGGATGACGTCGGCAGCAAGGCCGCGAGGGTGGGCAACTACGGGCGCCGATGTGAGTGCCGGTCAAGTACTGGGGCATGCCTGTTCTATCGCGACTGCGGAAGAGGGGGCAGGGGAAGAGCAGAAGGGAGACTAGGGATGCGACAATGGAGCAGGGGTGCCATTGGGGTTTGGTTGTGCAGAGAAGGGAGAGGGATGGCGGCGGTTAGGGTTTGAGGTTCACGCTGGGGTGGAAGGAAGGAAGGAAGGAAGGAGAAGATGACAGCTAGTGGTGATGGCGGAGGCGTTGAATGGATCTTCGACTCCGTAGGAGGAGCCGAGGCCCTCTCTGATATCAATCTGATGCGGGACAGGGGTGACGGTAGGCAAACGGGTGTGGCTGGTGAGAGACTTGGGTCCTCGTCCCTCTCGGACGACTAGTGGCGGTGTCGGTCCTCGCGACCTCTCCTTCTCGGAGCACACAAGAAACCAAACTCAAATGCTTCATCATTCCTTCAAATTAGGGTACAATGCTTTTACATATAAGGGATCAACTCCATTGCCCATTTTACCATGGACAAAAGTAAAATTGCAAAATGACCCAAAACGACCCTATATAGGGAGATGGCCCAACGTGTTAGGCCCACTGAACTACAAGCCCTAAAGAAATCCCAAAATATAAAGATAACAGATTCTTGTTTTTCCTTTTTTTTACTCTATAACCTGACACAAATAAAATCAAAATGCATAATAAAATAAAAAGACTCGACTAGGTCGCAAATATTCTTCCTCCATGCTGTCGTCGAGAAGCCTGTCGATAAACCTGGTCAAATCTGGGCCTTCCATTCAAAATCGCTGCGCATCATAGCTCCACTGCACTGTAGCAGCAATGGTGATGGATGGTAGTGGCGGCAGAAGGAGGTAGGTTTTCTGTTTTTGTTCCTTCTTCCTTCTCCAGACCAATTCTAAGCCGATCCAGCCGATCCCCTATGAGAATCAGAGATCGGGGGTCTAGATCATGGGGGTGGAGGGTTTCTGGCTGAAATTGGGTCAGATAGGCCGATCCGGCCTGATTCTAAGCCGATCAGCCCAATCCAGCCAATTCCTTGCAAGAATCAGGGATCGGGGGGTCAGGGTCAGGTCAGTTTGGCCGAAAAGCAATTGGGTCAGCCGATCCAGGCTGGACCCGATTTGGCCAACTATGACCTTGCCCAATCATCTCAGGTCCTTTTCAAAACCACCCCCCACGGCGATTTTTTTTCCATCAGCAGTTTGATTTTCAACTCAGAGATTGATGATGTGCCCATGCCTCATCCAATCACTTAGATTAACTCCTTTAACTCCTCCATTGGTGTCTTTATCTCTACCACTTCCTCTTCATTCATTGCCTTGGGCTCCTCCACTGTGGCTACTTTTTCCCCTTCCTCCAAGCCTGTCATAAACCCTAAAATCCCCTTCTGAGAACCCCCTGCTTGTCATCTCATATAATATTAAGGCTGCAATTGTTTGATTGATTTGAAACTCCAGAAAGCATGTTCAGTTACACAAATATCAAAGTGCCTCATCTGACAGTATCCATGACAGTTTGAAAAGTTCGACCATTGAAAAAAAAAACAAACAAGAGCCAGGTAGATAGTATGTCCAAAGCCAGCAGAAACACCGAAACAATGCTAAACAAATGAATACTAATTGGGAGAACATGGAAACATGCCGATGAATTCCTCAAAAGAATGTTATGTAAGCCTCTAAGGCATCATCAAGCATTACAGTCCCTTGAGTGTTTGCAACAGCAGGACTTCAAAAATCCAGATTCTCATATTTATATATTTGTCATATTTAGTATTCCTTAGACTTGCACAAGTTAGTAACTGTAAATACTAACAACCCCTCAAGTCTCTTTCAAACTTTTGCTTACTGTGGATTTGCAAGCCTGTTGTTGCCTTTTACTTCTCAGTAAACAGGTAGAGCTATAATCAGTATTCACACACAACAAAGATGCATTTTCCTTTCCACATTATTCATCACGATCCAACTGGGCAGTGAGCATACGATGGCCAACAAGTTCCCAATTATGAAAAATGCTCCTCCAGTAGAGAGAGGCATCTACAAGTACTTTTTCCCCCCCACATCTCCAACAATGGCATTTTGAGTTTCTATTCCGTATTCTCATATCTGGTTGGGAACAACCTAAGCAATGCCTCAACCACACAATTGATTACTAAGGGAAAAGATCATCTGGAGCCCCAAGAAAGACTGCTGAAAGTGACTACCAACATTTGAAAATTCATTCACATCAGCAATAGACACCACATGTACAACATTGTCGTTCTCTGCTCCCTTTTAATCTTCTTTTTCTTTGTGCTCAAGTGTGGGAGAGAGTGGGGAGCTGAGGATGGGGATGTTCTTCCCATAAACATACTGCTGAACGCAAGCAATTAGGAAAATCACAATAAAAAGGATAAAATAAGAAAGCACACTCCCAAAAGCTGAAGTCACCTCTCCGCTCTCCAAATTTCATTATCGGACAGCCGAACTAACATTTCGAACAGGCAATTAAAGAAGAGATTACAGTGTCAGATTACTGCCACTACCAATGCAGCACGATCGATGCAGATAAGGCCCAACCGGCAGACAATCAGACGAATCCGTCAAATTCCATCACCACAATTGATCGACAAGCACCCGAGGGCTCGAGAACTTGCGTTAACCACAATTCCCCATTCCAACGCCCTCCCTCCAAAGGAAAGCACTACCCACCACCACCCCAACCCCCCCCCCCCCCAAAAAAAAAAAACAGAGAAAAAGAAAAAGAAATGGAAAACCCAGATTCGTCCACACAAGTACAGTCACCGACCACCATCGACACCGATCACCAAGGTACCCGCACGGTGGAAAAACAGTAAAACACAAAAGCGGCCATCCGTAACCCGTGGCAGCATTTCACTGGTAGCGCAAGTAGCCTGCACCGAACTGGGAAAGAGAGCAGCGAGTGGGGGGGCGGGGGAGGATGGGACTACTACTCACGGCGGCGGCGTCGCGGCTGATCTGGACCTTCTGGAAGCGGGGATCGGGGGAAACGGCGGCGGAGGTGGCCATGGCACGGGCGGCGCGGGATCGGCCGGGGAGGCGCGAAAAGGCAGGAGCGGCCGAACAAGGCGAGGCGAACACCCAGCGGAGGAGCACCATCCTACCACTGCCCCTCTTTTGTACTTATTATAGGTGTTATGAGTCCAGTAATAATAAATACTAGGGATTTTTATTTTTTAGTCTCTACGAATAAATATATTTCTTTTATAATTTTTTTAAATATAATTATTTTTTAAAACTCCTGTACCTGAGAGAGAGAGAGAGAGAGAGAGAGAGAGAGACATTTGCATAGAAGTCCCCTGCACAAATTAGAAGAGACGAGTAATTATAATGCTTTGGCATCGATCGGTACCATCCAGAGTAATTAAATTGATTTATATTCAAACATTTCGGCTTCTAGAAAAATGGAGAATCAAGGAGGGAACCACGATGCAACAATGCATAAAGAGCACTCTCCCAATTAGGTGGGTTACAAGGCACAAGTGAAAGTAAGATTGGACAATTATAGATCGTACTAATTTTTCATGGATATGATACGGTATAACATCGTATTGATCCGTATCACAATGTGTCAATATTAAAAAATTATTTAAATATATATATTATTATAAAATATAATAAAATATTATGTGTTATTTAGTGGTTAATAATTATATTAGTTGTGCGTGAGAGTTCAAATCTCACAAATGTCATATATTTTTTTATTTATGTTTCCTAAAGAATAATAAAATAAGTAATAAAATAATGTCACTAGTGTATTTTAAATTTAAATCTTACCATTTCAAATGAAGATTCTTAACCAAACTACTTATAAAATTATATTTAATATAATATAATATATATAATATTTAAAAAATATATGATACGTATCGATTACATAGATCGATCTATGCCTGATACGGTCCGATACGGACGATACATCTCGCACCGGGTCGATTTAACAAACTTTGAGATTGAGAAAATTAAAGAAAAGTACACATTCTATGATCGATCTGTGATTGATACGATCCGATACGGACGGCCTATCTTGTATCGGACCGATTTGACAAACCTTGAGATTACACAAATTACAGAAAAGTACACATTCTATGAAAGTATTGATCGAGTATGACCATGAATTGGGTCCACTCATGCTTACACATCTAAGGTCTCACATATGGATATATATGCACACCCCCCCCCCCCCCGCCAAGGGTGAAATTATGAACACGAAAGTGTCGGAATTTCAACCTCCAATATATATAGTCTTTCCATTGCCAAAAGAGAGGCGTACACTTGACACCTACGGTTTATGTGGAAGGAATGTCGAAAATTTTTGAATATGGAGTGACAATTTCAATCGAAGGGAGGTGATGCACAAACCTAAATTCATTATCTCTTACTGATGAAACTGAATAATCATATATTTCTTCATGTAGCTAGTGGACTTCAATAATAATGAACAATTGATCAGTAACGTTTTCTAGGTTGATTGAGAATCTCACAAGCATGACATGCAAATACTTTTCGGATGTTACCACTCTCGGTATCAATTATCTTACGAACACATATGAAATGTCATTCATTCTGTTTATTGAGATTGATCACCATGGGCGGGTGATCTATCTTGTTTGGCTTGTGTGCTACATTTCAAAATGAGAAGATAGAATCATTTATTTAAGTCTAGACATTCAAGTATTGATTAGAGTCAAATGGTGGATAAATGTCAAACGCAATAATTACCGATCAAGATAAGGTCATCTAAAAAATTATGTTATATAAATTTTTAACATAAATTTTAAAATTAATAAAAATTGACACTTTCTGTTTGACAAAAGTGTCATAATTTTTAAAATATGTGTAGACATGTTTGGCACCGCCGCCTCCTTGGCTGCCTCCTCCTCGACCAGTGCCTCCGTGCGTTTGGAGAAGCGGTAGAGCACCTCGCCGGTGCCGTTGGGGTCGGGGTACGTCTCGAAGCAGCATGGGTACTTGCAGAGCCAATTGAGGGCCTTCCCCTGGAGATCCAGGGTCTTAAACTGCCTCTGGAGGGAGATGCCGGCGGGCGGGGCGGACGCAGGGAGAGGGAAGGGAGGGAGAGCCGGTGGGCGGGAGGGAGGGAGAGTGGGCAGGCGGACGCAGGGAGAGGGAAGGGAGGGAGAGCCGGCGGGAGGGAGAGGAAGGGGTGAGGGAGAGCCGACGGGAGGGAGAGGGAAGGGAGGGAGAATATGTGCGCAGGGGGGACGCCGCGGACGCCGCAGGGGAGGGGGGAGGGGACGTCGGAGAGGGGGAGGGGGGCTGACGGCCGCCGGCCACGTAGGGGAGGGGGGATGGCGCCACAGGGGAGGGGGGGACGTCAGCCGCGCTTCGGAGGGAGGAGGGGAGGGGGGACGCGCAGGGGAGGGGGGACGAGCGACGAGAGAGTGCAATCTAAAAAAAATTAGTGAGAAGTTATTTTTATTTAGAGACAGATTATAATGGGATGAGATTCTCTTCCCAAAATTTAAGAAAGGAACACTAAATAGAATTAGTGAGTCTATTACCTTTTTTTAAAATTCGAGAACAAAAAGAGAGAAAAAATAGTAACCAAACACCCTAATAGTGGTTTGGGGCTGTCATTCTGGTGATCTTGTCGTGACCCCTTCTAGCGTGGTATAGTTCTTTGCTGGCCGTTTAATTATTTGTTTAAATGTCTTGCCAGACAATTTCTTTATTTTCGTTTCAAGAGGGGGATTTGGAGGATCCCTGCAGGTCAGTTGATAACATTGAGGCTCACCCGAACTTTCCTTTTGGTGTGGACTTCCGGTTGCAGTTTTCATGGATGTAACGTGGGAGCGGAGTTCAAATCATTAATAGTGAGAGCCAGGGCATTCCCTGCCCCCAGCGGTACCCTCTCCCCCATGGCCTGTACTTCTATATGGACTTGCACTCTAGAGTTTACTTTTAGGGCCCATTTGGTTGAGATTTTGGGAGATTCCGATCATTAGATTGATCCCTTGCAAAATCTAAATCCCCAAAAAAATGGTACAAAATGCATCTAGTTGCATTTTGGGACGGATTCCATGAAGTGAGAGCAACGAGACATAAAAGAGATGGAGAGACTCAATCTTGAAAAGCTACAACCACCTCAGATACGGGTTTTAACTCAGTTCATTAATTGCTACATTTGTTTTAATCTCCTATCAACTACCTCAGATATGGGTTAGTTTCGACCCGTGAATGACGGGTCAAGATTCGTACTTGCCGGCTCTTTTTCTGTATTGTGGATCTTGGATCCTTACACTAATTGTGCTCGTTATGGGCTTCCATTAACCGGCACTATCATTTCTATTTCTGTTCATAAGAAAACCTTCCTTCATTCTTCTTAATTTGCTTATTGTTGATCATCGTCATTGAGGGTTCACAAGAGTACTGGAAAGCCTTGTTTCAGTGTTTTTAACGCTATATATGGGTTTAGTAACCTAGCCCTATATATGCATCCAGTAAGTTTTGGTAGATTCATTCCACAGGGGAATTCCAAACGTGCACGGTGGTGAATGTTCTATTCTAAGGTTAACTCAGGCCTATAATTAATTACTAAAAATAGAAGATGACACGATCACCACATGATACACTCTCTCTCTCTCTCTCTCTCTCTCTCTCTCTCTCTCTCTCTCTCTCTCTCTCTCTCTCTCTCTCTCTCTCTCTCTCTCTCTCTCTCTCTCTCTCTCTCTCTCTCTCTCTCTCTCTCTCTCTGTGTGTGTGTGTGTGTGTGAGAGAGAGAGAGAGAGAGAGAGAGAGAGAACATTTTTTTTCATGCACGTACTTAATGTTGAATCTGTACATGTTTTGATGATGACAACACTATAAGTCTTAGTGGTGTTCAAAGATACTTCTCTGTGAAAAAATAATTAACAAAAATATTTTTCTGTGAAAGTGAACCAAGAATATTTTTATATGAAGAATAAACCTTCATTTCACTTCAGATATTTTTCAGAGAATGTCTTCGTGTCTGTTGGTACTTCGTCATGTTTTGTATATCGTGTTATGTTTATGTACTTCGTGTTGTTCTTCTTTATTTCGTGTTGAAGTCAACGGGTGTACCTCGTGTCGTTCCTTTTCACTTCGTGCTGTTCTCATCTCACTTCGAGTCGTCTCTTTGTATTATGTCTTCGTGTTAGTTTCTCGCTTTAGACTTCGTGTCGTTTTCCCTCTCATGACTTCGTGTCATTGTCGCTTTAGTAACCTCACCTCGTGTCGGTTACTGTTGTCTTTATCTTCGTGTTGTCTTCACTCCGCGTCGATTTCTGTTCTCATCGTCTTAGCGTTGTTTTCACTTCGTGTCAATTCTTTTGTTTTCGACCTCGTGTTGTTTTTAACTCGTGTCGATTACTGTTTCGTCTTCGTGTTGTTTTCTCTTCCTATGTCTTCGAGTTATGTTTACGTCTTCGTGTTTATCTATCTTCGTGACGTTTACTGTATAGTGTGTGTTTTTTTGTCACCACTATACCTCGTGTTGTTTTTACTTCGTGATTGGTTTCACTTCGTGTTGTTTTCACCTCGTGTCAACTTTCACTTCGTGTTGTTTTCACTTCGTGTCAACCTCGTCTTCGTGTTGCTTCTGTAAGTGCAGCACCCCGTGTTGCTTTCTGTGAACCTCGTGTCGTTTCTGTAAATTCGTCTTCGTGTTGCTTCTGTAAGTGCAGCACCCCGTGTTGCTTTCTGTGAACCTCGTGTCGTTTCTGTAAATTCGTCTTCGTGTTGTTTCCTTGGTTCTGTAATTGCAGCACCTCGTGTTGCTTACTGTAACCACACCTCGTGTCGGTTTCTAGCCCGTGTCATCCTCTACTTCGTGTCATTCTTTTCGAAGTGTTTGGTCTTGTTACAGTGGCACTTCGTGTCGTTACCTCGTGCCGTTCTCATCTATCTTCGTGTCGTTTTCACTTTACCTCGTTCTGTTTTTCATCTGACCTCGTGTCACTCTCCCTTTATCTCGTGATATAGTAATCCTGTGTTCCTCGTGTTGTTCTCCTTGTACTTCATGTCGTTCTCTGTGTAGTATCTATTTGTGTCACCACTGTAATGCGTGTCGTTCTCACTTTACCTCGTGGTGTTCTCTTTCTACTTCGTGTCGCTTTCAGTAAAATGCATCTCATGTCATTTCCACATACCTCACGCAGTTCTACTTCTTGTGGCACACAGTGTTAATGGTTGTTTATATTTCCTTACAGGTCCGAGGAAGAACATTCACCGTTGTCTGAGCTGCACGTGATCCGATGCTAAAGGAACCAATGCTATAAAGGCACGTGGCAGGAAGGTTCTGGATCAAGCGTGTGAAGCACACGCACCTTGTACCCCATCCTCCTGCTGGCTGCTGATATAAAAGGAAGAAAGGCTGATCGAGAAGATGGTAAGCAGACGAGCTAGAAAGAATAGAGGAGCAGAGACCGAGAGAGTGAAAGAGAAGAAGAAGAAGAGAAGAAATGGTGAGAAAGTAAAAGAGCTTATGAGGGCTTAGAGAAAGAGAAAGAGAGAGAGAGAAGAGAAAAGGAAGAGAAACTTATCTGAAGATCTGTCTACTGGACCGTGGATCAAATCCAGGCCAGTCAGCTCCGTTGAGAGCCACATCTATGTTTTCATCTTTTACAGCTTTCTGATTGCTGTGTCTTTTTCGTTTATTATTTTTTTCTTTGCTTTTCTGATTATATCTGGTCTTCCGATTGTCTTTGGGAATCGGGTTCCTCCTGTTGGTTCAGGAGAAGGGAGATCTGATCTCCGGGTTGCAAGTGACAGGTTGTCACTTGGGGGTTTCCCTCTGGTTAGAGGAAGGGAGGCTAGTCCTCCGGTTCTGGGTTTGTGGTTGCAGGCCCAGGTGTCCCTCTTGGTCTGGAGGAAGAGAGGTCTTCGACCTCTAGTTTCCAAGTGACTGGGAGTCACTTGGGTGTCCCTCCGGTTGGGAGGAAGAGGGGAGGTTGTTCCCCTGGTCAAGCTGTGTGGCAGCAATTGTTTGCAGACTGAGTCTGCTTGGTTCTAGCGTTTGCTAGTGAAGCCTCACTCCGGTTGGGAGTGAGGGGTGGATGTAGGTCTGAAGGACCGAACCACCTAAAAAACCTTTGTGCTGTGGCTTGTTTGTCTGTTTTGCTTCCGTTAGATGCTTGAATAGGTGCGCTCAATGTGTTTGTATTTGAGTTGAATAGAAGTGGTTCTATTCTGTTTCTTTATCTAGCATCTTGTTTTAAATTTGGCCATTATTCGTAGAAGGATTCATTCACCCCCCTCTGTATCCGGGCCAAGCACCTTAACAGTTGGTATCAGAGCAGGTGTCTGCTTACAAGGTCCAGCGACCTGCAGATCGATCTTGTTATCTTAGGTGCTTATTTCCTTTAGTGCATCTATATTCTTGTGCGTTATTCTGTGTGTTCTCATGGCCCATCCACCGATCTTCAGTGGTACGCATTTTGATGTATGGTTCGCCGTTTTGAAGAATTATGTTAAATCTTTGAATCCAGACCTGTGGAAAGTAATTTCACATGGTCCTCATGAACTACCTAGGAAAAAGTCCAAATGGACTGACAGTCACAAATCCATGCATGAAGAAAATCAGATAGCAATAAATTTAATGAAGGCAGCTACTGATAGAGCTTTTCATTCATGTTTCTTTGACTGCAGTTCTGCTAAAGATATTTTGGATGCACTGAAGCGAACTCAGGAGATAGATGTGGACAGATGCATGGTGGCCAACAGAAGAAATCAAAATGCCAGCGATCAAGACAACAATCAAACTAAAGAAGATGATGATGATGAGGTAAATATCTTCGAGAATTTCTCTCTAGAAGATTGGGAGAATGCATATGCTGAATTGTTTGAATCTCATGAACTGTTAAGAAAACAGTATAAAAAGTTGAAAAAGAGTATTCGGGTAGATAGTTCTAGCTCTCCATGTAAAAATCGTTCAAGTACGAAGAAATCTCATGATGCATGTCTGTCTGATGATCATATGTATAAAAACCAGAATGCTGAACTAAAGAAGAAACTTGAATGTGTTTACTCTGAGCTGAACAATCTAAAATCTGAAGATGACTCCCTCAGAAAGTTTTCTAAAGAAAATGATGAACAACTAGAGAAACTTAAACGAGAAAATGAGTTGCTGATTGAAAAATTTAACGTCATAAAATCTGTAAACATAGAATTGCAGAAAGATTTTGGAAAACAACAAAAGGAATTGAGGGAGTTTGAAGCTAGAAGAGAAAGCATGGTTAACTCAGAAGATCAGCTTCTAATAAATGAGCTAGTTCAAAATGATAAGCTTATAGAAGAAGTTGAAAAATTAAAACTCTTAAACAGTGCCATGTCTGAAAGACTTCTCACATTGGAAAAAGGAAAAGCTATTTGTACAAACGAGACTGAAGAGGTAGATGAGCTGAGAAGGGAGATTGAAGAATACAAAACAGCTAACAAGGTTTTGAATGAAGCTGTCAATTGTAGTGAACAAGAGATCACTAGTTATGAAATACACATTGCATCTCTTGAAAATGAAATTCAGGATTTGAAAGCTTCCTTGTCTAAATTTGTTGATGGGTAGAAAAACCTAGACAAGCTGCTAGGTGTAAAAGTCAATGTCAAAAAGGAAGGGTTGGGCTACAATAATCTAAATAAAAAGGCTTTGCAGAACAAAGTAATGACATCCTTTGTAAATACTTCAAATGTAGTCACTACATCAAAAGACAAACAGCCCATTGTTCAGAAAATATTGGGATCAAAGATCAACTTTAACAAGGAAGGACTGGGTTACAGTCCAGTCATAAGGAAGGTTGATGAAGCCAACCTGAAAACTGTCCTTGTCAAATCCTCTGAACAAGAAAAGCCCTCTATCTCATCTCCACCTCAGTACAAGGCTAAGAAACAGAAAAACAAAATAAAACATCAAAAATTCAAAGGAACAATCTGCATGCTAAGAACTCATCAGATAAATGCCATGTTTTAAAGAAATCAAGTGGCTCATGTCATTATTGTGGTAAGTATGGACATCTTATGAATAACTGTTTTGTGATGGAAAAAGATGACAGCAAGCATGTTAGAAAATCTGTGTCTGGTCAGAAAAGGAATATCACATGCTCTAATTGTGATAAAGTAGGACACACTGCTGCTCACTGTTGGTTTGCAAGTGGTAAGGAAAACTCATGTTCATATCATACAAAACACTTTGCAAATCAACATGTCTTTAACAAGAACCAGTACATTATATGTTTTAATTGCAAGAGAATTGGTCACAAGGTCTCTGAATGCTGGTTAGGTTCTTTTAAAAGAAATTCTATCTCATGCTTTGAATGTGGAAAGTATGGCCACAGGGCCATTGATTGTTGGCATGCTCAAGGGAAAAACTTCAGTTCTGGAAAGTATAGATTCCCTGTTAGTACAAATGCTCTTAGAAAGAACAAAGTGTTTTTCAAAAAGAAAAACTTTGAATGTGTTGATTATGGAAAACAATTTGGTCATGCAAATAACAGAAATTTCCATGCTAATGCACATACAATTCATGTTCATAATAATATACATAAACCAGATCTGAAAACTACTGCTCCTTGTTATCAAGTTAAAAATGTGCTGAGAAAACCTGCTAGGAGCGATAATGTCATGTCAGGACCCAAGACTTCTTGGGTACCTGTTTGTGCAAAATAAACTTTGTTTTGCAGGCGTGCCTTGGAACTGGAATAAAAGGGGAAATGATCCAAGGCACTCAAGAATGAAAACCCCATTCTCACAATGTTCAGGTAATCCCTCTACATGTCCCATTTTGAAACTTACTGCATATCTAGTCTGATGCATTCTTGCATATCCTGCTATTAGTTTCATCTAGTGCATGCATATTGAGTTTGTTCTTGCATATTCATTCATCATCTGCAAGTTGCATTATTTTCTGAACATGCTCTCTGAAATTTCTGAAATTTTTAACTGAAAGCGAATGCTGGTTGAAAATTGTATGTTGCATAATTCATTGAATATCCGAATTGCTTATAGGACTGTTAAGTTTACCCTGTTATCCATGACCTCTATGGTATATCAAATGATAAGCTTCCAAAAGACAGGGAAATCTGTCAGGAGGTTCTTACTATGTGTGAGGTGGTCGTTTAGACCAAATGTTCCACCTAGTACCATATGTCTTTTTGCTGATCAGGGGAGTCTATTTTTGCATAACTCATAAACACACTTGTTTAATTTTCGTGGCAAACACTGCATTCATTAAATAATTAACATTTCCAAGAGTCGTGTGTGAGTTGTCCTTGAGTGGGCTGAAGAGGAGCTTGTCAGGCTATTTGGTTTCTGAAGATTTTTGCCAGCCAATGCAGTTTTTGTGGTGTTAAGATCTGTCATCTCAAGAGGTTGCAGTTTGTTGCTCAAGAGTTTCTCTGGATGTGAGACAGAGCTACTTCAAAAATACTATATTTGGATATGTCCTTAGTGCCTAATGTCTTGAGTGATCTCTCACTTGTTGGCTTGCTGATAGGAGTGCTGCTCATCTCATCTCATCTCTCTCTATTCGATCAGCCACCTCCTTATCTCTCACCTATCACTCTTGGTTCAGATTCTCTCTCGAAGAAATTGTGGGTGCAGTCTTCTTGCTCTTATCAGATATGATCTGTATACCTTAAACCACCCAATATCTAGTGTAACAATTTACACCTGTTAATAAAGAACTTCAATGTTTGGGGGTTATATTTGGTCCTTGATCCTTCTAAGTTATCTTCTCAAGTGTTGGTCAACATATTATAAAACTTCCTGTTAAATGAGAAAAACTTATTGAGGATCTCGACTTAACTGAAACTTATGTAAAGAGCTCTGAGATAAAATTGTGTTAAGTAAGATTCTTTTTGTCTAAAATCATGAGAAGTGCCTCCAGGGAATACGCCATTCTTTGTGGCAGAGCAATGGCTTTTGTGGAGAAATAGACACTCTTGATCAAAGAAGTCCAGAGTTTCTGTCATGATACAACTAGCTATCTCTGTATAGAAATGTTAAAAAAAAAAAAGGGGGGAAAGTCCTCAAAATATCATTGGCATAAAGGTAGTCCGTCCTGAGTAACCAGGGTTTCTGGTGTCTGATAAACATGTCTCCTTGTGTAAAAAGGGACTATTCTACCTTGTGTTCAACAAATTGGTTGACCCTGTATGCCTTCTCGTCCATTAAATGAAGAAATGAAATCTGCTTGACTTTGATGTGTTATTTCGTTGCTTGACAAACATAAGGAGCAATTTAATCGTGTCTCTCTCTAGGTTAAGCAACTTTAACAGCTAATTTTGTGATTATGCTGATTTAATATCTTGAGTTAACTGACCTTGGTTTTTGGAAGAATATAACCCGTCCACATATTGAAGGGCTAACTTTAACATGCTGTAGCTGCGTTACATCAGGACTAAGGGTATTTTGGGTATTTACAGAAAAAGTTGATAAGAGTAAAAAGCTACCCGACAAAACCCTTCTTGTTTCACACGCCTTCCACCTCAAACCCTTATTTCCCCTTGCCGCTTCCTATTCATCCTCGTGCCGCTCCATTGAGCGTCTTCTTCAAACCCATCTCCATCTCTTCCCGCTCACTTTCTTCCCCCACAGAGGTCTATTCCTTCTCTGTCTAGCTTCACTTCCAATAGCAGCCTGCAAGAGAGAGTTGATACTCTGGAAGTTCCGGCAGATGGATCAGCAAAGGTCAGCAGCTCCGGGTGAAAGAAAGAGGAAGGGAAAAGAAATAGTTGAAGAGCCTTCATCTAAGCAACAGAGATGTCTTGAGCCAGAACCTGCTGCGGAAGTCTCTTCAGAACAAGGTACCAGGTTTCTCAGTCTACCGTGTTCTTAGAAAGTGGGAAAATCATTCCTCCTAGAATAATAGATTTCGGAGATGAAACCTTGGTCTCGAAGTTTCCAGAATTGTGAAAATCTTTGAGTTTCAGGAGTGGAGAAATTTCTTAGAAAATCACCGTGTCTATTACCCTAGGCCGGTAATGGAATTTTACAATAACTTGTCCTTGAGCCGAGACAAGTCTACCTTGTTATCATCTGTTAAAGGGGTCGAGATAACTGTTACATGTGACTCCCTTCACAAAGCTCTCGGTATTCCAGATAAAGGGGAGGTAGAGGGAAGCTTTCGATACAGTCTCCATGAAGCTTTCTCTGTCATTACTGGTAAACCCAGTAACATTCATGATAAGGGGCAGTTGAAGCTAAAAGCTTATCAGACATCGTCATTTCCTCCTCTTCACAAGCTCCTTCAGAACGTCATTGCTTCCATTATCACCCCACAGACTGGGGCTAGAGGAAGAATTACAGACACCAGAGATTTCTACTGTTTTGTCTGATTCAAAATGTGAAGATATGTCTGCCAGAGATCATTTTTAATGTCATGAAGGGATGCATTGGATCCAAGAGACATCTTCCCTATGCCGCCCATATGACAGACATCTTCAAGCATTCTGAGATTTGCTTGGATGGAGAGGCCGCATCAGAAGTTAAGGCCCGAAACATTTTTAATATGAATTTTGTTTCAGTGTTTTTGGGCTTAGAGGACTCTTCTATGGTGGGGCAAGTTAAGGTCCAAAAGGCCAGGGAATCACAAACTCAGGGGGAGCATTTGGAAGAATTTCAAGTCTTAGCCCCAACTGGTGAGCAATTAGTTTCTGAGATTGCATCAGGAAACACCAGCTGAACAACCAGAGTCCACCTTGCCAGCTGCACCCACCGAAGTATCCTTTCCTTTCAGAGGCTAGTTGAGGCTGCATCTGAGGACATCAGATTGTCTGACGAAAGCATTCAGACAGATCTAGATGCAACTATTGCTGGGCTATTTGATTCTTTTGGGAAGACATCTGAAGAGGTAATAGTGCCTGAAGAACAGCCAGCTAAAGAGCAAGACAGTACTGATCAAGATCTTGCTGTTTTTGTTAATGAAATTTTAAGAGAAACTGTTGAGCGAAGCTTGGAAGAGGCTACCAACTTGGTCGTATCTGAAAGTCTTGAGCAGGCCTTTGTTGGCAGCCTGCTGCAGAATCTCAGGAAGATCATAAATGGTGTCAGAGAAAGCTCATGTCATAGAACTAGATACAGAATCTTCAAGTGAAGAAGAGGAACCTGAAGATGTATTCCCTCAGAAAGAAACTCAAGCTGAAGATGAAGTTCAGGTCCCAGCTGAGAGCAGTCAAATGCCAGTACAAGAGGAAGCAGCTGAGAGAACTGCACCTGGCAGTGAATTTTTTGGTACACCTCTAGGTCCACCTAGACTCTTATCTGCACAGGCGCCCAACATTGAATCTGCTCGGGCGCCCAACATTGAAGAGCTTCTCATAAACCTGACTCAGCAGATGCACAAGCAAGATAAGAAATTAGATGACCTGCTCACATATGTCACCCTCAACATAAATCAGGTACATTCCAGGCTACTGAAGCTCGAGATATCCTCCTCACTGAATGGAAACGATTCCTTCTCAACAAAAAGGCTTCAGATGATGCCAACAGATCCTGATGCAAGGGTTGCAGGAGGTGTGTTCAAAGATAGCTAAAGCACTGAGTGAGTTGCAAGATGTTCAAATCTCCTCCTTCAAAATGTCTTCCACCATTATAGATCACTGCTATGAGATCAGAACATCTTTAGAACTTTTGAAGAAGTCATCCTGTCCTAGGTCCAGGTATTCAGCAGGTCTATGATAAATTGGGCCTTCTTAACAGAAATGACACTTCTGACTGACAGATATGAAACTGTCAATGTTCGCCAAGAAGACATCATTTCTGAAGTGGCAATGTCAGAAGCTCTGTGGTGTATTGGCTAGCTGAACTGTCAAATGACCTAAAGGAATTTCAGTCAACCTTGGGTTCAGCACCTGGCCAGCTTCTTCCAGCAGAACTCCTCCTCAAGAATTTAGCTCTGTTGCTCCTAGGGGGAGACCATCACAAGGCAGGCCGCGTGGCCCTTCCAGCAGACATTCCAGTTACTTTAGTCCTTAAAAGTCTGTGATCTGTATCTTGTTGCCCATTTTTGAGGCTTTCTCTCTCACACTCTTGGATTTATTTAATTAAAAATTCATATCATTTGCATTGTTGCATCCCTCTTGTTTCCTCTTTTTGATGATGACAAAGGGGGAGAAAGGTTGTTTGTTTTTTTTATTGAGAATGGTCAAAAATGTTTTGGTGCTGTTGTTTGTTTAGCCTTGAAAAGGCTGAAATCTCTCTGCAAAGTCTCAAGACTCATAGTGTTGCCATCCATCAAAAAGGGGGAGATTGTTGAATCTGTACATGTTTTGATGATGACAACACTATAAGTCTTAGTGGTGTTCAAAGATACTTCTCTGTGAAAAAATAATTAACAAAAATATTTTTCTGTGAAAGTGAACCAAGAATATTTTTATATGAAGAATAAACCTTCATTTCACTTCAGATATTTTTCAGAGAATGTCTTCGTGTCTGTTGGTACTTCGTCATGTTTTGTATATCGTGTTATGTTTATGTACTTCGTGTTGTTCTTCTTTATTTCGTGTTGAAGTCAACGGGTGTACCTCGTGTCGTTCCTTTTCACTTCGTGCTGTTCTCATCTCACTTCGAGTCGTCTCTTTGTATTATGTCTTCGTGTTAGTTTCTCGCTTTAGACTTCGTGTCGTTTTCCCTCTCATGACTTCGTGTCATTGTCGCTTTAGTAACCTCACCTCGTGTCGGTTACTGTTGTCTTTATCTTCGTGTTGTCTTCACTCCGTGTCGATTTCTGTTCTCATCGTCTTAGCGTTGTTTTCACTTCGTGTCAATTCTTTTGTTTTCGACCTCGTGTTGTTTTTAACTCGTGTCGATTACTGTTTCGTCTTCGTGTTGTTTTCTCTTCCTATGTCTTCGAGTTATGTTTACGTCTTCGTGTTTATCTATCTTCGTGACGTTTACTGTATAGTGTGTGTTTTTTTGTCACCACTATACCTCGTGTTGTTTTTACTTCGTGATTGGTTTCACTTCGTGTTGTTTTCACCTCGTGTCAACTTTCACTTCGTGTTGTTTTCACTTCGTGTCAACCTCGTCTTCGTGTTGCTTCTGTAAGTGCAGCACCCCGTGTTGCTTTCTGTGAACCTCGTGTCGTTTCTGTAAATTCGTCTTCGTGTTGCTTCTGTAAGTGCAGCACCCCGTGTTGCTTTCTGTGAACCTCGTGTCGTTTCTGTAAATTCATCTTCGTGTTGTTTCCTTGGTTCTGTAATAGCAGCACCTCGTGTTGCTTACTGTAACCACACCTCGTGTCGGTTTCTAGCCCGTGTCATCCTCTACTTCGTGTCATTCTTTTCGAAGTGTTTGGTCTTGTTACAGTGGCACTTCGTGTCGTTACCTCGTGCCGTTCTCATCTATCTTCGTGTCGTTTTCACTTTACCTCGTTCTGTTTTTCATCTGACCTCGTGTCACTCTCCCTTTATCTCGTGATATAGTAATCCTGTGTTCCTCGTGTTGTTCTCCTTGTACTTCATGTCGTTCTCTGTGTAGTATCTATTTGTGTCACCACTGTAATGCGTGTCGTTCTCACTTTACCTCGTGGTGTTCTCTTTCTACTTCGTGTCGCTTTCAGTAAAATGCATCTCATGTCATTTCCACATACCTCACGCAGTTCTACTTCTTGTGGCACACAGTGTTAATGGTTGTTTATATTTCCTTACAGGTCCGAGGAAGAACATTCACCGTTGTCTGAGCTGCACGTGATCCGATGCTAAAGGAACCAATGCTATAAAGGCACGTGGCAGGAAGGTTCTGGATCAAGCGTGTGAAGCACACGCACCTTGTACCCCATCCTCCTGCTGGCTGCTGATATAAAAGGAAGAAAGGCTGATCGAGAAGATGGTAAGCAGACGAGCTAGAAAGAATAGAGGAGCAGAGACCGAGAGAGTGAAAGAGAAGAAGAAGAAGAGAAGAAATGGTGAGAAAGTAAAAGAGCTTATGAGGGCTTAGAGAAAGAGAAAGAGAGAGAGAGAAGAGAAAAGGAAGAGAAACTTATCTGAAGATCTGTCTACTGGACCGTGGATCAAATCCAGGCCAGTCAGCTCCGTTGAGAGCCACATCTATGTTTTCATCTTTTACAGCTTTCTGATTGCTGTGTCTTTTTCGTTTATTGTTTTTTTCTTTGCTTTTCTGATTATATCTGGTCTTCCGATTGTCTTTGGGAATCGGGTTCCTCCTGTTGGTTCAGGAGAAGGGAGATCTGATCTCCGGGTTGCAAGTGACAGGTTGTCACTTGGGGGTTTCCCTCTGGTTAGAGGAAGGGAGGCTAGTCCTCCGGTTCTGGGTTGTGATTGCAGGCCCAGGTGTCCCTCCTGGTCTGGAGGAAGAGAGGTCTTCGACCTCTAGTTTCCAAGTGACTGGGAGTCACTTGGGTGTCCCTCCGGTTGGGAGGAAGAGGGGAGGCTGTTCCCCTGGTCAAGCTGTGTGGCAGCAATTGTTTGCAGACTGAGTCTGCTTGGTTCTAGCGTTTGCTAGTGAAGCCTCACTCCGGTTGGGAGTGAGGGTGGATGTAGGTCTGAAGGACCGAACCACCTAAAAAACCTTTGTGCTGTGGCTTGTTTGTCTGTTTTGCTTCCGTTAGATGCTTGAATAGGTGCGCTCAATGTGTTTGTATTTGAGTTGAATAGAAGTGGTTCTATTCTGTTTCTTTATCTAGCATCTTGTTTTAAATTTGGCCATTATTCGTAGAAGGATTCATTCACCCCCCCTCTGTATCCGGGCCAAGCACCTTAACACTTAATCGCGATAAAACTGTGTATGCATGGAGGAAAGAAATCGCACGTACATATTTGTGATGTCTCATAAATTAATTAACTTAGTTGGGCTTATAAAATACCCTCTATAGCATCAATTAAAGTAAACAAGGAACTGTTTTGCTAGCTATAAACCGGGGCCAAGAGGGTTAATTGGGTTGCACCTGTTTAATTAAGAAAATGTCATCTAATGTTGTGGAAACATTCATGATTCAGAAAAAACTATATATATATATATATATATATATATATATATAGCTGCGCAAAACCAAACCATTGGCGAATGCTAATTTTAGAGGAAATAACGTTTATGATCGTTGTTGCCGGTTATCTTGGCAGTTCAAGGGAACATTTATTGAAAACTAGTATAGAAAGACGAGGAGGAACGGGGGTGTAGACACAATTGAGTGACACATGGAATGGGAGGAAGCATCCCAACTTATTCCGGAGATAACAACAGCTGGTACGCACACATTGCGTAGGAGCTTCACATATAGCTAGTGCTCCTGCATGTAGAAGGTTTTTCTTCTGCTGCTTATTATTATTAACCGCAACAGAAGTAGTACGTAGTAACAGCAGCATGCATGCAGCAGACGTGGTGGGATGGTGCATGGTGGTGTTGGCACGTACGTAGTAGCAAGCGAAGCAGCAGCATCACCAGCATCGACGGATGGCATCACGACCAGTAGTACCACAACCATGGCCGCCGGTACATGCATCTTAATTAGATATAATTAAAGGTGTACGTACTAGCTTATTGTCTGCCAAAATCAAGGGAAAATAATTATAATTAAGGGCAGTCGACCAGCTGATCCATATCGTCCCCGGTGATTAGCACGCGGCGGCGCCTTGATCTGTTCCGAAATGAGCTGATCGGGTGAAGAAGGAAATGGAGGAGGCCATGCAGTGACGATGACGGCCGTGGCTTCTCTCCATGCCTGGCGGCGTTGAGGTATTCTCCGAGGAAGTGGAACTGGAAAGCAGCCCAATTCTCCATCCGATGGGTCACCAAAGGTCCCGGTTCTTGGAGCAGCTCCTGAAGCTCTGATGCTCGACCTCTCTGATCTGTCGCCGCGATCCGCATGTCAATCAAAATAGTAAAAATAGAAGAAGCATCGATGTTCGGATGCTCCATTCGTTTATCATCAGTGAACTGCATGCATGCACATATATAAATATAAATATGTGCGTGTTGTTAATTTGTCGTAAAATATAGATGTATTAGAGAATTTATTTGAATTGGCATGCGAGAGTGTACGTACGTACGTATCGTACGGTCGTACCTGCAACTTCTTGAACCAGTCCGGGTAGTACAAGCAGGTGCCGAAGTGGCGGTAGCGAGAGTAGGATTGCTTGGTGCGCTGGGGGTCGTCATCGGAGGGCAATCGGGGGACGGGGTCGTAACTGTACACCATCCGCGTGTAGACGATGTCGGTGAGGGTACCGGTGGATGATGATGATGATCCATGACGAATGACCTTTTCGGTCATGTGACGGGCAAAGACGGAGTTTCCCACCCGCGGCTGCCCCATGGTGATCACCTCGACACCGCCGACTACTGCAGGGTCGACGGCGGTGGTCTCGTGGTACCGGAGCATGGCGGCGAAGAGGATGGCCAGCGCCCCTCCCTGGCTGTGCCCCACCACCCGCAGTAGTACTTCGTCAGCCTTTTCCCGCTTCAACCGGGCCACCTCGCGGGTGAGCCACCGGGTGATGGCGTAGTACGCGGGGGGGTCACTCCAGTACTGTTCAGGGAGGACGGCCGGGAACCTCCAGTCGAAGCTGCCGGTGTTGCGGACGAGGCCCAGGGCCTTCATGAAGCCGACGTGGACCTTTCCGAACCCCTTGCCCATCTCGATGAGGCCGCAGTCGAAGTTGACCTGCCAGTCGACGGACTCCCAGTCGCTGCCCCGGAAAGCCACGTACATGATGTCCATCCCGTTCTCCTTGCGGACGAACGCCATGGCTTGAGTGGATTTGGACTGTCCGAGTATTACTAAGGACATGCATTCATGCGCGCGCGCATTCATGCAGTGGAAATAATTATAGAGATCAAACGATGTATATGTATATACTAAGTAGAGAGAGAGAGAGAGAGAGAGAGAGAGAGAGAGAGAGAGAGAGAGGAGAGAGATGTTGCACGTGATGAGATGCATGGGGCGGGAGACGGGGGCTTACCATTCCGGCAGTTGAAGAACTCGAAATCCCACCCCTGCAGACCAGAGGGCCACACACGCACGCATGCACGTCGACGTCTCATAATTAGTAACATGAGTGATCAGCTGCCTTAATTTTCTAATATTGTCTAATTGCTTATTAATAAGACAAGCTAACTAGCAAGTAAATAAAATAAAATTTATTACCACGATGGATGCATGTATATATGTACGTACTTGTGTATTTATATTATATATATATATATATATATTAATTATTGATGACACCACGTACCCACCCATGACCCAATCACCTTGAGTTTCGTTTCCACGAGATACTTGGCGGCCGCCGCATTCTCGTACGCAAACTTGGACGCCATCACCGCGACCTCCAACTTGTAATTCTCACGGCACGATTTGGTGAGCATCAGATCGGCTCTGTCGTCGCGGAAGAAGCTGATGCTTCGGGCGTCGGCGCTCTCCGGATCAGGCTCCTCAATCGGCTTGCCTGTACGTACATCACATAATTAATAGCATAGAGAATAATACGTACATAATAAAAGCGGATCGGGATTTATTATCTATTACGAAGGTAAGTACACGGGACTTTAATTAGTTAGTTAACTTATAAGATCTCGTTCGGAGAAAGAGCTGACTTATGGTGTGGATTATTCTCATAATCAATCGCATTAATTTAATTAGAAAATACATACAAGATTTCTGGGACGGCGTGTCAATTGATTTTTTAAGCTCAAAATATCAGTCGTGCGTGCATATATATATATATATATATATATATATATATATAAACTAATACACACCCATTTCTCATTAATTTGAAAAGAGTAATGTTTAGTGCACTTATCGCACTAATTACACTCACCGATGTAATTAATGTATCATTTAATTTTTTAATACTTTAAATAGTCTCCACATCTAATTAACTTGGTGTGTCGATCATTCACGTCACCAAGTGACGTGACATGAAAACTAATTAATTAAAAAATCTTAACAATGTAAATAGTGAAATTAGACTACTTTTATTATTCATAAAGAGATAAATTTTTATTTAATTGATCTCCACGTCACGTCATTTGGTGACATGAATGACACAACAAACTAATTAGACGTGGAGATTTTTTTAAAAAAATTAAAAATTATTAATTATTACACTAATTATATCGATAAATATAATTAATGCGGTGGGTGTTTTAAGCATAATTACTCATTTGAAAAAGAATCATATATATCAGACTCATTCTAATCAATAGAGAATTATATATATATATAATGTATATATATATATTATACTCGATCCGTTGGTGGTCAACTGGGGCCCGTTTGGGAATCCAACAAATTATGCCTTTGTTAGTATAATCTCTTCTTGGGCACCCGTACACACACGTGGAGGATTCGTAATTATAACAAATCTTAAGAAATATTTCTACACTTGCTTCTGAGGATTTATGGACACAACCGAGTTTTGTTTCTATAATCTATCTCATCCGAATTTTCTGATGACTCAAAAATTTAAACAAGACTTGAGCAATTGATAAATTTTAAACTCTATAAAAAAATTCAATGATTGAAATCTCCGGTGAGCTTCTTATCAAATTAAACGCGGCCTAAAAACAATCAATGGCGCGCTCGCAGTTGTGGTACGTACGTTACGTACCTTCTGAGGCCCTCTTAAACCTTTCCACGTCTTTGCCGTCGGAGTACATGTTGAGAAGCCGTGTGAATTCTTCCAAAGTTTGCTGGGTGAGTCGGTAAGTATTGAGAGCGGTTACAATCCATGGGGCGATGGGATGACATGACTCGTCGTCGTCGTCGTCGTCGTCGCCGCCGCCGCCGCCGCCCCCAACCCGCCACCGCCGCTCACCCGGTATGTCCAGCTGGTAATCATCAGTAGCACCACCGCCTTCCACAGTCGTATCATCAACATCATTAACCGTGTTTGCCGCCGGAGACGCCATTACTACGTATATGATCAATCGATCGATCGATCGCTTGTATATATAAATATATGTATATATATGTCGGGGTTCTTTAATTAATTAATAGCCTACTCCTTCACACATCTATCTATCTATATATATATATGATCTCCTCACGCGCGAGATGCGGATACGCAATATAATTAATAATAATGCATTTACACCAAGAAGTCGTGCTTCATGTGATGCATGAATAAATAATTAAAATTACTATTTGCTGCAAATTAATCAAATGTGTGCGCTCTGCAAACTACAAATCGTGGTCTGATGTATATGTGTGTGTGTGTGTGTCAATTCGCTAGCTGAGTACATTTTTTTCCTATTTAAAACAAGCAATATATACATTACACGAGACATGTTAATTATCGGAGTACTGTGCCGGATGTATTAGAGCAAGTATACACACACTGACACACACACACACACACACACACACACACATATATATATATATATATATATAATATATATATATATATATTACTCAAATAATTATGTGACACGGATCGATTTGGCCGGCCGCTTCAGACTCCGGCCTGTTGTCTCACATAAATAAAGTTCTGCGACAGTGTTAACCGTCACTAAGATATATATGCAAACTGTCGTAACTAAAAGGAGAGCTTAATTTGTTTAGCTGGGGTCGCCTGGCCCCCTGAAGCATTACCATTTAAAAATTAAAAAAAAACCTTTTCCAGAGAATAATTGTATATATTAACAATAGAAGTTATTTGTTTAAGGAAAACAAAGGAGGCGCACGTGGCTGAGAGAGTCCATGAATCACACGGTAAATTAAAGGTGCCCCATCACCACCAACCCGGCCGGCCGGCCGGTCTAATTATATATGTCCTTGTGTAGATCTCATGCCCTTCATGGGCAAGGACTTTCAGCCACCGTATTGGATGCTATATATTTTCTTTTAGAATTTTAATTAAGGTGTATATATGGGCAATACTTCTCCACACATGCATCAGCCACTTGGAGAAGAATCTCATCTGTCGTATATACCTTGATGTTGACAAATTAAGGAAATGAATATCTTTATCATTTAAAAAATAAAAAAATTCACCTCTTCGCAAGGACGACGACAGAGTCTAGCTAATGATCGATTTCATCTCTACGATTGTCGGACATGCAGTATACATGCACAACAACGACACCCCATGTGCAATTAATAGATCAGATTGATACAGCGTGATCGTGACGAGTGACGACATTAAATATAATAACCAATCCAACAATATAGCACAATCTAATACATGCATAGAATTCATGCAATAAAGGAGAGAGAAAAATTAGAGAACTTAACCAAAATGCTTATCTCTTGACTATCCTCAGAGAAGATATATATCACCCTCACAATACCGGTGCGAAAGAGTTGCCGCGATCTTTCCCCAAGATATAATTAACGACCACATTGATCTCGTGGATGCATTCCCAAGAGATCACAGGGCGAGAGAAAGATAGCATAATTAAGAAGAAAACATTATCCCCTTGGGAGGCTGGAGTTGGCTATGAAAATGATCCAAAAACTCTAGGTCAATGGGCTTTTATCCTATGAGGAACGGTTTCACCTATTTACCCTAAGAGTCATGTATGCTCGCATAAAGTCCGCTCGAAATATCTCTTTCTATAATTAAAAGTGGTCCGTTCGACCACCTCGATGGAAGCAATTGACCGCCTGCCTATTCAAAAATAGGTTTGCACTTACTGGAAAAAGCATTTGATTGTGCTTATTATTTAGACGGTCGATTGCCCCATTGCTAGACAACCTTATGACAAAAAGGAAATCCCGAGCACGTGTGTGTGCGTGCGTACACGCGTGTGTGCATGTGTGTGGTATACAATATCATCTCTCACTTTGAAATAAGTTATGAAGGAACCTTGAGACTATAAGCACTCACAATTTTTCTTGATTTCCAATGCAAGAAAAATAATTCTCACATACTCACCAAGAACAATGGTTCCTTTTATTATGAAGGCATTGATCTCTATACATCTCTCTTCCAGCTCTAATAGTGTTCACTATGAGAGTGAGGGTCTCATCGTATGATGCACCCCCCATCGTCGTCGTCTAATATGAGATAGATAATGGATGATTATTGCAGAGAAACAACTCTGTTTGGCTAGGTCGATGGTCGAGCTTCACTTACCCGAGCTATAGACCTTTAGCGGAGTTGGGTTTATGAAGGATAATCGAGATCGAGCTAATGCTATTTCTTGTCTAGAATTGAGCTAATGCCTGTCTCTACCATGGTTTTGGAGTCGAGTTATTACTCGAGCTCTCGTGATGCCTAGCGTCCAGCTAATGTTCCATCTCGCTCATAGTTTGGGGCCTAGTTAATACAATAGGCCTCCCATGATCAATGGCACGGAGGCCCTATGTCGAGTTAATACTCAAGCGATATTAACTAGGCCTCCCATGATCAATGGCCCGGAGGCCCTATGTCGAGTTAATACTCGAGCTCTCATGATACCTTTGGTCGAGCTAACATTCAGTCTCACTCAAGGCTCAGAGCTGAGTTAATACTCTAAGCCACTAGATGTTCGGAATTGAGCTAACAATGTTAATACCCTGTGTGGTTGGAGAAGGATCAGAACAGAGTTGCTACTCTGCTTAATTTCCCGAGATAACACTTGGGGATTTTAAAATATTCTACCTAGGACTTTTCTCCGAGCCTGGCACCTGGCAGAGAGGCACGTTCTGTAAGACCCGTGTCTTAAATGGATTCTTAATTAGTGGTTCGGATCTAGATTTAATTATGTGAATTTAGGCTATTTTTACAGATTTTTATGTATTTACTTGAATCGGTTAAAATAGTTATATAAATGAGTTGGGCATATTTATAATTTTAATTCTTTGAGGGGTTAAATTGCAATTTAAAGAATTTTTTAAAAAAATAAAAAAATAAAAATCAGTTTTTTTAAAAACTCACGCTTCTCTCTCTCTCCCCTCACTCTCTCTCTCTCTCTCTCTCTCTCTCTCTCTCCTCTCTCTCTCTCTCTCTCTCTCTCTTCCCCTCTCTCCCTCACACGCTCTCTCTCCTTCTCTCCCTTTCTCTCTCGGTTTCGGTCTGTTCGGCCTCGGATCGCGACGAGAGAGGTACCGTTGGAACGGGCTCGACGCGAGTATCGCGGTGGCGCCCTTCTTCCCTCGGTTCGTGGAGCGTGGATCGACGAGACAGGTCGAGAGGAGCCGCGACGCCCCGTCGTCCGATCTGCATCGATCCGCGGATTCGTCACGATCAAGATAAGGGGATGGTTTCCTCGTCTCGCCAGGAACCTATTGACATCGCATGCGTCACCATCCGTCATCGTTTTCACCAATTTCTGTGCAAACCCTCATATTATTATATTTTGGCCTAATTTCTTGAAACCTCTCTCCTCTCTCGGTTTTGGTCCAGACGACCGCTGATCGAGACAAGGGAGGTACCGTTGGGAAGGTCGTGTCGCGTAGATCGTGGTGACGCCCTTCTTCCCTCGATCCGCGGAGCAGGGTGGCACGTGGAGCCGTGAGGACGGCGTGGCTCTCGTCGACCGTTCGGCACCGAATCAGCGTTCCCACCGCGTAAGAGGTAGGGGGATGGACTCATTGCCTCGCTAGGAACACTTTGGCACCACATGCACCGCCATGTGTAATCGTTGTTCTCGATTTCTGTAAAATTTCATTTTTAGTGTAATTTAACCTAAAATTTTTGTAAATCATTGCATGGGCATTGTTTTTGCTTTAAGATGTGTTGATTAGTTGTTAAATGTTGAGGTTTGGCAGGTTTTATAGTTTTTCCGCATTTCCCGTCAATCCGGCTCGATCGGGAGGGAGTTCGATTTTGAACTCGTCTCGATCGTTTTCTAGTCTGCGTAACGGTCCTTCCAGAGACCGTTACACTGTAACGGACCCTCAGTGTGCGTTACATGCAGCATAACGGACCGTTCCAGTCCGTCACGCTGGATGTAACGGACCACATGGGCCCGTTACATGACCGTTTGCCCGGTTGGCCATTTAGGGTGATTGGCGTGACGGTCCATATCATGCGACCGTCACAGCCTCGTGACGCACCACTCCAAGTGTGTTATGCTATAGAAAAACTGTGGGTTTTTATAGTTCGGGCAAGCGTAACGGACCGGGGAGGCGCGCTACATTCATCGTAACGCCCCTGTCGGTGCGTTACAGCCTGTGCCCCCTATAAAACCTCGGGTGCCTATGACGGCCCACTAGGGGCACGCCACAGTCTTGTAGCGCACCTGTTGTGGACACCGATCTCCGCCCGAGCCCCCCCTCCCCCTGCGGCCCCCTCCCGCCCGAGCCCCTCTCCGCCCGAGCCCCCCCTCCCCCTGCGGCCCCCTCCCGCGAGCCCCCCCCCGCCCGAGCCCCCCTTCCCCCTGCGGCCCCCCCGCCCAAGCCCCTCTCCGCCCGAGCCCCCCCTCCCCCTGCGGCCCCCTCCCGCCGGAGCCCCCCTCCGCCCCCCCCCCTCCCCCTGCGCGCCCCTCCCGCCCGAGCCCCTCTCCGCCCGAGCCCCCCCTCCCCCTGCGGCCCCTCCCGCCCGAGCCCCTCTCCGCCCGAGCCCCCCCTCCCCATGCGGCCCCCTCCCGCCGGAGCCCCCCTCCGCCCGAGCCCCCCCCCTCCCCCTGCGGCCCCCTCCCGCCCGAGCCCCCCCTCCGCCCGAGCCCCCCCTCCCCCTGCGGCCCCCTCCCGCCCGAGCCCCCCCTCCGCCCGAGCCCCTCCTCCCCTTGCGGCCCCTCTCCCGCCCGAGCCCCTCTCCGCCCGAGCCCCCCCTCCCCCTGCGGCCCTCTCCCGCCGGAGCCCCCCTCCGCCGGAGCCCCCCCTCCCCCTGCGGCCCCTCCCGCCCGAGCCCCTCTCCCGCCCGAGCCCCCCCTCCCCCCTCGGCCCC